>VWZK01021136.1:477051-496288 GCA_013396935.1 Baryphthengus martii | reverse complement strand
CAAAGACTGAGCATCCCCAAAGACACGTGTCCCTATGACTCTGCTCAATTGGAGACTAGGAAGGAGCTTTGACTTTCAGAATTTGCAGAGATCAGGCTTTTCGAGTCTGAAATTGAGTATTAAAAAATAAATAAGAGTAGGAACCCAAAACTCTTGCCCCATAAAAATAAATAGCAGAAATAATCCTTCTGTTCTACACCAAACCAAAAAACAACCCTGAAAGAGAAGAATAGACTATTAATTTCATCTAGTGAAATGGGAATAAACCCACAGATGTGAAAACTCAGGTTGTTCCCTTCTGTCCCAAATATATGCTAATGTTTGCATTTATATTATGTTTTACTTCTCACTTCTGGAGATTTTTTTTTTCTTGAAAAGAAGGAACACAATTAGTTGTGTGATGAAGAAACTTAGACACAGAAAAAAAAAAAATTGAAATCCTGTTTGCCTTAAATCTAGTGGCGAAATTCTGGTTAGTTTGATGAGACTAGGATCTGACCCCAGTATCTGGTCCACCAGAGTATGAACTATTTGTTTATTAACATACTTTTTTTTTTTTGACTATGCTTGTTATGTGATAGGTCTTGAATTGCAACAGGTTTTGCGTAGTCCCTTAAAAAGAGCCTTTGTCCAATAGTACTCATGAGTATTGTTGAACATATGCTTCATTTCAAACACAGATGTTTAAACATGTGCTTCAATTCCGAGTCACAAATTAAAAACCAGAGGTATATAATACTTGCCATGTTACTGTAGAATCAACTAAAATGTTGCCATCATATTATTTCGTATGATTTCAATATCCTGCTTAGGGGGGCAGTTGAGTGAACAAGATGACCTCTAGAGGTCCCTTCCAACCTCAGCCATTCTGTGGTCTTTTGAGGTTCTACCATTGCATGTATTTTTTTCATTAAGCTTTTTTTATTTGGGCTAAAATAAGGAAAGTAGTGTTCCTCTATTTAAACCTTACGAAATCTAGTACTTCAGTTTTGATACTTTTTTTTTGCCATGAAATGGGGATTCTTTATGTAGAATGTTTTAAGATCTCCTTAAATGAAGACAAATGCTGGAAAAAAAATAATTTTTCCATTTGAAATGTATGTGTATTTACCTGATATTGCAGAAAATAGAGGACACCAGCTTCACTATTCAGTAACTTTACCGCTGATGTTGTGTATTTTGCATCTTTATGCAAAGACTTTTACCAGTGTATTGCTTTTTTTTTTTCCTTTTTTTCATTTCCAATACCAGTGGTAGTGTTTTCAAGTGACTTTATGTTCACCTTCCAAACTGCCATTTATACCATCTTTGAAACTTTTAAATACTGCATTTGAAGTTAAAATACCTTGTAACTAATGCTCATGTTTCTGTTTCCAGGTATTCTATGCAGGAGATGTATGAAGTTGTTGCTGTTGTGGAGAATTACAAACTATTTGTTCCTTGGTGTAAAAAGTCAGATATATTATCGAAGCGCTCTGGATACTGCAAAGCACAGCTAGAAATAGGATTCCCTCCTGTACTAGAGAGATACACGTCAGTTGTTACCCTAGTAAGACCACATTTAGTTAAGGTAACTTTTCTTTTTTCTTAGCTGTAACTTTCTGTAACTTTAGTTTGTTGAAATGAAAATAATTCACTGGTGCTTCAAAACAAAATTGATGCTAGAAGTGCTTTGTGTGGCTCAACGTGTTTTGCTTTTGTTTAAAGACTTGGGTTAATTGGAGAGAATTTGAATGTGCTTTCAAAACAAGCTGCCAAATGGGAGGTGGGGGAGGAGGAATTGCCTTTTAATTTCCTTTTGCTGGAGAAACTAGCAATCATTAAGGAAGATACAGCATTTTTATTTGGTTTTGGTAAAATTTTGTCCCAGCCTCTCTAAATGCAAAATTAATACTGACTTAAAAGTTATCTTTGACAACTGTAGCTTCTGATGCTTTAGCAAAACTGATACGTCATTACTTTTCTTCTGACAATTTTACCTAGCTAACATGAGAAGTCTTAAGAGTACGATCTGCTGAAGAACTTGTTATTCAGTGTATTGATGAGATGATAGACGAGTGGATTTAAATTTAAGTTTTTAGAATTCCTTTATTCAGAAGAAAAGCAGTTGTATTTCTCCTCCTTTCAGCTTTGAAGAGGAATAATTAATGTAAAGGGAGAAATTTTAAATAGTGCCTGAAACGTTCAAAGCTGTTTCATTTAGGAACAGCTCTGAACAGATTCCTTACAGCAAAACTGTTTCTCCCTTTATACGGCAGATCTTTATTTTTTGGAGGAACTAGTGGAATTACAACAGTTGATTGCTGTTCAAGAGAATTGTTTGGATATCCTATTTCACTGTTCTTTTCTAGGCTTTCTCTTAAGAGACACTGCTCAAAACAAACTGGGCTTCTCATATACAAGGGAGACATGAATTGGAAAGGGAATATGTAAAGTGCCTTTACTTACTGATTCTGGAAAGAAAAAAATAACTGTCTCCCTTTCTTAAGGAAGTTAAACAGCTACAATGGAAAATCTGCATTTTATATGCTGACTGCTTTTCCTTTCCACTTTTCCTTGACAAGACTGGCTTTTGCCTTTCACATAGCTATCAGATTGGCTTACCAACTCTTTTTTCTTCTAATTCACTCAAAGAGTATTTCTTATCTCAGAAAAGACCATGAAAAGCAGTGAGGAGAATCACTTCTTTAGATTTCTTCCTCCTAGACTTATGAGCATTTTCTATGCTGGGATTGTTTTTTCTAGAAGTTTACATTTTGTTAATGTAATTGTAGGAATATTTCTAGAGAGGTGACTCTGTGTTTAGACTACTTCATTGTTCTTAAAAATAACTCTGGGAAGAGGCAGCTTGTGTGGTGGTCCAGCCTAATGTGCTACTGGTGGCGACAAAAGGAGCACAGATCTGTTACTTACACAACAGCACTTGAGCAATGGAGAAACCAGACTGGTGGCAGCAGCTCTTGCTGCGGAGGGAAGCTTCTTACAAGGTTGAGAGCAAGGGGGACACGCTGGCATTTTTCTCATTCGTTCTGCCCTTTCAGCAGCATCCGGGAAAGCAAGCCCAGCTCTTCAGTCTTCCCTCTAGTCCTCCCTTTTCTGTAGAAGTAGCAAGGCACTGCATCTCATTCCTGGGCAGAAAAATGGAGGTATTTTTTGTACTGCTGATTAGTCTTTGACAGGACTTACCTTACCATGGCTTTCAAACCACAAGCAACACCTGTTCATCGTGAGTAGTCCTGTTGGAGCAGAGCTGCTTGTGATAAGAACTTGTTAAAAAAAGAGTAAACAACTTACAGAAATTACCTCTAGAAATTCCAAGCCAATTAAGTTTATGTATTTGGATGATTTTGAAGTACATCTTTCGATCTTTTAGTATAAATACAGACACATGGAAGTAGCTATAGGTGCTAAAAGCAAAATGAGTGAAAATAAGGACCCTATTGTCATGAAGCCAACTGCTGCAAATATTTTATTGTTTTAAAGGAGGATTTTATGCAAGCATTCCTGAGATGTTAGTTAAATATGGCATGGCAGTAATTAAAAGCCAGTATATAAGCTGATTATGAGCCTGAGCTTATCGTCTTACCGACTTCATGGTAGCTCTTGATTACAACAGTATCTTATGACAGATGATGTTTGGAGTTTGTGTTCAGTCAAGTTTGTTTGGATGCTAAGCATTCCTATAGCCCAAGACCAGTCCATATATATAGCAGTATATAAAACATTCTACACATGTAGTTAAAACATATATATACACAAACACAATAAATATCCATATCCTTTGCTTAAAGCAGTGTTAAAAATTCTGGTATGGAGCATTATTTTGGTGTTCTATGCATCATGCTAGAGAGCTGTTTTATAACTCTTAACACAGAACTTTTTCCTGTTCTTTAAAAGGAATTCAAGTAAACACAAGGAAGAACTTTTTCATGGTGAGGGTGACAAAGTACTGGAATGGGCTGCCCAGAGAGGTTGTGGAGTCTCCTTCTCTGGAGACTTTCAAAACCTGCCTGGACACATTTCTGTGTGAACTACTCTTGGTTTCTGCTCTGGCAGGGGAGTTGGACTCGATGACCTTTCAAGGTCCCTTCCAACCCCTAACATTCAATGATTCTATGATTATTTTGTCATAAATGATGATGTGCAATTGGGATCTCATGCTGGCTGCACTAGAAGAACCATTTGAACTATGCTATGACCTTCACTGTCTAAGAAAACGCAAATAGAAACTAGAGTAATACCAGTTTGTCACATCTGTAATTGTAGCTTGACTTTTTAAACTTCCTTTTAGGCATCCTGCACAGATGGAAAACTATTTAATCACTTGGAAACAGTGTGGCGTTTCAGCCCAGGTGTCCCTGGTTATCCAAGGACATGTACACTGGATTTTTCAGTAAGTATTGTGATTAAGACTACTGTATGTTAGGAACAGGGCATACAAACACTATCTTTAACTGTGCTTTTTTTTTTAATGCCTGATACTATTTTTTTAAACATATACACATAGAAAATCATTTCTTTTCAGTCACTACTATCCAAAAAATACGTTGTAAACTTTATCACATAGAAATGTGATAAATACAGTGTTCTTTAGAGACAGCAGCAGTCTTCCGTGAGGTGTCTGCATAGCATGAAACAGTCTAGGGGTTAGTATCTGTCACCACACAGTTGTAAACATGCTGAAGTTTGCAGACAGTCAAATACAGAGGGCAAATACTAGTTTGCTGCTTTCTTTAATTACTCTACAATCTAAGTGCTCTTGGTATCAGAAGGTAGGTATTCTCCCATCTGTCCTGTTTGGCCTTCAATTTGGTCAATTTAATTTCCTGGCTTGCAATTTTACTCTTTCATGAATTTTAAGTCTTACTCCTTCCTTCTCTAATACAGGTATAAGATTTTTGCTGTCTTTCTACTCTGTGATGGGATATCATTGCCGCTTGAGACTATTGCTCTTTCAACGCAGTATCTGATTTAGCCTGTTACTCCTAGACAAGTTGTTTCCCACTCAAGTTATTGCTTTTCTATTTTGTCTATTTATTCTGTCATCACATTTTTTTATATTTTATAGCATTGAGTAGGTTTTGCATTGAGGACATAATTAGGCCAGAGTTCAGAACAGGCTACAAAAGTACACCGAAACGGGTTGGTCCTGCTGCCATCTACTGGGATACTCTGCTTTAAAAACTGTCTTCTGTAAACAGGAAGAAGAGCTTTTGGAGTATTTGTGAATGAGCACTTTTATCTTGGGTTAATAACTTTCAGTTTATTGCTGTATTGCACTTCATACAGTTCAACTGTAAAAATGAACCTAGAGGCACTCAAAAAATACATTCCTCATGAGATTTGCCAACAATGTTTATATGTTACTTGCTGACGTTATTTGAATTTCTCCAGTTTCTGCTACTAACCAGTACATAAGCTAGCTTTTAACCCATGCCATAAATCAGTTGAGAAAACTTCAGCAAGTGTTCAAACCCCAACCTAAATACTGAGTCTGTGAGGAAACCTCCCCCCCAAGCTACCTTTTGACATTTCAGGTCAAGAATTTCAGTTAAAGGGAGTCAAAACTGGGCTTAAAATGGATATTTTCACCTTCTTGAGGAAACAGTATCGATACTTCGTACTGCTTACCCCATTGTGAGATAGTAGAAGCCAATGTAGCCTGCTGAGCAGGTGGGGGCCTCAGAAAGGCAAGTCCTTAAGGTCTCTATCCCATGCTAGTTACTGACCTGCTGTGTTGCTTGCCTCTGGGCCTGTGCAGGTAGGGATGATAAGGATGATAAGCATTTCACAACAAACTTCTCAAAACCTATCGTGCAATAGATATATTTGGGAGAAGACTGATTTTAAGAACATTCATTTGCATTAGAAAAATGTAATTTGAGTTTTGGATTATGCTGATGCCCACAAGCTACTGCATCCTGTTTTGCCAGCCTGATTCCAGGAGACTTAACACATGCAGTAGGGAATGCTTCTGCTTTGGTTTCAGCTCTTAAATGATTTGGTATACAAACTGAAGCACACCACCATTTTTACCATCTGCAAACTTTGTAAATTGATACCATATCTCGCGTTTTTACATAGTTACTGAACATGGTGCCAAGCTCATTATCCTGCTCTGCAGAACTCTACACGCTCTAAATGACAGCTCTCAGACTCTCAAAAGGCACATTAATTTTACTGATGCTTGAGGTCAAGCAAATGTAAATGAAGCTACACCTGACTCACAGTCTAAGTAGTTTAATTACTCCTGTGCTACTGTTTCCAGGAAACACACATTACTCATAAGCAACTTGAGAAAAGCTGCATTGCTCCATTTGGCATTTAATCTGCCAGTTTCTCAGGAATGACAAAAATACGTTAAATCTCAATCCAAAAGACATGCTATTACAGGATTGATAAAAATCTCAGAAGAGCAACTGGTTTCTTTTCCTGAGAACTCTATTAATACTCATTTTGGGAAGCTGTGTATTCCAAAGCAACGCGATTCCGTTGCCGTAGGGGAATGTTACTTAACTAGACCAAAGGCCAGCACAGCCCAAAAGCGTAACTGAAGACTATTTGACACTAAAGTGACCTTTTCTTTTGGCGGTGGAGAAAGTGAACTCCCCTTGCCCCTGCCCTAATTGTTAACTGCCGCAGTAGCTTCAGTTGAACTGCAAGATCCAGTAGCTAAAAGAAAATGTGGAAGTTAAATTCTGAGCACCGTAGCAGGAGGCCCGAGGGCCAGGTACAAAGACTTAAGCGGTACGTCTGTGCTCTGAAACTGCCTGCCTGCCTCAGGACAGACAAGGTCAGGAGTGGGAGGTGGCCAGGTAGGAGATACTTGGGGTTTTTGGTGCTCTTTGTAGCTTTAGTCAGTAAAATGCTCTTGTTTGAACACACCATAACTACAGCTACCAAGATAGAAAGACTAATTTAAAATGTCAATATCTAACTGAGCTGTTTTTAAATGCCTCTTGGGTTTGCTCCAGCTTACCTGTAAGTCTGCTGTCTTGCCATGCAGGATTTTCTTCAGCCAACTTTTGTCCCCTAAGTGAGTTCTGTGCACAAAGTAACAGAGTTACTGTTAGTAGTTTTTCATTATCCCAAATCTTAATAAATGATGCATCACAAAACATAAGTAGAACAGTGTTAGGTAAATGGCAATGATTACTTCAGAGAACTGAACAAAAGGATTGTTACTGAAAAACTCAGGGAGACAGTCCAAGAAGTAAGGCTTTTCTTCACAGAAACACTCACTTATAGCTTAATTTTACCTCTTCTTTCTCACACAGCTTACTTGCCGACTAACTGGAGATTCTTTAATTAAGTTGGCTATTTGTAACAGAATTTTACAACAGAAAATACAGGAAAAACAACTTTTCTCTATTTTCTTAAACAGGTTTCTTTTGAATTTCGTTCACTTCTACACTCAAAACTTGCTACGCTATTTTTTGATGAAGTGGTAAAGCAGATGGTGGCCGCCTTTGAGAGAAGAGCATCCAAACTGCACGGCCCAAAAACAAGCATACCTCGGGAGCTAATGTTTCATGAAGTTCATCAGACGTAAAAAGGAAAATTTTAACAACCTCCGTTATAAACTTGTTTGTACAGGCAGTGCCATGCTCCTCCTTTGGGGCATTTATTTCATACCCAAGCTTTGCAGGGGATTTTATACTGTACAAAACACACCTGTTCAGGCAGATGTATATAGAATGTTCAAACTGCAATCAAGTGCAGCTTCAAGTGTTAGCAGTAACAGCCAAGCGGCAGCTACTGTAACACAAGATCTCAGGCAGCCCTTTATTGACTTGCCAAACAGTTTCTGTAATCACAGTGAAAGTTCTGCCTTATCCAAGCTTCTATTTTTTCAGCAAGTAACATATTAACTCAAATTTAAGTTATTAGTAGTGAACATAACTTGACAGCATCAACTCGGCCAACTCTGGCCGAGCAAAGAGAAGCCAACGTCCCGATTTTGGGGAGTACAAACAGTTTGTCCAGCATTCACTAGCAGGTGCTTTACATTGAAGTGAATGACAAGGGTTAAGTCAGGAGTCTCCAGCTGCTGTTGAATTCTGTCCAGCAACTGCAATAGAAAAAACAACTCAACTTGAGCACTTGAGATTTCAGATGTCAAAGGTATAGGGTAGACGTAACGTACCGGGTACAATTGGGAGTGCAGCAGATTCAGCTCTAGCCCGTGGTTCTTGGCTCTGGCTACTGTTGAATTTGTAGCACCTTAGTTAGGCTGAACCTGCCTCCCTGCCACTGTTTCACACCCAGTTAGGTCACAGTAGGTGCCGTCTCCTGCAGTTCCCACTTGCAATACAACTTCAAACCAAGTAAATGTTACTTTGAGAACTAGGGCACAGCTGCACAACACGCTGTACTGCAGTGCCATCCTCCCTGGAAGGAGGGAACAGGATGTCCTCCCCTTACTGCAGACAAGCACCCTCAAGTCCAGCTGTCTTTAAAAAAAATGCAAGTTTTTTTTTCTGTCCATTACAATGGCATGAACTGTCTTGATTAAATTAATTTTCCGTAGTTCTATTCCTGACCTTCTCTTTCCAGTCTCTGAAGAAACGTAAGTGAACAGGTTTGAACATATTTTAGATCCTGTCCATATGGTGCCTTACATTACCAAATTTCCTTACTGAAGTTAGATGCAGCTTCAGCACAGGTGGCAAAGCTCATCCTTTCACCAAAATGCCCCTAATCCATGTGGTTACTACAGAATAGTGTATCCGAGGGCAGAGGAGAGTATGGTTCAGGACAAAAGATGGCCCTGAAGCAGTTTCAGACCATTTAGATGCTTCTCTAGAAAGAGCAATTGAAACTTCACACATCCAATCTGTGAAGGCTAGTTCTTAAAGGTGGGAAGCTGCAAAAGTGACAGCTGGATTAAGGGGTTGGGTTACAGCACTGAGAAGCTGTAAAGCAGTTTTGTAAGTTAAGACAATCAGAGATCAACACAAGTTTGGGAGCAGCATTGTTTGAAGTTTGAAAAGCAGAGCTGAAAGGCAGGCAGAGGTTACCCATCAGTTAGTAGCTGCCACAGCAGGTGGCAAAGTACAACCTGTCATTTAAAAGGGTAGAGCGGCATTTAGTGCAACAAGAATTCAAACTAAATCCTGAAGCCCACTACCAGAAAGCTGGAAGAGTGGAAGTCTCAAGGCCAAGAGGTAACCACACACCACACCTGAGCAAGAGAAGCATTTAGAAAACCCACAGCCCTTTCTTAGCAGAGACAACTTACCTGTTTCATACCCTCAGGGCACTTTCCCTCCCACAGTTGCACAGGAGGTGCACTGGGCCTGTTCTAGCCCAGGAAACAAGCAGCATAGACAGGGCAAAATAAAGTCAGTGCACATGCCTTATTTTCATAGCCTTCTTTAATATTTCAAAGAACTGTACTGGCAGTTCAGCTTAGATATTTCTTAGCAAAATTAAAGTCACTTGCATCTGAGAAACATCCCAGACAAGGGAATGTTTCCTGGAGGGAAAGGCCCTGTCCTTTCCCGGCGTAAGTAAATCTGAGAAGCAGCAGCAGCAGGCTGTCGAGGTTCTCCCATGACTGGCTTTGTGTGCAGATGAATAAGGTGATACATTTTTGTAACTTTTGAGCAGGTTGTTTTATTACATAAAGGTCACATAACTGTATATTTGCCTACTTGGTACATAATTGTCTAGTCTCACGCACAGTGGCTTCCAAGTTCTTCCTAGTACTGGCAAGCACCAATGAATTCTGCAACAGAATATTCAGTGCCTTAATTAAGTTTAAATTGGGACCTTGGTAGATGGATCTTGCACCCAGTTATCAGGAATGTACAAATGTCTTTATTCAAAAAATACAAAATAAATTATCTGTAGGCATGGACAATGACTGTAAACAATTACACGTGTGTTAAATGAAATCCAGTAACTGATGGTTACAGTGATTCTTTTAAACACCGGCCTCACTTCAGTCACTATCCACCCTCTTGGACTGACCAGGTGTCTGAAGTTTTTAAAGTCAGGACTGTCAGTCTTAAACAGCACAGCTCATGATGCATCCCCATCCCAGGAATTAGAACATGCCACCTCCCATTCCTCCACCCATCCCACCCATTCCTCCCATTGCTGGCTCCTTCTCCTCTTTGGGAATTTCAGTCACCACTGCTTCTGCTGTCGATAAGAGAGATGCAACCCCTGCAGCATCCATTAGAGCAGTTCTCACAACCTAAAAATAGGAGAGGAAGAACTTAGTGCCTGCCGACTGTCGCGTGAGGGGAGGAAAGAAAACTGAGAAGGACTATTTTAGGTTACCTTTGTTGGGTCTATGATTCCCTTTTCTACCATATTTACAAAGTCCCCAAGCATCGCATCATAGCCAATTTCTGATGGACTCTGCAGGATCTTTTCAACTATTAATGATCCTTCTACTCCTGCATTCTTTGCTATAGTCATTGCTGGGATTTTCAGTGTTCTCTTGATTATTTCAATGCCTGGAAGAAAACGGACATATAGAATTATACATTACATACACTGCTCCTACTCCCAAGGCACACACTCATGTGCTGGAGATCAATACAAAAAGGGAGAGAACCCTCTGAGCAAGAACATAAGCTATTTTTATCCATTCCGGGGAAAAAAAAAGTAGTTCTCCACTACTTGACACTGATCGACAAATCATCACAGGATATTCACACACGTTTCAGTTTCACTTCTGCAAAAAGTACCAAGGAGCATTTGTTCCTGTACCGCGGCACAAAGCCTTTTTCCGTTTGGCTTGCCACAGTCTAAGTATTCTAAAGGATTTTGTGTCTGCAGTGGCTGCCACAGTCAGCTCAACTCTTCCTTTACTGGTCTGCAATTCTCAGCAGGGGGGGCTGCTGCTTTACCCTTACTGGTTCTTTCACATCCACATCAGGGATGCAGTGAAAGCTCCTTCCCACTGTAAAGCAGAGACTGACGTAGAAAGGGGATATGAGGTGCTAAAGATCAAGTAACTAAAAACTCACTGAAAATGATCTGTAGTTAATCTTGTCAAGCCTCAGGACAAAAAAAAAAGTCTACTCAACACGTCCACACACATGCCCAACTTACCAATTTTCTGATCTTCGTTGACCGGAGCTAAGGCATCTAATGCTGGAATGCAGCGAAGTAACGCGCAGCCACCGCCTGGAACGATGCCTTCCTCTACGGCAGCACGGGTGGCATTCAGGGCATCAGTGACTCTGTCTTTCTTCTCATTCACTTCAACATCGCTCGTGCCACCAACCTACAAGCAAGCTACACGTCAAGGTCCGCACAAGGAGCCCGGCTGGGAGAGCACTGCTGGCTACGGAACTGCTGCCACAAAATTAAACAGCCAACTTAAACTCATTAACCGAGAAGTGCCACAAAGCAAACCACGCTCTCCAACACCGCCAGTGTTCTTTTGTACACTGTACAGTGTTCTTTTGTGTCAAGAAGCCTTAACACACAATTTCGGTTGCTTATTTCATCAAGTTCTTAACACCAAGGTGTAGTACTTCAAGAAGCCAAATTCCTTATCCAAATTAACAGCTACAATTAGGAGACAATCACACAGCGGTAATTCAGATCGGCAAGAAAGGACCGATACCACCCCTTTCCTAAGAATTTTAAGGTCTCACCTTCAGTACTGCTACTCCGTCAGACAGTTTGGCCAATCGCTCGTTCAGTTTCTCTTTTTCATATTCACTTGTGGTAACTTCTAGCTGCTCGATAATTTCTTGAATACGTTTTTCAATTTGAGCCTTTTCACCTTTGCCCTTCAGAAGCATGGTGTCATCTTTTGTCACAATGACCTCTCCAACTTTACCAAAGTCATGAGGCTGAATATCTTCCACGTTTAGGGTCAAACCCTCTTCTCCAAACACCTGAAACAAATTATGTGCAAAGTTGGGATTCACAGCTTCTCCACACGTGAACTTTTTACTTACAGATATACGCTCACGCACAGAGCGGGCTAAGAGTGCAAAATCATCATACTACTGCAGCCCAGTTGAACAAAAAAACCTCTTCCTTCCCCTGACAAGAGTCCAGGTGTGCAGGTACCTCAAACTGACCTTCACAGAACAGGAGCTGCCAACTTCTCATTCACAGCTGACTAATGCAACCCACTGGTTCAAAGTGCTGGAAAGTAGTTGAGTTAGAGCCCTTCCTGTACTCTGAGGAGTTACAAATGTTGGCACTAAACTGACTTTAGAATAGAGTTTGTTCCTTTGTGCTCCAGTTAGCTTAAACATCAAGTTCGATTTCAACAACGGCCTTTGGATCCCAGTATCATGCTCTGATTTTGAAGTGTGTACAAAACCAAGCTGTATAAAGGGACACTAAGCACCACATCACCTATCTGGGAAGTTAAGCACAAAGAAAAGTTACCCAGTCTACTCCAAACGTTTAAAAGAATTTTATTTCCCATGGCAACTGCAAGACAATCAGGTTTTATAAGGCAGCAAGAGAACTTTGCTATTGATAAATTTCCTTGAAGTTCCTCCTTCCTCTTAATAACCTAAAGGCTGCAAGGAAATTGTGTGTAGCTTCAGTCAATTAAAAAGCCATACTGCTTGGAGCTAGCCAGGGCTGTACTACAATTATAAATATCTGTATTTAAAAGGGAGAGTCAAGCATTAGAGCTACTGTTAAGCGTTCGAAAGAACAGGACACGACCTGCAACACAGCAAACACAAGTCAGAGGCCTAAAAATATACATATTCTTCCTCCTTAAATACCATTAGCATTCCTTAGAGCAAAAAAAAAGAAAAAGCCAGTTAAAACACCATTACTTACAGCACCCCCAGTAGCAATTGCCATATCCTTAAGCTGGTTTTTCCTGTTGTCACCAAAACCTGGTGCTTTTACAGCAACAACCTGAAGACCAACCTTCAGCCTGAAAAGAAAAATTCAGAGAGCAACGCTCCACACGTGTTCAGAGAACAAGTCTAGTTACCAAAACCAACTATTTCAGTACAGCTGAATTATTTCAGTTAAGCAAACAAAGATACCTTCATGAACTGAGCTGGCTTTGCTCAAAAAGGTAGTTTAGAAACAACTGACGCTCTGTCCGAACTGATGCAAAGTCCGGCTAAGTACAAAAGCTACCCTTTCCTCGGTAATGATAAGAAAACAGATGGCACTACGCCGGGACAAATTCAAATATGTGCTTTTGTCTTTTTAAAGCACTACATATGAAAAAGAAAAAAAAAAAGTCGTATTTGTCTAAAAGTACAGATTTTAAGCCTCACCTGTTCAAGACTAGAGTGCTGAGGGCTTCTCCATCAACATCTTCAGCAATAATGACCAAAGGTTTGCGGTGAGAATTGGCAATTTCAAGAGCTGGAACTATGGACTGTACACTAGAAATTTTCTTTTCACTGATTAAAACATACGCGTCCTGGAATTCACATTTCTGCCCTGCAGAAACAACACGTACTATCTGAAGAATCTGATTATAAAAACATACCAAACATTCTCTAAAAACTTAAGGAGCTGCTGTGGCACAACTGTTGCATTTAACAATGTAATTTTAAGAAATACAAAAACTGATTTCTCCAAGATACCCCTTTCAATCTACATTGTTCTAAAGTGTTGCCGGGCCAGCTTGATGTCCGCATGGACACCCCAAAAACTCCAAGCTCTTACTAAGAGCTTAAGTTTCTGATGGGGTAGGGATCCGAGTCCCATGTACCACACCAAACAGTATAACTGACTGTAAAGTCTTTATAACGAACCCCATTATTTCTAACTTACAAGAGCCACTATAAGGTATTTGACATGTTAACTCACCTTTGGTTGTATTAATAAAATATGGAGAGATGTAGCCTCTGTCAAATTTCATACCCTCAATGATTTCCAATTCGTCGTTCAGAGTTTTCCCATCCTGTTTAGATGCAAGGAAGTCTACATTAGAGATCCCTTATTTGCTACTAAAAACACAAGTATACTTTTAGCATCCTATGCATAACAGAATGAAAGGCTCTGCACCACCTGTCAGTTTTATGTGCTTCCCTTCAAAATGAAAGAATTCTAAGAGGGAGCAGTGATCAAACCCTGATCTAAAGGACCTGGGAAGGAAGGAATCTTGGTGGGATTCTGTATGTGAGCAGCAGCAGGTACCTCCTGTATCACAAAAGCCAGTCCTAACTGGAGGCAGTCACTTTGCACTTAGCCCGTATGGTGGCCGGTTCTTACCTTGACAGTGATCACACCCTTTCGTCCAACCTTCTTCATTGCATCGGAGATTATATTGCCAATTTCCTGATCTCCATTTGCTGATATGGTGGCAACCTGAAATAGGAAGCAGTTTAATCTCATTTCACAATACAAGCTCACGATGAAGAAAATCCCAATAATCATTTTCCATTCTCACATTTCATGACAAGCCAGGACAGCTGACTGTAGCACACCCACACCAGCATCCCACAACTCTCTTCGAAGGGCTGGTGGCCCGTGGCCAGCCCAAGCATGAGGCCAGGTCCCAGGTGCTGAGCTCAGGGGCTGTGTGTGCCCTGACAGCGCACATGGACCGTCTGAACATGTGACCGTGGGGAGAAACAAGCCGTGAAGGCCAGCACACCTGCTGCCCAAGACCCAGCTGGGCACCTGCCTCAACCTGAGCCTCCCACAGCAGATCTGCCACACCCCCAGAAGTCTGCCAGCACCTCCCATCCACCCATTTTTGCTCTCATTGATTCTTTCCAAGTAAACAATTAAAGACCACATTTTGAACTGAAACTTGAAGATGAGAAGACTACCTACTTCTGAACTAACTTCTAGCAATGTAATTGAAGGCAGAATATTGGGAATTTTAAATAACTCCAGAAAATCAAAGTGCTATCATGAAGATCATTCCATGAAACATACCCTGAATCCTGATACATAAAGAAAGATAATCAGGTGTCACATACACACAACCTAACTCCATTACACCTGCCTTCACAAAACTTTTTTTCTGAAGAATAGCTATGTACACTTGGTTTATCTTTTTTTCACCTGTGCAATCTCTTCTGGAGTTGTAACAGGCTTAGACAGCTTCTTCAGTTCAGCTATGATGGCATCAACTGCAAGCATCACCCCTAAGATAAATGAAATACTTGTGAGTAAAAAAACAAGGTGTATAGTGCAAAAAAGTCAAAAAACATAAACAGGTTAAGTTTCAAAGCAACGTCCACATTGCAAAAATGCACCGTTTCCACGTTCGAGAACAAGTGACCGGCAGTTCTATTGTCATTTGGATACCCAGTGATCTTTTTTTGAACTGGTGTGACACTTTCTGTCATAATCAAAATTTATAGCAAATTTGTTCATATGGCACCAGTAAATTTATATACTTCTCAGAAATTAAACACAGAAATAGCTTTAAATGGAGTTTACCTATGACAAATTAAACAAATTAACTGTATATAAAACAATAAAATTATTAGAAAAAATGTTACATGCTCTGGACAATTGTTCGTAACAGAAACAAGCGGGGTCTCTATGAATAGCTCTTCACAGAAAGCTTGATGTGGCTCTTCATAAAGAGGGCAACTTATTCAGGAAGCCAGTCAAATTTGAGATATGAAAAATAAAAAGTGATTAAACATCAAAAACAAGGGAAGAAAAAAAATTACCCCTCCTGATTTCTACTGGATTAGCGCCTTTGCTGATCTTCTCAAAGCCTTCCTTGGCAATGGCACGCGCAAGTACCGTGGCAGTTGTGGTACCGTCTCCTGCTTCTTCATTTGTATTGTTGGCAACATCTTGAACTAACTTGGCTCCGATATTTTTGTATTTGTCTTTTAAGTCAATGGCCTTTGCTACCGTCACACCGTCTTTTGTCACTTTGGGACTACCCCAGCTTTGCTCAATAATAACTGTTCTTCCCTAGGGTGACAAAGAACAAATATTAAATCCAAGCCACATAATCCACAGCATGTTAGAAAATTAAGATCCTTTTGAACAGCCAGAGCTGAACAGAAACATCACCTGGCACAGAGCTTTCAGATGGGCCTTTTTTCAAGCACACACATTACCAAAATTCTACAAAACTGGAAAAAGGCTCAAAGATTTTATACTTTCACAGAATAAGACTTCATTCTCCGGCCATAACGCTTAATATCACAGATTTAGAAGTCTGCAACTAAAATAAGACTGCTCTTGCAGAGAAAAATGACTGAGAAGATTCTAACACTGGAATCTTGAATAGGTATCTTGCAACCTTTCCAGCAAACCACAATAACAAGTCAGTATCACTGAAACACAGTAACACAGCTCTATTTGTTGCATATTCTGGGAAAACCAAAAAAAAACAAAAAGAGAAAAAAGCTGAGACTTGCAAACCTTATTTGTGATTACCAAAGAGAATGGCGAATACTTAAATCTGTGTTAATGCATTGCAGTAATTTCTCAAACAAGCCTTTCTTCTGTTAGCCTGTACTTGGCATTCAACTTAAAGCTGGACTCTCCTATGCAATGTACACAGACACAGGTAACAGAGGCAATGACGGACCACACCGGGAACACCAGGTAGACGTGCCCGCCCAAGAGGATTGCTTGCTCCCAGATGAATTCAATAGCTTGAGCAGCTGCTCCAATCAACCATGTTCCAGTTTGAGCTGGAGGCAGCAGAAATGCCAGGAGCCACCCCTGCTCCAGCGCTGCCCCGAAACTCTTCGGCCATCCTGACGTGCGGAGCTACTGCCCCACCTGAGCACTGCCACTGTCAGCGGGCCCTGCACAAGTCCCCTCACCCAGGCCGTCGGCTCCAGCTCAAAGCTGACCTCGCTGGCTGCTGCCGAGACACCGCCTTAGCTGATCACAGCCAGTGCGGCTGCAGCTCCATCCAGAGCTTGGATCACGTGCCAGGCGAGCCAGCTAGACTCCCAGGCAGCACATGCTACCGCCACAGTGCACTGTGTTCACTGCGTGCACAGAGCTTGCTCACATCTGTCTCGATAATTTAACTAACTTGGGATTCCTGCCATGAACAAAGCTAGAGGGCTTCTGAAGTACAATAAGCCCTAGAAGCTGCAAAAGAAACATTAAGCTGCAGTTACTGATGCTGAATTTGTAAAACAACTTACATAAACCTACCTCCGTGCTATAAAACAATAACCACAAAATAATGCAGAATCTGATTTCTTATTGCTACTTTAATTTGACCTTCATTTCTCCTAAAGCTGGAAGTGGTACAAGAGTAAGAAAACTCTCCAGAGGATCCTAATACCGATAAGTTCTTCATATAGTCCCTCTTTGGTTTGCTTAGTTTTGGTCTGTAGTTTACCATGGTCTTATTTCAAATGTTTGTTTGGTAGCTATAAGGAGAGCAGCACAGTAAAATCTGCTTGTTTCCTACCACATAAAGGACTTACACTCAACAAACACTTTTTATCCGTGTTTCTGAAAAGAAAAAAAACAAAAAAGGAACATCACCAGTAAACACAGATCCATTCCTGCCTACCAAGGGTCCAAGCACTCACATAAACTACTCCTGACAAGGCAATCCAAGTGTTGGCAGCAATACCAAAAGATTGCTTGAGACTGCAAACCATGTTTTTTAAAATACAGAACAGTGTCAAAGCCAAATTTCTACACCAGAGTGATGGTACTTAAAAATGCTGAAAGTAGAATCAAGCATTACAGTACAATCCCTAAATTTCTACAAAATACACAGAGAACAGCAGATCAAGTGACAACACTGGAGCAAAAGTCCCCCAGGTTACAGTAAGTTGCCTCAGGAACTGCCCTTTAACCAGAGCATTGCAACTACACTTAGGCATTCACAAAGTAGCCTCATCCAAAAAAGCAAGAGTTAAATTAACTGACTACACTTAAACTTTGTTCCTTTATGGAAAACAGCCACAGCTTGCTGACATCACTGTTCCTTAACCTTCATCTGCTCAGCTTAGGGCATTTTTGCCTTTTGAATAAAACTATCAAAACCGTGCAAGAAACACACAAGTGAATTTTACAGAGGCCAAGCAGCCTTGAGAACTACCACGCACATGCTCTTAGTATAGAGGACATAGATTCTTGTAAGCCCAAAGAAAATCACCGTCTCTTCCTTAAAGAGAAGTCTCATTTCAAGCCTTACCGCACATTGCATGACTATGCAGAATACAGCAGCTAGTTTTCCAAACGACCTAGAACTTACAGGGAATCACACATTATATTCTGTCCTAAAAGCAACACGAATCAATGCCGCTGCCCCAGAATTTCACTTAAGCTGACAACATTTACCAGCCAACTGAAAACTCAGCATTACACTTGCAATGCTTCTTTCACTTTGTTTATACTAAAAGGTAAAGTGATACAAAACTGTAATTTGCACATGAATAAATAAACCATGTGTTAATTAACCCACCCCACAACAGCTAAATATCTAAATTACCCAAATATAACTAAATTACCTACTGCATTGTTACAGGCCATTGACTAACTTATTATGCACAACCTCTTAACCTTCAAATTGTCTCGCAAGTATATGAAACATTTCACAGTGATCCAATTAATTTTGCTTTTTTACTACGAAAAGCATACACACTACGGTCGCGTTTCAGGTGACCAAAACGAGAATATGTCTGCTTGTAGCAGTCTATCCATACCCCTACATCTTTGTGTTGAGAGATCTATTTGCAAACGGCAATCACGCAGCTCTGCCCAAGGCAAAAACAACAACCGTTTTCTACTACGGTATTTTCAACCGGGTCAAAGCGTTAACATAGGAAATGCAAAGTTTTCCATTACCTTTGGGCCCATGGTGACAGCTACAGCATCTGCTAGAAGATCTACTCCTTGAAGCATAAGAGCTCTAGCATCTGCTCCAAACTTCACATCTTTTGCATAGGCTCGTGTTAGATGGGGGGCAAGTGCTCTGGACACTGGCCTGATCTGACGGAGTACTGTAGATAAACGGAGCATGTCTAAAAGATTAAAACAAGTTCAGAGAAAAATACAAGCGTTACACTTTTGCACAGCTGCTTCTAAGATGAGAGATGGAAAAACGACTGAGGAAGCAAAGCAAGTGCCCGTGAACTTTCAGTTTTTCGACTGGCTGAAGCGGAGACACGCAAGCAGCTGCAAGTAACAGGGCTGGGAAGCCCAGATCCTTAAGCAAGATCTGGGCTGCTACAGCAGCTCCTCACTAAGTAGCCTCCAGCAACCCCGAGCTGCTCCATGCCGGGCCTTCCCCGGCAATAGGCGGCGTAGGCACGGCAGCGGACAGGCAGCGGCTCAGCGCTGGGGGCCGCGCAGGCCGGCAGCTGCG
>VWZK01021136.1:387803-466527 GCA_013396935.1 Baryphthengus martii | reverse complement strand
GGGGCCGTGGCGGCTGCTTCTCCGGGGCGCTTGTCTGCCGGGCCCGGGGAAGAAGGTCGCTGCGGCAGCCGCGGGGCGAGCGCCGCGCTTCCCCGGGATTTCCAGGCTCCGGTGCGGGAGTGAAAGTCGCTTCGCTGCTGGGGTGACGTTGCCCGGGGCGCGATGGCTGCCACCGGCGCTGCGCTGCCGGTGCCGGAGGTACCGGCGGCAAGGGAGAGAGCACTTGGGAAATAACCGGGTGTTCGCTGCGGCGACGTGCCGCCGCTTCTCAGATCATAGGCTTTCTGCAGGCGCAGGACTGTTTTTCGGGTACTGTCAGTGTATCGCGGGTGTTGCTGTTAAAATGCTAAATATGTGACCGGCCGAGTGAGATCACTGTGCGGTCACACAACTGGAGTTCGGCAGGGAGTTCTGCATCCTCAGATACCTGGCTTGTGCATCTGGAGAGATAAGTCATCCTTCCCTTACGTAACCTGCGCTCCTTGCAGAGTGAACCTGGGCTGTTGTCACATCGTTTCTCTTTATCAAAACAAAACTGATTTATTTCTGGGCTCTCAAGGTCATCTTGAAAAGGTACATCTCAAATAGGCAAGGTACATTTTTTTTTTTTTTAGATTATTTCAGAGATAGGGTGTTGTGTGAGGCCTTTATGCAAGACTTTCACTCTGCTTTTGTGAGGGGAGCTCATGGTCAGAAATGAGAGCAGTATATAACATGGTATTGCAGGAAATGGTTCTCTTTTGTCCTATTCCTGGTCAGAAAGTACAGAGGTAAAGTTGTCACACAGCCCTGTAAATCAGTTCATTCTGTGTATGTTTAATCTCTGAAGGAAATGGAATACTGTGTGCCTTCAGTTTGATAAATTTTGAGTATTCTGAAAAACAGTAAGCTGGACATAGAACTAGGTTTGGTTAAATTATAAAGTACATTATAAAGTTCATGTAGGTTGAAGAATTTTGTTTATACTGATGCAGTCATACAAGTTGTTTTTTTTGTGGCTATATTTAAGTTTTAAGTTTCAATGACACTGGTATAGCTATTCAGTATGTAAATTCTGAATTACTTAATGATATTTCAACACTGGATATTGACTCCTTTCTCTGGAGATGACTGTTCTCTCAGGAGCAGGTTGCTAGGCTTTAGTGGGGACACTTTCATTGAGTTACCGTGTCTACAGGACAGCTATGGGAGGCTGCTGGCGGTATCTCCAGTTAGTAAGAGGGAGCAGCACTATGTTTTAGCTGTGAAAAATGCAGAGTAAGAACATACCTCTGTCTGGGACAATCGCAGTTGCACGGGATGCGAATTGGTGCAGAACACTGCGCCGCAGCTGGGTCCGAGGTGAAACTTCGGGAGGGTTTTATCAGCACCGATACTGCACACCGTGGTGTAGCAGAGCTGATAACCATCCAGTTGTGCAGCGTGCTGGCCATTCCAGCATACTGCCAAGTTAGGCCAACACTGCCTTATATTATCTCACTTTAGAGAAGATATTTACAGTGGTGTATTATTGCTAGAATATACTGGGATTTTTAGTTGACTAATAATTATATAATACTACTCTTTGCAGACCTCTTCTCCACTCTCAATGTGGTCTAATATGTAAAAAGGGCACTGTATGCAAATACTTCATTTAAAAATGCAGGCTTTATAGGTGTTACTGCAAGATCTGGGGGAGAGACGATGTTCGCCGTATGCTGAACATTTCAAGATGTTCTACTGTTGTGACATTGGGAACATAAGTCCCATTTCACGCTGTTCTTGCCAAGCTTGTGTGCTGCTTCTGTTAAGATGTAGCTTCCTGGAATTGTATAACCTACATCTATTTTCCTGCATGTTCAAGCTTATTGTAAGATGCGCATTTTTCTTCCTCCCCCTCTATTTTTGTTAAATTGGTTTAAACTTGTTTTTTTAACAGGATTTCTACAATTGGCCTGATGAATCCTTTGAAGAAATGGATAGTACGTTAGCTGTTCAGCAGGTATTCTTACTGACATGAAATGTTGTTAATAAGTTCAGCTTCCCAAGTTGCGTATTTTGGTAAAAAACCAGGGAACAGGGCATGCTGTTTATCTGCGTAGAATGTTGCTGCACAGGGGTGAATTTCCTAAGCACCCTACCTATATTAAAACATTGTAACTATTAATTGTGTATGCAGAAATAACTACAGTTCCCACACCTGGCTTAAACAAAATGGATTTAAGAAAATGGTTGAGTTTCCTGTGGGGTTCTTTTGTTTTGATACGGATGTTGTGAGAAAGCTATAAAATTCACCCATTCTTTTACCCTTTCTAATTGAGGAAAGGCATTTTTCAGATCTGGCCTTTTTTTCTACCATTTTTTTTACCCTGCCCATCTACTCTAACTTTTTAGTCCGTCAGTCGCTTCTTAAGTAAAGAGAAAAAGTCAGTCAGTCCCTCAAAGATGTCATGTCCTAAATACACTGTCTTAGTAGAATTACAACAAGATCTAGATTTTGTTTTTTTTTTCCTCCCCTCCTAGTATATTCAGCAAAACATACGGGCAGACTGTTCCAACATTGATAAGATCCTTGAACCTCCTGAAGGCCAGGATGAAGGTGTATGGAAGTATGAACATTTAAGGTGAGAATCCATCTTTTGTCAACAGGGTGTCCCGATTCTAAGCTTTGTTCATTGATACTGGTAGTGAGTCTTTTTGACTTGCTACTATTACATATTTTTATACTTTGGTATTAATGATTTTCTGAATTCCTTGTTCTCTTTAAAGATTTATGATGCGCTCTAATCTAGTGGTTTTGATGTCTTTTAAGAAATGTTTGTACCTCACTTCCGAAGTTGTACTAGCGAGTTATGAACATGAAAACACAGTCCTGTATTTCCATAGCACTTTCTCCACCTGGTGTCATCAGTTCTTCATCTCCACTAATTGGGAATGGGATTTCCAGATACTCCCAGTGCTTTTTGTAGAACTTCCAGAAAAATGGGCTTTGGCTGGGAAAGCAAGATTACCTCTGTCTTACAGTTCTTTTTCTAGTTGCAAGGAAACTCAAAACCTTTTGTCCTTCTCTCAGTTTGTTTTATGCGGTACAATACATACATTCAGCCTGGGTGGTTTGTGCCTGAAAGTATTTTTCGGTTGTAGTGTGGATTTGACACCCTGTTAGCACATATGTCGTTATCCTTTTGTCTTGGCATTACTTTAGTGTCTGTGTGATTATTTTTTTATTTTTTTTTTCTTGTAAGTGTGTCTTCTAGCTTTATCAAATATCAGAAATAAGAATAGTTCTAAGCTACTCCTAGATTTATATATCCTGACTTTTTGCCTGCCTGTTTTCTTCTTCTCTCTGGTCTGGAATAGTTCTAATAGATGCAGGAAATCCTCAAGAGGAAAAAGTATATGCATACAGTTGCAAAAGATGCATTTTAAGAATTTCTCTGTCCTTTCACATATACCAAAAATCATTGTAGATAATAGAAGTGACTTATCACTAGATACATGTCACTTTTGGAAAATTTATTCAGATTTTTATTGTAGGATGGAAGGGTGAATTCTCTTAAGTTAAAGAATGCACTTTCAGGTTTGTTACAGTGAAAGCAGTATTTCTAGAAGTCCCACTCTGTTAATGACCTGTGGTGGGACTTTAGCCACTTAATTGATCTGGAGGAAGTATGTCTTAGAAGGATGAAATGATCCAGCTATAGGAAAATTTTCTTGAAGTGTGCCTTTTTTTTTTTAAAAAAACCCCCTGTATTTGTGAAATAATAATAGCACTGTCTTCCATAACAAAGTTGGTATCTTAAACACTTCCACTGAATTATTTGTTAAGCTCAACCTCTACTATCAGATAAGAATTAAAATGTAATTGGTTTGTTGGCTAAAAAAAAAATGCTGGTGTGAATTCTGTTTCTCTCAACTTGTAGTCCTTTTATGGTGTGTTAATTCCTAGCTATTGCCTTTTCAGGTGTGACATCAGCTGCAATTATTTGATGGTATTCTTTAAGTATGATTTTTTTCATGTTCTGATCTATTTTTTCCACTTTACAAGAATCATTTCCAAAAATGTGAAGAGATCTGTGAGGATCAGGATGTATAACCTTGTTTTGTATTAGATGTTTCCAGTGTGAAAACAAGTTGCTGATTTTGATGCTGCTGTGTTCAAATTTTTTTTTTAGACAATTCTGCCTTGAGCTCAATGGACTAGCTGTCAAGCTTCAGGTAATTCTTGTCTTGATATTTTTATATTCTATCAGAGAGGAGACTTTTTCTGTATGGTAAGGTGCAGAGCTTTCTTCTAAATCTATACATGTAGACATAAGCAGTGGTTTGAGGTAAGAGTTTTGGTGGTTTTAAAGTCTTCTAGAAAAAAACCCATCTTTTTGGTGGGGGACGGGGCAAGAAAGTGATTAGAAAAGATCAGCTCAGTTTTGCTGTTGAGTGTGTTTTGTATAACTGAACAATTGTTTTAACAGAGCGAATGTCACCCAGACACATGTACTCAGATGACAGCAACTGAACAATGGATTTTTCTTTGTGCAGCTCATAAAACTCCCAAAGAGGTATGGATGTATTTTGGAAAACTGACTCCACTGATGTTAAGATTTTCTTTTGCAGTTCATATGTTCGCAGGGAGACTGTTCTAGCCGGCTTCTTAGTCAAACTGAGAGCTTATGTGGCTTAAAAATATCACCTGAGGTTTCCTTCTTTGCCATTCTGTAGTGGCTTACAAAAGAATGGGATGAGGTAGGAAGGAGCTGGTTTTTACCATAGTATTGCACATTCTCCACTTTTCTCTCTTAATTTTTGTTGAGACAGCCTGAAACTCAATGGAAAGAGGTCTCTGTTTAATTGGAAGAGCAGTACATGCAGAGAACAGGCTGTCCTCTTCAAACTTCAGCCTTATCCATAACACCAGGTGACTGAGCCTGACACTGAAAGTGACAGCACGTGCACATTGTTAGGGAACTGACTTCTAAAAGGCAGTGGAGTCATAAAAATACTTGATGTTGAGTGGGTTATCAGCATGGCAGTTGCTTGTCTCCTGGAGTATCCAATTACTCTAAACTTTGTTCAGATCTCCTGTTGAACCATTTGATACATAATTTTTTTTATTATTTTTTTTTTTCTCCAGAAGGTCTTTCTCTGTTGTTGTTGGTTATGGTGATAGTGCAGTCTGTCATATTTATCTTTGTATTTCACCTTTCAGAATAAAGTATTGGTTCTTCTTAACCTTACCCTTTTTGTTCCTTAAACAGAAAACAAGCTTGTTTTGTTGTCTTTCATTTCCTGAGATGCCTTGATTTAGCTCTGAAGGCCAGCTTCTTTCCTACTCCCTCCTTTAGCCCTTGTCTGCACTTGGTATGCAGTAAGTCTGATTTATTCAGCTAGACTAGAGAACTTCTGGCTGCTTTTCATCTCTGAACACACATCATTCATCTACAGTTTTTCACATCGATTACAGCTGTCAGCTAATGGTCAGAGAGGGGTGATGCAACCTTGAACTGCTGACAGAAATGTGCAGCTGGGAAGTCTTTCTCAAACTGGGGAATGGCAAAATGGACAGAGATTCCTGCTCTTGGTCTGTCTCAGTTCAACTTTTCTTTCTTCCTTCTCTGCTTGTACCTACTGCAGAGCCAGGGCTTGCCTTGTTACAGACTTAGCTACACTAACCATTGGTTTTCTTTGCCAGCCTGCAAAACACTGATATACTTACGCACAAGTTTGGTGGTTTGGTTGGGACTTTTGTTTAACTGTGAGGTAACAATCATCCTTCCTTTCAGACAGAGTACTTCCAGTATGTATTCTTACTATACAGCTTTACTTAAGGAGATGCCTGAAATTCACTACTCACGTGCATAATCAAATTTCCATAGTAGCTTTTTTCTTGAAATAATTACGTGGGTTGTGAAACTGAGAAAAGAAATGGCTCACCGAAGGAGGAAATGTAGTTAAGACCTTTGGAGAAGCTATGTGAAACTTCTGGGAGTAAAAATGACCAGTGAAGTTAAAGTGTCGGGAAACATAATTAAAATGTTTTTCTTTAAACAAGTTACATGCCAATGTCATGCGTGCACTTGTACACATGCTCACTCACTGTCTGCTTTCGTAGTGTCCTGCTATAGACTACACCAGGCACACACTTGATGGAGCTGCATGTCTTCTGAATAGCAATAAATACTTCCCCAGCAGGTAAAAATGCTTTCTTTTTGGAGGAGGGAGAGAGGGAGGGAAGGAATAGATGCCACCTAAACACTTAAAAAGCGTGTGGAAACGCGTAACACGTTTTTCACGGACTATGACTGAAAATATCAGAAGTCCTGCAGCGTGTCACTTACTTGTTGTAGAGCTACTGTTGCTTTTAAATCAAGGAAGGACTCCTACCTGTTCACAGTTTGCCGTTTACTGGAGCTGATGGGTGCTTTTTAGGTGGAAACTCATTTGCTAGTATCAGTTGGTGTTATGGGGCTTCCACTGGAGTAGCAGCAACCTAAATAACAGGACGGCCTTTAGAGAGATGCAGCGGCTGAAAGGGCCTAAGAGCTACAGCGCTGAAAGCCTCCCCAAGCCACCACCAATCTACTGTGGGACACCAGTGACCACAGAAGACACAGAGTATTGAATGGGCAGCCCTTAGGCTGGATCATGGAAAACTAACTGGAGAAGTCAAAATCCTACTCTTCTAAGACTCTGCTAGTGGCAGGGAGGTACAACTGGGAGTCTTTCCCTTTGCCCATCGCTGCTAGAAACCAGAAACCCAGCCTTTGCCAGAATAACTGATGATGCTTAACTACAGACAAAACTTTTTCTGTAGTCAATTTTTAAATGTGGAGTATGCAACAATGTTTTTCTTCTCCATGTAAAAAAAATAAGCATTTGCAGACACATCTGCAACACTTAAATCTAAATTTCATATGCAGTTATGTAGCGTAGTTTAACAATCGCAGTTCACGTCAACACTTATTTTGGTAAACCTGTTTTGTAACCTTTCTTCTGCTGCTTACAGGGTTAGCATAAAGGAATCCTCTGTAGCCAAATTAGGATCAGTGTGCCGAAGGATCTACAGAATATTTTCACATGCTTATTTTCATCACCGGCAGATATTTGATGAGTATGAAGTAAGTAGTTTTAAATTACATCTTAAAAGAAGGGCATTTACTGAAATTATAGCTGTGATGTAATTTATTGCACATTTTCTTTTAGTCCTACCAGAAGATTACATTCAAGTATTGTAGTAGATTATAGTAGTTTACAGGTTTATAAGAACTGAAATGCTATGTTATACGTAGATATATTTAAATGAAAATGGATTTATAGTAAGTTTACCCAGTTATGGTTTCCTTTTCATTTAGATAAAAGGTCAGAATTTGAGAGCTTTTGTGCAAACAACTCAAATTCATCTTGTTTTAAAGATTCCTGAATGTCTTCAAGCGCTTGGTGTAGTTAAGTACTGGTTATGTAGGTACGCAGCGGTTAAGGAATTACAATTGTAAAACTGCAGAGAAACAGAGTAACTGGTGGCAGCTTGTGCATCTCCAGTAGCAGCCAACTTTTTTTTTTTTCCTTCTGAATGGAAAAGTAGAAATTAATAGATAGAAAGGAGATCAGGGATATAGCTGGATGTAAAAGGAAACTTTTACCAAGTGACACTTAAGGTTGCTGGAACATCTACGGCATGGCTGTGCCCTGTGCTTTTGGGGATAGGGCACGTAGGAGGCGTTTTACAACGCCTTAGCATTCTCTTTTGGAGAGTGGACCAGGGCTACACCAATAGTTGAATATATTCTTGTCTAAGTGCTGCTGAATTGAGCTGTGAATTAAGCCTGAACTTCAGTGAGGCTTTTTTTGTTAATTGCAGTGAGTCTAAGCAAGCAGTAAAGGAAACATCTAGAAGTAGTAATAGAAGTTTACCACTTAAGCATTACTGCTTTTTTCTAAGACTTGTAAATCTAATAAGGCAATTACATATAAGCAGTTTTGTTTTTCAGTATGTTCTCCTCAATTGTTTAAAATGGTCCTTCTGTATATATTTTTTTCCCCCTTTTTTTCATCTCCAGAATGAAACTTTCTTGTGTCACCGGTTCACTAAGTTTGTGATGAAGTATAATCTGATGTCCAAGGATAACCTGATTGTACCAATTTTGGAAGAAGAAGTGCAAAATTCAGTATCGGGGGAGAGTGAGGCATGATGGGAATGGCAGTACAGAAAGCTGTACTGAATACAAACAAAACATTAATTATGTACTGTATATATCATTTTAGACACTTCAATCGCGTATCCTCATAGCTTTGTTTAGTATACTTTTTGTATGCTGTGTGCATTGCCTTTTAATATGGGAAATACTTTTAAGTTATTCATGAGCTGTATATTCATCAATGTGGCACTCATGGTTTTTAAATAAAAAAATAGTAGTATCTGTTTATAATGCCTGTTAATAAAAGAATTTACAGTTCTCTAAAATTGCTGCTAAACAATCATTGAATCACAATCCTGAAGATGTGTCTGATTGGGTGGGGAAAAATTGAGATTAAGATTTCACAGCAAGCCATTTTTTAAATGCAGTAGCTATATTAAGTCTTAGTTCAAAGATTATCACCTTAAGTAATATAATTCTGCAGGAAGCTTCTTGCAGTATAGCTTATTTCTAATTTAGCTTTTATTTTTTTAAGACTGCTTTGAAGATTTACTTTTGGATATCTATATCCAAATAGTTATAGGATCTGTAGTATAAGTAATACCAAAAGGATAATTTCACTATGCTGTTGAACACATATATTCTTGATACACATCTAACGTACTTTCTGGACTTGTTTTTTGTGAACAGTGGAGGTTTGTGTACAGCAGGGGACAGGTTCTGTCCTTGTAAGGCAGACTTCTCCTGTTCTCCAGTCCACAACTTCTCTAAAGAGTAACTGTGGCAGACAGGTCAATGGTTTCTGTACCTGTGCATATTTACGGCGACTGCTTACAGATTATACCTCATAAATATTCATGTTACACTACATAACACACTAGCACAGTCTTTGCTTGTATTCCTAGTAAAAACATTCTAAGTACCTGAAATACTGAACTTGGGTGCTTTGCAAGAGTTAGTCATGTCTTTGACACACATAAATTTGTTTTTCTTCATTCACCTGAACTATATTCTTGGAGAGAAAGATTTGGATTCATTCTTCTGCTCCCTACCAGATGTTTATTTCAAAGTTGTGTTTGCAGATTTGCAATAACTGACAATTTCCATGAGTGCTGCTTAATTGTGTTATGTCTAGAATGATAGAAATAAATGTTTTAGAGATTAATATAGCAGACATACTGCTAAGTATACATGAATGCAGGGTCTAAAAGCACTAGCAGTGCGCTCATATTAAATGAATTTTGCTTAGCTGTTTAAGAAGTTAGCTGGTTGTTTCTCTCTGAGGTTGCCAGGGGCCCTCTCTTTATTTCTTTAAGCAGGTCAGAATGGGCTAACTCAGCTACTTTCTGTAATCTACGCTTTGTTTTCTACGTTATTCTTGCTTGGAAAGAAGGGAGTCCACCTATTTTTAATGTCTTTTTTCACAATATACTAAACATGCCTTAAATTCTATTTTCCTTTCTATAAATCAAGCACACCTCAAGCAACTGTACCACCTGGATGTAAAGGGAATTTAAACAATGAGAAAATAGAGAGACTAAGCTTAAGTACTTCAACAGCTCTTTTTGTCTCATGTTTATCATTGTATTTAATTGTCAGCAGGGTAATTGCATGAGATGTTGTCTGAGTGAAAGTAGCTTTAGTTACTGTCTATACACTTAGCTATAACTGCCTCGTATAGACCAGGTTACATGACTTTGATAAGATATCTTGAAGTTTGTACGGCAGGTAGGAGGAGCGTGTTCTGGAGGTAGTAAAAAATGTATTTAGTTTTTGTTACAGTCTGCTGTAGGACCATCCACGGTGTGGTTCTTCCGTACAGCTGCACTGCATGCTTGAATTGGCCACGGTGACCGAGACAGGCAAACCCATGCAACGGGAGTTATTAATTACATTTCCTCTACAAAACTGAAGAAAATGATGTGGTGGCTCAGGACTGCATTAAAAATATAAACCTCTTTTCTTCCTCTTACGCTTTAAAAGTTTCACTTCAAAACAAAATGTGGGAGTTTTAATCCTGTTTATTCTCATTCAGATTTGCACTGTAAAGTTGACTTGCTCTACTAAGCTGATTTTATATAAGGCCTAAGTAAAACACTGCTTGTATTTTCCCTTGCTGTTGTTTACATGAGTACTGTGTACACACACGTGCCTGAATGGTACTATAAAACTTCAGTTAACCTAAGCAAACCATTGATTTGTCTAATAACTATTAACAGGTTTAGACTCTACCTAATAGGGAAACTGAGACTGTCTTTGAATTATATTGTAAAAAAAAAAAAAAGGATAAAATTAAACTGTTTCTTTATCCATACCGCTATATTTTGGCAAGTTATTCTCATTTGCATGTCGTCCAAGAATGCAGGCAACTGAGCTCTTCCAAGAGAAATTTCGGTGCTCTCCCTTCTCTGCTACAAGGTGTGCTGAAGTGAAGTTGTATTTCTTCTTTCAAAAGTAGAGAGGTGCAATACTCATGAGCATCTTGGAAGTCAGACCTCAAATTTACACATCTCTCACATCCGAAAATGCTGGTTCTACAATTAAAAAGGGAGAGCCAGAAGAGGACTTTCCAGATATCAAAAAACGCCCATTATGACTGCACATCACAGATGCTAGGACATATTGTAAGCAAATGATAACTCAAATGACTTTTTCCATAGTCACTGAGGGTTTTGCTGATGTTTGGCTCAGCATATCTTGCAACGTGTCAGCCACAGTGACTTCGCTACTTTCCTTTTAAGATTTTAATTCTTTTAGATGTCAGCTTTTGTCTCTTGAGCAATGTTTACCTGAAGTCAGGAATGTTCACTTTTCATTCATTCAGGAATTTGGCTTTGAAAAATCTAAATGCTAACCAACACTGTTCTCTAAATTAAGCTATAGGGAATTGTCAAGACAGCAACCTGCCCTTTTTACCTCCAAAAGCTGACTATACTAAGAACAAGGAAAAACTGAATCAGCTTTTAATAGGCAGCTGTAAGCGTAACAAGCCTTGCCTTGTGAGCTGCACAGCTGTACAGACAAGGCCGAAAGAAAGCAATTCTAGCTTGAGGAAAGGTATCTGCTGATCTAACCCACTTCATGCCAGGGTGAGACAAACGTAGTACAGAAACTGGTAGCCCATCTGGCAAGTGCTTTTAATGGTGAGAAGCTTCCTATCAGGACTCTAGAAAAAATCGTAACTTTACAAAAAGAAAATAGTATTTTACAGACTAGAAGCAAAAGTTAGGCAGCAATTTATTGCGGTTGACCATGTATGTAAATAAACTGTTCTGACAGTTATAAGCAGGGCACAATTAGTCATTACTTTTTTTACAGTATAGTTTCTTCCTGTTTGTAAACCCTAGAAAAGTATTTCTTCTCCAAACAATTTAAGCATCAGAAAGCATAAACAGTCTTTTACAGGAGTTCATGAACAGCACTGTTTGCCTTCTGCTGTTGTTTCTAATAGCTGCCGGGCATTTCTGTTGTCACCTACAGGTAAAGCGCTTTTCTATTACATTTCAGACATACAGGCTCCTAACTAAAGCTGTGATTGAATAAATCAAGTAGACTTTATTTTTTGTCAGAGAATGCTTCCATGCTTTTAAGTTTGATTGGCATTTTTTTCAATAAAAAAAGTATGTAGAATACATTTTGGTAAAACGAAAAACTGGGTAATGTGTGTGTGTATACATATTAAAAAAAAAGATCGCCAGAGTTACTCTGACAGCTCTTCTGATTTTCAAACTTACTTTAACCAATGGATGGTGCCGGTGACAACAGGAGTAAAGGCATACGTACGTACCTTAATGCTCTAGCTTGTGTAAGACCAGGGGATGAAAGGGAGAGCTTCAAGGAATCCCCTATACCCTAACTGCATCCTCCCCTTCTGACTTCTCCATGTAAGATACAGTCAGCTTTCAGAAAAGCTACAAAGGACAAAATAGATTGTCCATAATTTGTTTTAAGAAGCATTTTCAAGTGTTTATTTATTTCAGCATCCATGCCCTAGGAAGACTGGTGTTTTTTCTGTGCTCTTCCACCATGAGGTCAGGTAATTCTTGCACAGACTGAGCAAGCAACTTAGTCTCTGATTTTGAATGAAAGCCTTGCAGCAGGAGAATACACTCAGCTATGTGCCCACCAGGGACGAAGCACTGGTGCTCACAGTAAGCTAGGGAACAAGGTAAGTATGCACTCAGTCAGACCAGCTTTCAGGGTCTCCATCAGCTTCTGGTTCTGTGACTCAGAGAAAACAGCAATATTTTTCCTTCTAGGAATTTTTCAGTGACCTTCTAAATCCATGTAGTTTTGTATACATACCATGATCAGTTTCAAACCTGCTACTTGCCACTTCCACAAATTCCCTTGAGTTCTTGTATCAAAAAAAGAATGCTGAGGAATTTATTCCTTTGCTACCCTCTCCATGTCACTCACTTTACAGATCTCTATCTTGGCTCCTGTCAGGTTGACTTTTTTTTTCCCAGGTGAAGAATTCTATTTTTGTTTGTTTTGTGGTGTTTGGTTTTGTTTGGGTTTTGTTTGTTTGTTTTTAAATCCCAATGCAGAACCTAAATGTAGCCCTGTGAGGGAAAAGACAATAGAGAGCTAGGAAAACAATCTAATGTTTCTGCAGCAGGGGCAGCTTTACATACTGTGAGACAAATAGCATTAAAAAAACAGCTGTCCTGAACTCTATAGAAATAGCCGAGTGGCTTCAGAGGAGATGATTTAGCTTATTTACACTGAATCAAAAACACTAGAAAAATTCAGGTTTGCAGCACAGTCGACACCTGTGATATTCAAGAGCAAGGACCAAAGCACAGTTAAAACCGGGCTACTTGAAAAGGAATATGGCTTTATTTAACTCTAAGAAGTGCCACCTTTCTTTCTAAAAGTGGGCATATTCTAGAGAATACCTGTGGACATCGAGAGCATTCTCAATGTCTAGCCATGTTCCAAACCAGAATCACCCTTGTGTACATCCCTTTAATTGTAAGAGGAAAAGTTCTTTTAAAATGATACTACTTTATTTGAGTTTTCTGCATTCTCAACAGCTGATATGCAAAGATCTCGGTTAAAAGTTAAATGATGCTTTTTATCCAATTAATGTATTCTAGAAAGATTTAGTTTATTACTTTATACACTATTTAAATAGTTGTAGTTTGGTTTTGGTTTAGGATTGACTACTGTTAACCATCTTAAGCAGGGATAAGGATACTGCTATAAAAGGTAATTTCTTTGATATACTTTAAAAGCTTTAACTTGGAATATTCAGAATTGCTTGTTTTTTTGACCAATTTTTGCTGGTTTTACCTGGTTTGACTTGTGTGGAGAACGACCGCTACTTAAAATTACACACACGAGAGTTGCACACTTGTGAAAAATACTTTTAGGAGTGGAACAACATATTCCCAAGTTGCAAAAGACCAGCTGTTACCCATTTTTAATATGCTAGAGTTACTTGGCTTTCTGCCAGCAACAGATACAACATGTATTTTTATATTTTTTTTCCACATGTATGTACCACAGAGATCCCTGCTAACTGCATGACTGGGACCGCTGCTCAGAGTTGTGGGCTGCGTGAGGAAGCCGCAGTTGGGTCAGGCTCTGCAGGAAGCACCCAGCCCGGCACTCTCCCCATTAGCAGGGTGATCCTCTTCCACATGCTGCCCCTAGACGGGGAATGAACGTGAGGTTCCTGCCCCACATCTGTGACCTTGAGATGCTGGTGGCAAAGAGGGGAGAGAAGCCTTGGCAAGAATGGATTTCTTACCATCACAGGTACTCCTGCGCTCCCATTGCTCCCCGTGGTGTGTGCAGTCCTCCTGCTGCCCTACTGGGATGTATCTGCCTCTTAAAATAGTCATGACTCAGAACTACTCCACCAGGCTGCCAGCATTTTTCTTAAGAAATTCAAGTGAGAAAATGGAAACTACTCTTTTCAACACTATGTAATAGGAAAAATTGTTGAAGGAACGTCTCCAGCTCTAGGGCTGTGGATTTTTTAGGGAAAACACACCCCAAACCTGCTAAAAACAGTTGTTAGAGTTGCTCTTCCAAAGTGAAAAGTAAACAAGCCTGCCTACAACAATTTCACAATGAAACTGGGAAGCAGCTCCAAAGCAGTAATTATTTCAAGGTCCCACAATGACAATTACACAGGTAGAAAGGGATTCCCCCACCCCTTGCCCTGTAAAAATAATTTGAAATAACACTCTTTTGCTTACCGTGGCAAGTGTAACTTCTCTTTCATGAGTTACTTTTTTGCTTACTGAAATAAGCAAGCAGCTTCTGGCAGTGTTCTGGCACAGCTTGCTGCCACCAAGACTGCAGTCTGACTTCCACCGTCCCGGTCATCTCCTGGGATGCTTGTTCCGAGCCTGCTTGTTACTGTCATTACATTAATTTGCCCACTGCATTTAGTGCCAGCATCTACCAATGTGGACAGGGAGACTCCCATGGCAGCTGGTGGGATACCACCCCAGGGAAGCGAGGTGGTGTATTTTGATGTATTCACAACATTTCTCTCAGTGTTTGCAGTACAACACACAGGGGCAGGTATCAAAATCCCTGGGCGATGTGTGTGCTGTACTGCAAACACTGAGAGCAGTGCTGTGAATTCCTTTGCTCCATGCTGCTCTGATTTCTCATCTTGACCAAATTATTTATCATTAGCTTGAGTGTAGTGAGCATTTACACTTTTTGCTTCTAAAGCAACTTAGTTGTAGTCACATTTACCTTCTGGAGATGCATTTGTAATTCTGCTCCTCCTCTGTAAAACCTAACTTTGAGACAGCAGCATAAAACTAATTCCTGTTCATGCTCCTTCCTGGAGAGCCCTGCCGGTGCCAACCTCCCGTGACGCCAGCGGCACCTCCCCGCGGTGCGTACAGAAGCACAGCAACTGCATCCTTTCCTCTGAACGTTCTTTCTGGTATTTGACGCAGTTGAATACAGTGAAAGATACATTTAAACGAGAAATTTTTTTATATATATATATATATACACATCAACATATTTGCATATAGTCTATGATTTAATATTGCCTATTAAGTTTAGTCTACTATTTCCTCCTCCTATACATTATCAACATCATTGTGCACCTCACTGTCAGTGCTTCTTAGCAAGTTCTTCAAACTACTTTTTCATAGACTGCAAATTATCTTTCAAGGGATGAGTGGTTCTTAATTTCCACTCATGAGTAAATTATGAGTACATAGTTATATAAGCGATGTGCTTGGACAGCTTTTGGCTTAGATGTACAAGGAACCCCAGTAAAACCTCCATAGGTGATATTATATTACAAGAGCAAGTGTCTGCCTACAGCTTCCAGAGGTTTTCTGTACATACTAAGCTGAACATAGCGTAAATTATTAACACTAGTGTAAGACTGAACATTTCTCTAGACTTTTGAATTTATGCAAGGCACGTAAAGTGAAAATTACATTAAAACTTAACAACAGCCAGATGGTTCATTTTCCCCACCGATATTTACAACATCCTTTAAAAAAACAAACCAAAACCCAAAACACTCCTCCAGCTTGTGGAAAACACTAAAGATCCTCATTCCTTTTTCTCTTACACAATTCAAACTGTCACTGTTTTGCAGCATTTGCTTCCTTGTTTGTCAGAAGCATTAACAAGTTAGCAGAGCACCCAGTCATGTAGTTATTCCATCAAAGAGAGAAAACAAAATTATTTTGCAGTAGTATTATTACTACAGTAGAATTAACACAACAAAGAAACAAGACAAAAATACAAAAGGAGCCTGGGAAAAGTCCTAAGATTATACCAATGCATTTAAAGTAGTATGACTTTTTAAAAACATTTGTGTCAACTATGTACATGTCCATCTGATGCAGCTACTTACTGTATCACATACATGTGACCTGAGTGACACCATCTTCCTGGTCAAATTGTCCATCATCCAGTTCCCTTAATACTCCATCACTGCTACTGAATCCTGGAAAGCCTCCATACTGGGAGGATTCCTCCTTGATCCAACATTGTTTAGATGGAGATAGGTGAAACTCATCAGGTGGTTGTCCAATTTCTACAGGGCGACAAGTAGCTGTGTCTAATCCAACACTTCTGCTAGAGACTTTGCCTTTTTCCTCCCCAATAACTTGTCTTAAGGATTTCCTCTGAAACAGAAGAGAGTATTTAAACATTAGCTTATTTAGGAAAAAAAAGCCAAACACTTTGTAATGAGTCATGCATGGATTTAATGGGAGCTGCATTTTAGCATAAGGCAACATTTAACATTTTTAACTCTTCACCAATGCTTGATTATTACGTAGTACGTGGCAGATATGAAACAGCTTACAAATCTCAGCCCGTGCTAAAATCAGCTGTTGGACGAAAGCACCATTTCTGTGCCTCACGTACATGTCTAACATCCTCTGACACTTTCTGCCATACAGCCTGTGCACGTGCTGCCCTTTCTTCTGCTCTGCAGGGACAAATGCTCGAGGGTTGGCTTCTTCTCAGCTGCAGAGGTCCCTCCTGCCCAGAGGGGTGGGACGGCCAGGCAGTGACAAGCATGCTGCTGACACAGCTCCACCATCTCCAGCTACTGCTATAGGCAGACTCTCCTTCACTCACGTATTTACGTGTCACCACGTACAGTGTTGGCCTAGTGTCCTCATCTGTAAGCTATTCTGCGAGTCCCTAGATGTTGATCACTTGCCCAAACACAGTTCTGTCTGGAAGCTTCAACAATATTGCAGTATTTGATAAAGATGTGAATTAAACTCCATCGACACTGAGGTCTTTAAGAGTGTGATCCAACCTCCTCACAGGACTGAAGGTTTCCCACTGATCCATCCCATGGCAAGACTACTCCAGAATGCAAGTCACAGGTTCAACAGCCAGACCTGCCTGTGGGGCAAAGCTCCTGCCATGGCCAGACCCCACTGCACTGTGGAGAGCTGGGAAGTGATGTGATCGGGCTCTGGAAGCTTGACAGTTAAGTGTTTGAGAAGTCTGTATCAGGCTGCTTTCTTATTTCCGTAACAAAAGAGCCTTGCTGGTTTTGTATTTTGACTCTCTCATAGGTAGTGCTCTTCCCAAGGTACCCGAGTTGCAAAGACAACCAAAGGGCTGGAGCACCTCGCCTATGGGGACAGGCTGCGAGAGTTGGGGTTGTTCAGCCTGGAGAAGAGGGAGGCTCTGGGGAGACCTGATAGCGGCCCTTCCAGTACTTAAAGGGGGCCTACAGGAAAATTGGGAAGGGACTTTTTTTTTTGGTAAAAAAACCAACAACAACAACAAAAAAACCCCAAACAATGAGGTAAGAAGATTAAAATTTAGGGAAAAACAACACAATTGGAAAAACAGAAGGAAAATCTTACTCTGCTAAATGTTTCAGCTTCAGGCTGTACTACCTATTTACCCCACGCTAAAGTGACCTCAGCATACTGAAATTTCTTAGTGGTCAAGTAAAACATTTGCTAGTACCTAAAGAGCACATTTAGGTACTGTTTGTTCAGATTTTAAACACAGCAATCCTGAAGTAAATGGCTATGAATCAGCTATTTCTTTTTACTTCCAAGATGTTAACGCTTAAGCCAAAGATTTCCCATTACAATAAAGTAAAACAGTTAACTGCAACATACACCATTTTATTTGTATAAACCAAAGCTGCTATCACCTCACAACTGAGTGAGGGAGTTTAAACATAATGCTTCCTACTTTTAATTTAAGCCAAGTCTCAAAGATTCATCAGTTCCTCAGACTGAACGTTTTTACAGAGCTGGTTTGTATTACACCTCTTGGCAGAATCAAGTCCTAACTATTCTACCTTGTGTCCATGTAGTTATGCTGCCTTTTAAGAGATGCTTAGAGTTAGAAATAACATGCCTTACCAAGGAAAGAGTATTCATATCAGGAGTCCATGCCCTTATTATACAGAGTATTAAAAACAGTAGGGAAACATCAGGAAAACGAGGTCTTAAATCATTTGATAATAACTGACATCATAAGGTTTTATGTATTTACAGTATCAGTATCAAAATTATGTTCCAAAACATACTTTACATTCTTTCCTAATATATTTCTGAAAGACTACAATGTCAGGCATGAGAGCAGGGGTCAGGAGCTCTGTGAGCTAAAAGCTGAAGATTCTTGGTACACAAGGAAATTAAAGGAAAAAACTGTATGAGGAACTGGCAGAATTTAGAAAAGGGTGTGAATGGAAGAAGAGATTAAGACACTAGCAAAAGAAACTACACAGAATACTGAAGAGAAAAAAGCAGAAGCTTAAATTCTGTAAATGAGGAAATAAATTATAGATAGTGTACAGGAGCTAGCTGGGAATCAAGAAAGCGGTAGAGAGAAAAAAATTACACAGGACTTTATTGCGTATGCTGAATGCAGTTCTTCCAGGCATGGAAATCGTAATTACAGTAAGAAGGAAGTTAGGATGGAGATAAGCAAAAGCCTGGAGAAAAACTAGAAAAAAAAGGAGAGTATACTTTAGAAATACTAAGCAGAGGAAAGCACACATACTAGTAACAGACTGGATAGAAGGTAAAAAGGACAGAAATGATCAAATACAAATGCAAAAAAAATCAGAGATTCATGGAACCATTTATACAAATGGAGAAATAAGAGACTGGGTATCGTTGCCTTATAATAGTATATACCACCATGAATGACAAAGTTTGTAGAGTTACTCTGATGCTGGATGTGTGTGAGAACATCCATCATTTTCATAGCTGCTTAAGACCATCATAGTAAAGCCACATGGATTTGAGAAAGGTTGAACGGCCATTGAAAAACAGAAATAACAAAAACTGAAGTCCATCATAAGATGTTGGTAAGACATGGCAACGAAGAACCTAACTAGCTCATCTTTCTCCAGCCACAGCAGGATTTACTGTGGCACTACACACGGACAATAACTGTTGTCACCTTGACTCTGAGCAGCACGTGGTCACCGCCAGTAGCTTCATACTCAGAGCACACAATCGTAATGGGAGCCTCACTCAAAAGGGACAAGAAGTTGTTGAGATCCAGCTGCAGGAATTTTAAATCCTCTGTTTCTGTCACACATTTTCATGCAGCAACATCTAACACCCCTTCACCCGGTCAGCCTCCAGATCACAGTATTCCTTGCACAGCCGGACACTTGTATTCTTCTGACAGTGTGAAAGTAGGCACTTCGGAGGTCAAAATAAAACATCATCTTTTTCATGTGCAACAGATCCAGGATTCGATTCAGAAGATTTAAGAGTTCTAAAGAAATACTTACACCATAGCCAACCTCATCCACCTGAGATACAGTAATTTCTTAGCACAAAACAGGTTTTCAGCATGCTGCTGCTTTTATCTGAGGCTTAATCTAAAAGGTATACAGCTCAGAAAAGAGATTAGTTCAGCTGCAAAACCCCTCCACAAATTTGACCTTGTTTCAAGTGAAATCCTCTTCTGCCACTTTTTTCTCATTAATTTTGAAGTCTAGTTTGCTTCTGTACATAACCATTATGTGAAGTACTAATTTATTTATATTAATACAATAAACATGTTACTCACCTCTGGTGTCTGGACAGTGGAATTCCACATAACAGGTCTCTGAAGAAAAATGACTTGCTTTGTGGCCAGATTTCCTTCACTAAAATGTAAAGAAAATTGTTTCAGAGGCATTATTTTATAGTCACTGTGATATCTTCCTACCCTTGAGACTCAACTGTAAGTTGTGCGTACATTAAGAAGAGGATAGACTACTAAGCATTACCTGGTTGTTGTTTGGGGTTTTTTTTACAAAAAGCATAGAGCTGGGTTAAGGTGTTTTACATGAAAACATGCATAGAACAAAGATTTGTATTACTTTGATTAGAGTTATTTAAGATGCCTGTTCTTGAAAGTTTTAAGTACCAGAACTCCTCCTTTTAAGCAAAGTCTGCACCTTTATGTTTGGAGTAAACCTCAAAGAGTCACTTAATCTTCCACTGTCAAATCTACAGCAACGTATTCACTACCTGTTAACACCACAACAAATAAGTCCAACCTCAATAATTCAACAAATGTCTCAATACTTAGTGGTATGAAACTTGGAAAGTAAGATTCTTTATTCCTAACTAAAAGGTGCTTTCCTGTTGTAACATGACATCTAACTGACAGGGGAGGATAAGCTTTCTCTTTTGCCACCTATGGATAAAAGGACCCAGCTCAGTTTTCATAAACTGTACATCCACAGTGGGGTGACACTGGTTGTTTTGTACATGGGAGGTATACGCATAGGAAGGACAAGAGAATATAGTCTTAAGATAAACAAAGGAGGGGAAAAAAAAAAAAAGAGGAACTTCAGGTTTTAGTTCTGGAACTTCCACAAATGTTGATACTGTTGCATTACATATAATTGAAAGAAAGATTATTAATTTTTTGTCAGAGGATATATTTTTAGAAAATTAAATGTGAAAAGGCAATGTTGTTCTTCAAGACCAAATCAGATGTTACTGATAAAACGTTTCAAAAAGGTTACACTCTTTTAAGACTCCTGCTACATCCTCTTGACATCTTTACATATTTATTTTCATCACCTTTCCATCAGAAATACAGGTCAGCACATTGACTGCATATATCCTACAACCCTGATTCTTTGCCACTGAAGGAGCACAAGAATTTGAAGACCGGAGCTCTAGAATGGGAGAGTTAAAAAAATTTCTGTGCTCTTCTAAACATTAGATACTACATTTTGATAAGCTCTTCTTTCCCCAATTTCTACTTCCAGGCAGCATTCAATGAGATCTTTATGCACGTAAAGGAAAGGTGCTGAAATACTTTGGCAGAAGAGTGATTACAGATTCAAGAATTCACTAAAGAAAAGTAGCAAAAAAGAAACACACAGGAGACATGTAGTGAGTTCATTTTAAGTATCTGTGATTCTACCTAGTATACAGTATACATAACACATATTATTATGCATAATATGACAAAAAGAACTCTTAAAATAACATAAATCTTGTACTTCAGTATGGACAGGTCACAACCTTAACAACCACACATATAAACGTGAGATAACTGATTCGTGTTTCATGCCCAGGGCTAGGACTGATTGATAGAATTTCTATTTAAAATTAGGGACTTGCTCCAAGAAAAAAAAAACAAAAAAAAAAAAACTCAGGGATCAGGACTGTTCCTATGAGATCAGGAAGAGCTTGTTAACAGCCTACCCCAGTACAGCTTCTGGAAGTGAGCTTTGAGAAAGTACACAAGGCAGCACTACACCAGCATACTCAGCTACATCTGATTAATGGTCGGTGACGATCGTTTTGTGATCGTGTTTAGCCCCTCACAATCTGCCTTTCAGTCCAGTTGAGTTCAGGTCATGGCATAGCTTTGCATGTCTTTCTTGGATGAGAACAGAGAAGTATCTTAAATTCCAGCTTGTGGGGAAAACAAGGAGGCAGGGAACAAACTCATTAGTTTCCTTAAGTTAACAAGGTTTCCTGCTCTGACAGTCTTTACCTCATTATTTGCATTTGTTAGGACAAAATGTGTTACAATTTTATGTCACGGCAAGGAAATCAGCAATCCTGCAACCTTATTCCACTTGGCTAGCTATCTCTCTCTGCCTCAGTTATGTCCGTTTTGATAACATCATTCGGGAAATCTCTCTTTTAAGTGAGAAGACTGAGCACAGTCCCTGGCATGGGGAAGAGCCCACAGCTTATTTTGTAACAGTGTCTGCATCCCTTCAGAGAAAAGAAAAAACCCAAACACTAAGCTACAGCTTGTACAAATTCTACTAGAACAGAGAAAGGACACGATGGTGAGCATACAATAAGTAAATTAACAATTTTCCTAAGTCTGACCTTATTAAAATGCCACACACGACAAAGTGGCTATGAGCTTAATTCACAAAGAACTCAATGACAGTGGGATTTCCACAGAATTTAAATGAGAAAGCACGCTTAGAACAAACCATCCACAGCCTTCCTCACATTTCTACCTTCCTTCTTTGCCTCCTAAGTCCAAGGCATTTTGAAAACTTAAGTCTAAGTCGTTTGTCATGATAAATTAATAACCACATTGTAGATGTTTTTTTGCACTGTGTTTCTGCCTGCCTGTTCTCCAGCGCCCAGAGACAGCCTGCTTTGCCCATTTTCAGGGACTATAGTAATCAGGGAGGGGAAATAAAGGTCACTGCAGAGTAAGGCTCCTGGAGCCTTTTTCCTGTCTCTTCTTTTAAAGAAGGATGAAGAGCAACAGAGACTTCTTTGTTAAAACACCAGCAATTTGTCTGCTTATGTTGCATGGGCAATAAATTTGTCCTCTTACATGTATCTATTTAGTAAGTCCCCCAAAATAATCAACAAGCTAGAAGATAACTAGTACTGCCAATGGCTCTGATTTTTACACATCAAAATTTTTCTGAAAAATGAACAAAGGAAAAAGATATATTTTTTTAACCTCTTCATTTTAATTTTCTTTATACATTTCCTAAAATAAAGTTTTGCTTTCCTTCGGAACTGCACAACATCTAGATTTCAGTTATGAGATGGACACCAGCTTAGGATAGTAAGTCTCTTGGCTTAAAGAATTTGTTTAATAAAAAATTGAAAAGACTGTAGAAATAATTCTAATTTTAGACGACAAACATGTATGAAAGTCTACAAACTCATGATAATATGTTATGAGTAACTACAGAAGCACTAACTTACCAGCAAAGTATCTTCTAGTGCACTCCCACCCCGCCCCGCCGCTGCACTAGATTTAAGTCCTAAAAGGACTATTCATTTTATCCTTGCTATGTCACTTCTGAACTTGCTTAATTACTGTCAAATTCTTGTCTTGAAGACATTTGCCTAGCAGGGAAGAGTTGCCTGTAAGTGCAGGAAGTTGTTTAGGTCACTAATACTATTGTGGATCTGTCTTGTATTCTTTCCAGGTTTGCTTCTTTGGTCAAAAAAATTCTTTGATTGCTGACAAAATTTAAATATCTAAGATACGGACGGATACAGGAAACATTGTGTTGTATGTGCTTTTTTTCCATGCTCGGTTCTCTCACATCCCTGGAAAAACAGAATCACTAACAGAAGAGGGGAACTTCTGTGGCTTTTCTAGTGTGCTGACCACAAAACCCCAACCTCCAAAGCCATAGCGCTTGTTTGAAATGTTTCAAACAACACTGCACAAGATAGCAACTCTGCATATTTCAAAAACACGACATGTACCATTGCTGTGTTTGTAACAGCAAAGGACACATTTCCCAAGGCATCCAGTGTGATTTAGCCTTTTGAGACAGGAGTTACAGGACTGAACAGGCCTGCGGACTGCTGCCCCTGCCTGAAACAAGACAGTGATCCATGACATTCAGCTATCACGTGGCATGACACACCGCACCACAGGACTTTTATGAGCAGAAGTATCTTTAAAAAAGAAAACCTTTAGACAAGAACAAAACCAGAGGAACGGACACGACAGCCTGCTGGCTTTTAAACTGTTTCAAATCCTAACCATGCAAAAACCAAAGGAGGAACACATCAGTGCATGACAATCCTGTCATACCCCAGAACCTGTGAGCCTGTTGGTCCCACACTTCATCATCTGCAGACGAGCAGTGGGCACAACGGCTATGAACAGATCACAGAAAACCCCAGATAAGGGAAAGCTGCACTAAATTAGGAGAAGAGGAAGACAGAATAGAACAAAATATTACACTGAATAAAAATGGGGAGCAGGCTGCCCTGCTTATTCTTGGGTAAAGGTTTTTTTATACACTTTGTAAAAATTCTTTTATAAAAATAAATATTAAAATATTAAGTTGCCAGATCAGTCCAAAATGTTGCTAACTTTGTTTGGTTTTGGTTTTTTTTTTTTCCAGTATTTCTGAATCCGTTAATATTCAGGCTGGGTTTTGAGGTCAGAGTTCCAAGTCTGGGAAAAAACCAGCTGTTCAGCCGCATAAAGTCTCCTTCTTTATTGAGATGTTTAACTTGCATTCCTAGGATAATCCACCACCACAGTAACAGCATCTTTCATATCAGACACATAGTAACCATCCAGGAATTTCTTTTCCTCTTTAAATACTGACATCAATGCCTAAACATAGCATTTCTCAATCACTAGTGATTGTGCCTGTCAGGACAGAAACACATTCTTTTTTTGACTCTCAAGAATTTTTAATTCCTTATTAGGAATTCTTGTTAACCGGCTTTTAAAAAATAAATAAAAAAGAAAATGGAATTGCTGTATATGAGACACACTACAGGCACACAAAACATGATTTATCGTGTTTCTTCCAAAAGTATTTCACAAGACACATTAGGCCAAGTATTAGATAATTAATGAATTATTCTAGTGTTGACACAAAATGAATCCAACTTCAGATCTGGCCAGGACACAACTCCCTTTTGCATGAGCATAGCTATTAAAGGACTGATTGTTTCACATCTGGGAAGCAACACTACTTCAGACATCGAGTGCAACTTAAATGTCTTGCTGATGTATTACCTTCTTACTAGTTCAGAGATTGCAGAGCTTCTTTTAAAAAAAACCCCAGCAGAGCATGCCATATTGTTTTACCACAACTACTTCTGTCTTGATTTTAACCAACTGGTTAAATGCAAACTATTAAACCCCACCCCCGGCCAAAAAAACCCCAACAACACCTACTTCCTGACCAGAAAAACCTCACATGGGTGACTTATTTATGTCAAATCACTTGAATAAAATTCCACTTTCTTGGAATAGTTCTCTTAGAACCATTCATCCTTTTTCATGCTGTCTTGATTTAATACAGTGAGGTCTGCATCCAAAGATTGCTCAAGTCATCCACTCTTTCCATTGTCCTTAGTGAACTCTAAGTCATGCCTCAGTACATTTGGGGTTTGGTTTTTTTTTTCCAAACCTTGACTATCTTTGTCTAATGGGAAAGTAATTATTTTTTAAAAAAAGAAAGAATAAAAAAGAAAAGAGAGAAGAGAGGTATGTTTAATCCAGTGTTTCATTTGACATTTTTATCTTGATACTGTGAAGAAAAGCACAGTACTTTTTTTCTAATTTAAAAAAAAATAAAATAATAATCATCTAGAATCTTATTTGGGATCCAGGTCTGCTATTTAGTTTTTCTTATGCATATGTAGCCCCTTCAGTCATCTAAATAAATATAGTAAGAGCTGAAATCCAGTAGTTTGGTACTACAGCTGAAATGAAACAATGTCTATAATAAGAAAGATGACAAACATTAACTTGCTGGTTTAGCACATTCTCCTCCCTAATTTGCAATAAATACTACATGACTGTCTTGTGACAACATGACTTCTTACATAATCTAAACCAGTCATCACCAAGGTCCTAAATCAGTGAAACATTTCAACACATGTTTAAACTTGAAGCATATGAGTAATTCCATTGCTGCCCCATTCCCTGGGACTGGGTATGTGACAAAAAGTTTTCTAAATAGAATCTCTAACATTTAGGTATAAACAATGTATTTGAAATTTAAGATTATTGGTCCAGTTGGACACTCACTGAAGTCAGTAGTCCTAAACCACTGTGGTGAAAAAGAATGTACCATAAAGCTACCTACACCTCAAGCTTTATACGCAGTCACCATTGCTAGCATTTTTCTTCCTTTTACATTGAAGTAATCACTTGATAACTCTGATACACCAAAAATGCTGTAATCACTGTTTGGGTACCTGTCATGTCGTACGATAGGTGTAGGCAGGACACAGGTCAGGAGCCATCCAAACTCAGCCAGCGTGTGCAATAAAGGTCCATAATCTGTTTTAATTTCACATCCCTACATTAATAATTATAAAAAGTGGTAAAGAAACTCTGTGCAGGTTTTATTTACATTTCTACACAAATTGCAATCTCTTTCCTCTCATTCATAATGAGATAATCCTTTGAGACGACATCAAACTGTCTTGGTCAGTGGAGATTCAGGATCTCAAACTGAAAACAATATGAAAAGGTTCAAGAAGACTACAGAAGACTAGGAAAACAGACAGAACATATGAATTTTAGGTATGAACCTTGATTCAACAAGACATCGAAAGCACATCTCACTTGTTAAACTTGTCACCTTGCTAAATTAACGCCTAAAGCTTTTCAAACACCATCACAGGCATCTCATTTGATGCATTTATGTTTTTGCTTCACATCTGAGTAAGGAGCATCTCAGCTATATCCTTCAGTTTTGAGGGTTTGGTGGTTGGTTTCTTTCTTGTTGTTTTGTTTGGGTCTGGGGGGGGCTGTTTCAACATTTAAGATCTTCATCTTAAGCTCTTTCTTTTCACATTGTTAAGTGTATCTGTCATTGAAAACTTCAAAAGTAAGCCCTTAATATCCTCCAACAAGGATTACTTTCAGATGTCACTACTTCATATAAATTCTCCTATAATATTAAAACATTTAAAAACATTAAATAATTTTACTGCCACACCATGCTATAGTAGTACATGTAAATTTCACAGGAAAAATAAAGTCTTTCATAATTAGCAGTAAATGTTTACTAAGAATATACATCTTAAAGTCACACAATTCACTATCAATTTTTTCATGTTTTGTTTCTAGTTTTTGCTATTTTCTTCCTCTTTTTATTTAAAAATACTTCAGCACACTTTCAGTGGAGCTGCACTTGCTGAAATTATGACTGAATTTCTCTGAGACACATACATTTTAAACAAACCCAAACAAACAAAATACAAACCCCATTTTCTTTGCCAGTTGTATTTGCCGGCATGAACATTTGTAAATGTCAGGCCAGAACCCCTGTGGCATATTTCTTTTATGCACATTGACCAACGGCCACAGGCTTGACTTCATTTTTATGATTCAAGGATTTAGTGTAGCTTAGATGGCTTCAAGAAATCATCCTGAACGTTTATCAAACACTGGTACAAGCATTCTAAGGAAAAAAAAAACACACAAGAAAAATTTAAGTAGGAAATAGCGTTGCTAAATAGTCACCAATTTACCTCAATGACTGTCCATTGTTCAACAACTATTGCATCATTTCCTTTCCTGTTAGAACCTGGAACGCCAGAACCTTCTTCTTCATAGATAAATAATCCTTCTAAAGACTTGGGCAAATAGTCCCCTGTGAACATAAAGACAAATATAAACTGAAATCTAAAGTTTTAGGTTGATGTCTTACTGAGATGTATACATGGACTTTGTTTTTCTCATTTAACACTCCTCTAAAATAAAATGAACTGAGACAGTAAGTAACTCAAAGTTTTTGGTAATTTCTGTGTCTAGTTACAACCTGATGAAGTATGCAGGTGAACTTATTCAAAATTCTTTTTTGCTACACAAATTCAATAATGAATTTTTTCAATTTCTCAAATGCATTGGCCACTTCCATGCCTGAATCTCTATTGCAATCTCCTGTATTCAACATATGCCCTGCAGCAGCCAGGCACAAACCCTCTTTATTCCACTTCCACACTGTGTGCCTGACTCTAAGTGTGGCTTCGAGTGCAGTGGGAGAGAGCACAGAGATAAATGAAACACAAAGTGCAAAGCCTACCTACTGTTACTTAAATAACTACGTAAATGGCCACAGGAAGAGCCTGAAACAGAAATAATTGTAGGAAGATTCCTGACGGGAAGGAAGCTTCAGAGCACAACTCCTTAACTCGCTTGTTGAAGTCTGACAGTATCCGGTTGGCTCAAACTAAAGCCATGTACCAAATACTGATTTAGCTTCTCCTAAGAGCTACCAGGAAGCCTTTTGTGCAGATATACCTTGACAGCTGACTATCTTAAATTAAATTTGGACAGTGAAATCATGTAACCCTCAGAGTATCAGATTGAAGTCCTATTCAGTATTGCACAGTGAGATGTAAAGAGATGACTTTTTGCCACAGCTTCAGGGGAATCGGGTTTAAAGAAAAATAAACACCTAGCAAACAAAGAGAACCTCTGGAACACAACTGGTCTAGTTTTAAAGACAGACCAGATTGGCACAGAAGTCGTGCTGTGTAAACTAGGACTTCCCATTTGTTGAACATGCATACTAATGTACCATAAAATACCAACTATTTAGTCATACTATTTTTTACTATACTGTATATAGAAGATTTATGCAGTTTATGATTATTTAGATACTTGCATGCACATATCTCTCTTCCACACATTTGTAGAGATATTGGATATGTTATTTTATTTTTAGATTGCAAATAAATACAGTGTTATTGTACACGAAACTGAACATATGGCTTCAGGCATAAACATATGAGTATCTGCACATCTCCTAATAATGCATAAATACTCAATCTTATAAATTCATGGACTTCTACCTTTCTTCAGTATTCAGCCAGATACTTAAAATGGGCAGTCCATCTATAAGCTGTTAGAATATTTCTTTTTCTGTCATTTTTCAAACATGATACAGTAACTGAATTTTAAACAGTTACTGACACAAAACATCTCCACTCAGCGGTATTTGGAGACACACTGATAGCTCATGAAGTGCACTATGTCAAAAACCACCTCTACTGAAAGAGCTAAGTGTGAGACTACCTGGTTCGCTGCCCAGTCCATCAGTTCTAGTTTATCTTTGTTAGTATCAGTAGTCAAACAAAAACCCAAACAAACCAAAGTGCTGCATAACATACCAGAAGCAGCAAAAATACTGCTACAGCACTTCTACTAATCTTAGGTACTTCCATGATCATGAAAGCTTCCAAGGCAGCTATAAATGGAGGACACACTAAAACAATCTAAAACGCTGCTAAAAGAGAACTTACCTGGATTACTTCTATGACTGCATCCACTTTTGGCAGCAGAAGACAGAAGTTGGTAATTATTAAGAACTGACAATAATTGTAAATTTATTTTTAGTCTTTTTATCTTAAAACTTCCTCCCAGCTGAAATTGGGCATTATATTTTGATCCTGGTAGCAACAGAACTCTTCTGACTCAGCAGAACTTCTATAGGGTCCAAACCAGAGGAGGACTTCTGCAGCTGCCTGACATGTAGCAGGTGCTTTTATATTTATTAAATCAATAGCTAAAATTTCCTCATGTCACTAATGCTGTATAAAAGGATAACTACTGCTAAAAACACCTCACAGTCTAAGGGAAACAAACAGAAGCAAAGTGAAGATGACAATTAGATGTACAGGCAGATATGTAAGAAATAATTTTAGTAATGAGTACAAGTGCTTAAATACTTTCTCTCCCCAAAAGGTCTCTTGGATTGCCAATTTTTCGATGCCCAACTTTTATCTGTTTATAAAGCTCTTCAATGTTTACCTCAAGAATAAACATACAGGCTTAAGAACTCAGTAGCTAAATTAACTTCTTACTGTGGTTACAGACACGTGATCAGCTGCAGAATTCCATCCACATAGTGAGCTCTGCCTTTGAACACAACCAGTTTAATTCAGCAGTGTCCAACCCGTGAGTCTAACTGAAATACACACCAGTCAAGCGGGGCTGAAGTAGAAGCACCAACTGCTGCAAAGAGGCAGCATAAAATCCCTAAGTCAGCCATAACTTGGGTATTAAAGATGGGATAGTTATTCACAGAGAGATGAACAGACAGCTACAGGAGAATGTGAAGACTGTAAAGCTGTTGTTGGACAACAGCTGCAAAGATTAATTTCGACAGCTGCCAAAAACACCCCTCAGAAAATTGTAAGGTATCTCCAGAGAGTTATTTTCCAGCTCTAAAAAAATCTGTATTGAAAACTAGGAGTCTGATTTCTCACTCCTCTTCCCCCAAAGGAAACTTTGTTATTCCACTGACTTCAATACATAGGAATTACAATTTAAGAACAAGAAAGATGACCAATATAAGCTGTGCTATTAGACAGTTTATGTGCAAAAACCATGCAGACTGAGGAAGACTAGCTGTGAAATTCGATCTGAGGTAAATACAGTGACTTGATGTGCTTGTGTTCCTCTGACAATCACTAAATTGGCTTTATTGCAGAGCACAGATATGCACACAAACGCAGTGATTCACACTCAAAATTAAACTATGCTAAACAATGAAAACTAGAATGCTCATTGTTTTCAGGGTTTAATTTTTGAAGGACCTACATCATTTAACTTCCAAAGATTTTGTTTTAAACTTTTTTTTTTAGTTTAAGCCTTTCACTAATCCAAGCCTTGAAAAGGCAATGCTGAATGCATATTATTTTAAATCAGAATTTCATTTAAGAAAAGCATTAAATCATACATGTAGCCAATATAAAAACTACTCAAAAACCCAGCAATTCTACCCTCCTTGTATGATCCATGTAAGAAGCTGATGTAAAATGACTTAGGCAAGCTACTTTATTACATTGTTAAGTAAACTACTGTGCTTGATAATCAGCCTGAGTATTGCAAAAATTGTTTAAGGTCGCTGAAACCTTTTCAACAAACTTTTTACAAGGTTTTTCTCCACTGCAGCCCTGTGTTTTGCTGGCTTACGTTTGTACAGGAACATCACATTTATCAAAGATCAGTGTTCACAATGGAGACAGAGAAGTCCCACAAAAAAAAAAATTACTGGATCCACTGGACATATCCTGGTGAGGTCTCTCCCTTTATTCGCATAAAGTAAATTTTATTTTTTTTTTACAGGACTCCTCTGCCTCCTTTGTGAACATTTATCTTCGATAAACGTTATTTTCCGTACACACTGAACTGTCACAAGCAATTCTAAAGGAACCCCAACAACTCAGCAAGACATGAACAAATCCAACCAAAGACAAAGTATCACATTAGTGAAGTATAAATTCTAAGGTTGCTATTACACATTTATTACAATACTTAAGAAATTCTGAAACATTTCACTACGTCAGACTCTTGGTCTGTCCCCCTAACACATGAGTACTACCACTTCCTTCACAGTATTTTCAAGTAATTGCACAACAGCAGCTACATACTGGTTTTTGCAACACTTGTAATTTCTGGCTTCCAGACATACTCAGTTCAAATGGAAATGAATCTCTTAATTATGCATTTTACCAAAAACAGAGGCTTAGAGTTCAAAATACTTCATCCAAGAAAGAGCTTCTCCTGTTGTCAGCAGCGGTACAGCACTGCCCCACAACTGCAGGCTGGGCTCAGCAGGGTGTGCGGCGATGGGCCCGAGCCAGCAGCGGCACTGCCGACATCAGCCTTGTGTCTGTTCATCAGGAGGATGAAGGTCTGGAACTCTCAAAGTGCTAGCAGGGACTTGCCAGAACAAAAACTGAGATCAAACTGAAACTGGGTGAATGAAAAACAAAACTGGAAACTCCTGTGACCTGAAGCTCTATCGTTGTAACAATCCCCGTATTACCTCAGCTGGTAGAATCCTACAGAAGAGCGCAGGAGACAGGAGGGACCAGGGAAACTCTCTCTCCCAGATGTGGGAAAAGTCTTGAAAGATCTGCCTCAGTTGAAGGTAAAGGACAAAAGAAGGGCTTCGCTACTCTCTGACCAGAACAACCTGCAGAAGCATCCTGAAACTTAAGGACCAGCTCAAATTTGGTGTTTTGGAAAGAATTTTTAAGCCCAGCAAAGAGCTGAAGAAAGCAGGACGCACAGAAAAGTCTGACTTAGTTTTAATGGTACAATAAGCAAACTAAGAACTCAGAGTGCTCTTCTGTCTCATTAGAAATACTCAGAGTGCGGCACAGTTATCTATAGTGAACAGCAGAACATAAACATCTGGGAAACATGTATCTAACGCTCTGGTTTTCCCCATTACCTTTTTCTTTAAAAAAACAAAACAAAAGAAAAGCGCACTAGTGCAGAAAGTTTAATTCATTATAATGCTACATTACCTTCCTGCTTTGGAAATTCTCAATTTGATAAAACAAAGTTGAAATTTCAATTATTCAGAGCTATAACTGCCCAGAAAACAAGTTTCTCTTTGCAGGTATCAGATTCTAGAGGTTTACAACAACTGCCTAAACATGTTTACATATTGCCCCTGACACCAAGAAGCAAAACATGATCTACTTTTCGCAATTTATGTACTTCTACATAAACAAGTGAAATTTTCACGATATTCTGTGACAGTACTCACCTTTAGAAGTTTCCCAGTGTACAAAAGAATCGACTAAGGACAATCCTTGCTTATAATAAAACGTGGTTAATTCTAGCCAGTCTGCATCCAATGTACTAATAACTGGTCCCTTTCTTGTTACTTTCATAGACAAAGCACCTTCGTGATAGGTCCAGCAGGTAGAATCATCATCGAAAACATTAAAGACTGTATACAGCTTGTCTAAGAAAAGAAAAATGAAGAAGAATCAACTTCTGAAATAGTGCTCCAAAATAAAAATATTATTTCTTATTTCAATGTAGTTTTCAAGTTCTAAGCAACAGTTTTAAGTATTTTTTTCCTGTTGTGGCTATATTCAGCTTCAGCCCCAAACACACTCAGGATGAGACGTGAGAGGTGTATGCTCTGGGATGAGAAACTTTTGAACATATTACAGTTGGGTTGTCACTGGATCTTCTAAGTAGGTGGGTTTTGCATAGAGAAAATAAACTAGAGCTAAGAAAACCCCAGTGGAAACACGCTTAATTTCTGCTACTCATGGATCTTTTGGCTACAAATATTTGAAATTACTATAACTGTAGATAAAAGATAATTTTCTGATTTTTTAAATACTAGGAATGCCTTGTACTGTATTGATTTTTACTCATTATTTTCCAAAAGTTACTTAAGTACTGGTATAATTAGGTTCCTACTGGGGTTTCCCCACACAATAACTGATGAGTTAGGCATACAAAACCTACATATCTTCAAATGCTTCTTATATCTAGGCATTAGTACAGTGCTGTTACAAAACTAGTCATAAGCAAACACTAATCAAAAATTAAAATACACAAATCCATAGCATTTTAAGAAACCACTGGTGACAAATTATGTAGTCTTAGCTATATAAATGTCTTTTACAAACACACTCACATGTATGTCACTGCTGTGGAGAAATAACACAAAGCACTTGCCAAAAAACATTTTCAGATCGCTTAATAGTTCAACATCTCAGCAGTCTAAGTCAACCAGCTTCTAGAAAGCAGAAGTATTTGCATTGCCCAACCCAAGCAACTTGGTTTAGATGACCCCCCTTAGGATGCTAGGCTCTCTGGGCTCCAGAAATAGAGGGAGATTTTCAAAGCAGAATTTGGACTGTAAGCAGTCTAAACCAATTTCTGGGAGAACTCTCCTCTGTTTTGAAAAGTGCTGCCACTGCAACACTTCAATGTCACCCATTGCAAGGTGATCCGTGTCATGCACCTGGAATAAGGTAAATTCAGGACAAAACTTTGGACGCTATCGGTATAAGATGATTCTCTTTTCTATACAGTTTAATTTTATCACCTTCAGAAGTGGTTCAATTAGCATAAATGTATTTATCCTGACAAACTTCAATTTTCTTTCCCATATATGAAGGTGAGATCACTTTTATATTTGCTCTTCAGAGAAAAAAAAAAGTCAAGTTTCCTGAAACAACTATTTAATTGCTTACATGTATCAGAATTTTGCCTCTGCAAGAGGTATATTTATAAACAGTCAAAATTCATACATGATGACCCCCAAATCTAGAACTCAGACATAGTTCTGCATCTTTTGAGCAGACCTAAATATAAATGGGCTACTGAAGTGGCAGTACATACCTATATGCATGTAAAGTTTTCTTTGAAAATTCATATTAGTATTTTTTGTAAATGTTTTATGTAAGCATTATTTCAAAGAAAGGTGGTTAAGTTTCCATAAGTTTTATTTTGCAAACTCCAGTAACTTTATTGGGTATTTGACTAGTCTAGAGAAACCTAGCATGGCCTTGCCAAAGTTTTTTGAAGAATTCCTGAGAACAGTGCACGTAGGGGATGCACCACTTGCTAACCTACCTGGTCACACCGGTCTGTTACGAACAAAGCTCCTAACAGAACCAAAAGTTTTCCGCTTGTTACTTACAAGATTTCTATTCTGCTACATAGAGCAAACCCACTACTTCAAGCTGTAAGGAAAGAGTTAAGTTTTAACATATCATGGTATAAAGGCGCAGTTGTAGAAGAACTGCTTTAATTCAAGTGTTAAAAAATGAGAGACATCGATTGTCTCAGTGCCTCGGCCATTATTCTGACAGTCTACACACTGGAGAGGGTGCTTAACTCTTAACAGAAAAGTGAAAAGGTTGCTTTTGAGAGCAATTAAAACATGTCTGACCTATCAGGGAAGAATCTATTATGTCAAAATGCAATCTGACATTAAAGTTTCACATTACCAGCTTTCTACACAATACTATCTTGAATTACTTCTCATGCTTTAGATTACTTCTTCCTTTTTACCTTTTCCTCCTAGCAAACCGGGAGACCTTAGTGATTCAGCATCAGAAGTCACCGTTCCAGGCAATCTCTCACACGGACTACATAGATATCTCAGATTCTTCTACAACTAAGTTTTCTAGCACAGCACCAACATTTTTCACTGATACTTTTCCTTCCTAAATAACTTTTTAATGATTACTTTCTTCTAGCGTACATACATTTTGTAACAATTATCCTCTTTGATTTCATGGTCAATGCATTAATTTAAGTGATCTCTTTCAGGATGCTTCTTAAAAGCACGTTAACCAGAAAGAATCCATTATGAACGGATTAGTTTGCTGTACATTATGTGATTTGGGCAGGAGCACATAAAATTCCAGCTCTAGCTAGAACGGGCTCTCTTTGTTGTCAGTTTTGAGACAGGCAGAACTGGATTCATAAACACGTAATGGATTTCTAAGAATACGTTATGATTTAAGATTGAAAGCAAGTGGAAAACTATATGCATTTAGGAAAAGGTTTTAAAATAACTGCATCCTTCTAAACCAAAAGATTTTTACTGCCACATATTTGTTATACACACATCAAGCAAAAAAAGCTATCTGTTCGCACCGCATTTTAAATTAGAATGGTACTGTGGGAAATTTTACAGGGTTTGTTTGGTTTGGGTTTTTTTTGCTTTTTCTTTAAACTACAAAGTAGAATTTTCACAGTACATTTATAGTATTTCATACAAAAACTGAAATATTTTAATACTTTATCATAGTTCACACAGAGTAGAAGGTAAATATTTCTTCTGTTGCTTTAACTGGTAACTTTTTTAGAAAGACACACGTACTTAAGGAAGATGCATCTTTCAAAACCAGTATTTGATACAACAGAACATGCTGTTTTGTGATTTTATTCCAACACCATTTTAAAACAACAGCTCAACAAAAGACCCTATTTCTGCAATAAACAAGCAGTATTTATTACCGTCTCCTTTTTGCGGTTTAACAGGGTTGACTTCTTTTCCAAACTGGAAATCTGCTTCCTGTAACAGACTGCTTTCTCCTTGCATTTCCTCCTCTACCCCACTCTCAGACGAGTGACCACTCAATGTCCCTTCATTCCAGTTTTTATAGTTTTCATCAGAATTTTTTCTTCTGTGTTCTCGTTTTCTTCTGCCCAGTGTTGATTCCAGTTCTGCACTTCCATCTGTGCTCGTTCCATTACAGGCTTTAGGTTGAGGAAAATGTTGCGTTACAAATCCCACAAACTTCTTTCCTCTTTTAGCAGCCTCATTAACCTGCATTTACAACAGAAATTTATCTGCAAAGTGATTTTAGAATTGCATGTCACTTAAAAAAAACAAACCCAAACACTTCTAGATACATGTTCTGTTTAACTATAAACTGCTGATTTTCAAAGACATAAAGACACAACACTGTACTATAGAAGGGTGCCTTGTCTTTGTACACTGCCCATGTTTCAAAGTAAATGGAAGTCTTCCAGCATGTCTTTGGGCTCAGGCCAAGAAAGGTGGCCAGCGCTGGTACTGACTTCAGTGTACACAAAATCCTTCATTTAGAACAAATCCAAAAGTATTTTAGTTGCTCTGTCATAGTGATAAGCAGTACACTGGTGCAATAAACAGTACTGTTTCTCTGAACATGTGGTATCAGTCTGACCACTAAAAGTACAGAAATACCTATTTGTCATGTGTCATGATTCAGTATCCCCTGGCTCCCCGACAGGCAACTCAGCTTCACTCTTACAGAGAACGGTAAAGGAGAAGAGATAGAAGGGAGCTAGGAGCAAATTTAAACCCTCGTAATTCTGCTTTCAGCCAGTGGCGGGTCTCTCTCTTGGCACTGAAGTCTCAAAATACAACTGTGAAATATGTGCCACCTGTGGGTTGTGTCTGTTCTTGGAGGGAGGGTTGGCTTTCTTTTTTACTGGAAGGAGATCCCACTGCCATCTGTTGCTACCACTTCCCCTGTGCAATGAAGTCTTCCAGGAAAATACAGAGAGCCCAGCCCAGAAAGAAGAAATTGTCCAGGAAGTATTGGTTTAAGCTGGGCAGAGAAGGAAGGTTCTCTACACAGTTAACTCATGAACTACTAATCAGAGTGAATAACAGGCAAATAGTTGATGGCACGACAATCCGTTTCTAGTACCGTGATAGACTAAGTGTTACTATCCACCACTGTTATGTATATACAGCAATGATATGATATGCCAACCACTGTGACTATTCAGAGCTGCTGCTCCTAAGATGTGACAAGCAACATCCAGAAAAAGAAGTAATATGACAATCTTTTTCCTGAAATGCCACAAAGTCTTACTGCTTCAGATATCTTTTTACTTTTTTTTTTAAGATAAAAAGTAGTAGTTTTTTACTGGATTACTGTTTCAGTCTTTTTAAAACACTGGGAGCATTTTAAAAATCAAATTATTTTCACATAGTACTTCTGTACCAGACTTGCCTGCAAGACTGAATCACTGATAAAGAAAAAATATGTTTAAAATGTTTGTCTGATATGCTATACAACCAAGCTGGCAGTATGCACACAGAATAACTGTAAAATGGAATCCCATTCTATATCTGAAAAACCTGAAAATTTCAAAACAAGCCATTTAGAAATTTCTAAACAACTCTGATAATTTTAGGATCTTTGAAGTTCTTCTTCCTCTACTTCTTTCCTTGCTGTCTAATGTAAAAGATATCACCAGCTCTTGTAATAACAGTAGTTTCCTGTTTCGGCAAGTCTTCAATTTTGCAGAGGAAGTTAAATACAAAAAGAAATAGAACCAGAGCTTGCATTCCAGTGGAAGTTCAGTTTTAACTATACAATATTTTCAAGTGCTGTGCCAAGTAAATACAGTTACTGTGTATTTTGTACTTCTGTTAAAGAACGAAATCTTTCTTACAAATTTAATATATTTATGTTCTTTAGGAATACCTTACTTAACCCAGAATGACATAACACTTCAGATTTATTTTTTTTCCCCAATATTAATTCCAGGTAAAGTTATACAAGCATTTTATAAAGACCGGAGTTTAGGCCCATTCTTTCAGTGGTGTAAGCAGCCAGTCTCCCAGAGCTCTACAGGGCTCATTACTAAGGCCTAAATTAGAAAAAGCAACTAGTGAACAAAACTAACTCTTTTCACATCAAGAAAAGACTTTGTAACTTCTATAAAATAAACCAAGTATAAAACTCAAAACTAAAAAAAACCACCACACCAACTACTAAACATGAGTTACATATATAGTAGAAATAAAAATCTGAAGATAAGTTTGAAAAAAACCTCCATTACCTTTTCTAACAGTTCTTTCACTACCTCATTTGTCAGTGTTTCATACACTGAAGGACATTCCTCAATCACCAGCCTGGGGTGCCTTTGTCCTCTGGGTGCTGCATGCTTCTGGCTACAACACAGAAAGAAAGCAGTCTTTGTCAGTAGTTTACTGCTAACTTGGGCAAATACTTGCATATAGAATTCTCTTCTTTGGGAATAGTTATAAATTAAATCCTGGCAATGCTTCTTCATACTTCTATTTAGAACTCAGTGGGTTTTCGTGTTTTGTTCCGTTTCTTCCACAAAGGGGCAAGTACTGTGTATTATAACGTCAGGGGAAAAATATTAATATTTAACATGAATCTCATCTGAACATTTTTCATAGTCATCTTTTGGAAACTGAGTTTTACTGACCAACAGCCTTGCTTTTGTAATAAACCAACCCCAAAATCTCTGAAAATGTAAAAAATACATATTTAAGTTATAAACGTAGCAAGTACAAACCAGCTTTAGTTTTGTAGAAAAAGCACTATGAATAGAAAGGGTACTTTTACACTGTTAACGTGCTGCTGTTCAGGTTTTGTAACTAAAGCAGAGTTGCTGCTGTTGTATGAAATACAGCGTAGGCAAATCCTAGAAATACAATGCAGTCAATTACTTTGGTTTGGGCAATGTTTACATCACTCAGATTTGAGAATCAGACAAGTTGTAACTTCCATTTAAAGCCAAAGAACAGTATTCATCATGTTTCATCTCAAGCCAGTTAGGTTATTGCTCAGACAATAGTACTTGGAGTACATCAGTAATGCAATGGGATTTTATGTGATGTTTCCTTCACACAATCTTTTGCTTTAGAATGAAACATCAACAAGACGCGTTCAAATATAAAAGAGTACTTTCCTAATAATAGTCTGACAAGGTGTATTTGCCTATAGGAAAACCAATGTAGGTAAACATGGCACCTGCAGAGGAAATTGGAAACCCAGATGCTAGTTTCACATGTAGGCTGCAGGGTCTTGTCCTTCACCCATTGAAGGGCCTAACGGTTCAAACCATCACTTCGTAAGGATCCCGGATCTACAGGGCTAAGGCGAGTTGTGTGAGCTGTACGCTGGCCGTATCAGCTCTTGAAAGCCTCAGCTCCAAAGAGCAAGTATTCTGCTTTTCTTACTCAAGCGCTTGCCCACATGGACAGCATTCACCTTGTCTGCAGATGTATTACAGAAGTTGTATGACCAGCAAATGCCATGGGCAACACTTGTTAAAGCAAAGTGTTTGAAAAGCTTCCTCAAATGAACCATGTTTCACAGAAACATTACTGGAGTGGCAGGGTGCACCTGCCAACTCACCTCCTCTTCAAGAACCTTTGTGCATCGCACTAAGCCCCAGGAGCAAAAGGGAAGCATGACAGCTCCTAATGCAAGAAGAAATCTACTTTTCTATTTATTAAAAATAAGAACATAATGTTATCTTTGCATTCAAAGGATCTAATGATAAAATTCCTTTGTATATTTTCTTTATGATTGCACGGTGATTACAATGCAGGGAAAACAAATAGTAAAGATACGGATCTGGAACAAACACAAACTCTTGGCTCTCCTTCAGTGTCACAACCAAGCTTTTGTATGATGTCCAACCACAGAATTATTATTTCCTTCTTTATTCTTTCTTCTTAACTATCTCTGACAAACTAATTCACACTTTATAGGTCATTTTCCATCAATAATGCTGTTATGGGAAAAGTGAAAACATCAAAGTTTTGAAAATGAAGAAGGAAAACCAAACATGAATGAATTGAAGGCAGTTTATTACTCTCCCAGTGTTGTGTTTAATCTTGTATTTGGTGCAGGTTCCAAGACAGATTATATTTTATTATAAAAATGTATGAAAAATAAAAGGGTAAACTAACAGGTTTTCTTCCCACAAATTATGATAAGCAACTTTGGATTTTTGTTTGGACATTTACTAAGGCAATGGTTATTAGCCTATTGCATGGTTAGTGTTAAGTAAAAAAACATTACCAACTTGTTCACCTTTCCAGACAAAGCACAGTTATTTGATCCCCCGAGGGGCTCATTTCAAGCTGGTAATTTATTATGCAAGTTGATCAATCCACTTACAAATAGCTTAAGTAACAGATCAGTGTATTCAAATTATTTCACTGTTACCTTAATTTTAATCGTGAAAGTACCACTCGATACATGTGACTTGCAGGGAAATTTCTTCTACGTCCAATTGGCAGTATAATAGGATGAACAGCTCCTGCAACATATCCTCTGCTGTAATATTCTTCCACCTTAGATGCTATATCCAACACAGAGCTGATCTTGATAACTTCTGGGTTTGAGGATGCTAAAAGCATTGAAAGCAGAAGAGAAGCACATTATACTGTGTATGTCCATACACTTTTTGGACGATTGCCTTCAGTATAAACCACAAAACCTATCCCAAGGCATTTACTGAGAAACTACAGTTCTATTTATGCAAGAAGCAGCACATTCACAGCTGATTCAACAGTATTCTACTAGTGGAAGCACGTATTTTTACAAGTTAATATGGTCTATTTTTAATCCATTTGGCAACACTCTCAGTTGGATCTAGCCTTGCCAAACTAATTTAAGAGCTGCACTGACATCTCAACACACAGTAGGTCTGAACTTAAAGCAACTACTTTGTCTAGCCAAACCCTTAAACATACTGACAGTATACTTCAACCCTAGTTGTGAGGTAAATTGCCATCCAATGAATTTAAGCCTAGAGCAATTGTTTTGTTTTCCTTAAAATTATTTTTTTTGATTCCTTTGAAGTCATCTGTGGATTCTAAGTTAAAATTTGAACACAGTCCCAATTCCTTTTTCCAGCAAACCTAAGGAAGCTATGTGGCGTCACCAGTTTCTAAGGAGGATCCCTTGAACGTGTATAAGCATTTCCAATCAGGAGGCAACAGGTAAGTACTACACAGCTACGAGATAACTACAGAGCTAGAGAAAATATGTTGGAGAACCTTTTCTGAATGGTCTGATCCACAGCTTTCAGACAGAGAAAAGGAAGGTTCCACACTGACAACAGAGAGCAGACTGTCACAGTCAGTCTGATGGTCAGTATTTCCCGTTCCCCTCAACTCCAGCTGGAGCTGTAGCTGCTCTCCGAATGTCGGAAATCAACACTCATACACAGATGGTAACTGAAGAGTAATTATGCCAGCACATATTTGTCATCATCAAAACATTCATCCTTTGCAGATATGAACTCTTATGACAAGACATCTTGGAATCTGATGGTCTCTATCATGACACTGGCTGCAAGTGACGTACTTTTTTTGTGTTCTGATGGGTCCCTTTCTTTGTGAGACTTTTGGTGCATTACAGCCAGTGTTCAACTGTATTAAAGGATGCCTCAGTTGGAATTCAGAGACCTCACAACACTTTTTTTGTGATATAAACATTTTCTCATGCTGTGTGAAACATTCCCTTTCAAGCCATATGACAAACTGAAACAATACACTAACTCTCCTTTGATGCTGTAATTAGAAAAAAAAAGAAAAGAATAAACAGATAAATGCAGTGACATAAATTTCACCCACCAAGTTGTAAATGTTATCCTTAAGAGTTAACTGCATGTTCTTACATCCTCTTATTTACCTGCCCTGTATTGTAGGCGGGCAACAGGAAGGAACTTCAGGACTTTATAAAAGACACAGCAAAGTCACAAAGCCTACCTATCCTACTGCTTTCAAGTATCACAAACCAGATATATGAATCTTTAGTTTGCCTGCATCTTTTATTCTAATAAACCAAATTAGAATTTTGCTTTTTCATGAGGATGTGTTCTGTAAAATATCAATCTCTACGCTGCTTTCCCACTATAAAATGGGAATAATACATATACATATACATTATTAAAGGCTTTTTAAAAAATAAACAAAATCGCCACACCAGAAACTAATATTTTACAACACTCAAATGCCTTTAAATATCAACTTTTACTAAAGAGAAATAGGAATGGAGGCCTCCTTTGCTCATTACTGTAAGATCCTTCACACCTCAGAAAAGCTCTCATGAGAAACCAGAACAATGTGTACCATGGGAAATGCACACTGTCAAAAGGTATCCCTAACGTATATATTGATGGCTTACTGCTAATAGTAAACTCAACCTACTAATGTAAACTCTGCTGTTCTCAGTCATAGAGACTGGGCTGTTGCACTTTCTTGTGCTACCTTGCCTGATTTTATTCTTTCAGCAGAGAGTACATCACAGCCCTTCCTTTCACAGATAGGTGAGATTTTGCTCTTAGTAAGGCCTCCATCCCATGATTTCACTCATCGTAAATTGAGGAAACAACTGCTCTCAGCCCACAAGCCAAAAAAGCAAGAGCATATGCAACCTTATCATCACTTCACTGACTTCACAAATTCTTAACCATCCATTTTTTCATTAAGAAAGTTTCCTTCCTGATGCGCTGTCAGCAGGTAGCCAAAATACTTTTACTAGTAACAGAACTACATCTATTTTGCCATCTGCACAGCAAAGACAGCATGCACGATATTGAAGGTGACGATAAAGCAGCCACTTCATATGTATTCCTACCGTTATTCGCAGTAACAAGAACTGCAGAGTTTGTCATCTTAGTGGGCTGCATCAATATTCCTTCTTTTGCCTAATAGGAGGCTTGTGGAAAAAGCATAGACGTTCTGCTTGAGTAGGAGTATTTAAACTATCCCTGCTTTATGGTTAAACTGACCTCAAAAAACAACAGCTGCATTTGTAAGTGAGCTATGTCTCATGATTGAGACTGTAGAATTTACAATCCTTGACAGGCATTTAAAGTTACACTTCAGAGTCCACTGCCTCCTTTCCTTTGTGCTCTTCAATCCCACTAAAATAAAAGAGACTGGTTCTCCTGATGCAGAAAAGCCTCCACAGAACTCAAACCTCATTTTTACAGTGGAGACTGGAGTACTTTGGGGACAAGGAGGGGAGAGGCCAAGGTACAATACACTGCCGACATCCAGTTAAGATGTGCAGGGACTCCAGCCAGTGAATTTAGACTACAGCATCGTTGACTGAATCTGCAACATGGCTTGGGAGAAGATCAGGGACTCCTGAAAGACTCTCCAGGAGGCCCATTTCAACTTCACATAGCATAAATCTGAACAAGCAGAGAATAAGACATACTAAATTGAAATAATGCATTTATGCTTCCTATACTTTTACCCTAATGTAGGACATAGTTTACTCTAGGGTACTAAGTGCAGATTCTCTGTTTAACTTGGTGCAAGACCCTTGGTAACAAGTCACTCAGGCAGAAAGAAGTATCAGATATTGGGGAAGATCTTGCTCTGGAAATCAGCAGACACAGAGGGTCATGAAGACACAATACAACTTGACAGCAGAGTGAAAACTAACTTTTGTCTGAAGTGATGGAAGTTCTCACTTAGGTTTCATTTAGTCAAAGGATATTCAAGCAGCCACAATTATGTGAGTGAGTTGACTGAGGTAGGAGAAAGAAAAAAGCCCAATATATTCCCCACAGTACTTTAGCCAATCTCCAAGTTTCGTAAGCAAACAGAAATCAGAAATGCCTTCAAAAGAGTATATACACAGCATTTCTTTCTGTATTAGTTATCTTAGCTCTAAAAAGTAGATGCCAAACAAAAATATTTCAAGCTCAAATACACAGTTAGAACCATTCAACAGAAAGATACCTTTGTTCACAAATCCACTTGCTTACAGTTAGAAACCTTAAAAGCTAGATAACAATCTGAAATTGATCTCACTGTTGTTAAGCATTCATAATTCCATTTTAAGTCACTGAAGCTAAACACTTTTGAATATCAGACTAAAGAGGAGAAATTAATCTTTACTGCTGTACTGATAGGACATTAAAATAGAGATCTGCACCTTTATTTGCACTTGTTTGATGTGCTTTTTCCTAAGTCACAACCGCCTTTACAACAAACACTTTACACAACACTTCCAGAAACTGGTTACTTTAAAACACAGCAAAAGTATCTAGAATACAGATTAGAACATTAAATACTCTTCAGTCTCAAAAAGAGTTCTGTTATCCTTTCTATTATCAGATTAGTAAGTAATCCATGTACGCATTAGGCAGCCGAGCTTTATTTCCAGTATATTACCACTACTACTCAGTCCACACAAAACTTTGTTTGTTCAGAAAGAACAAGCCAGTGAGAAATTCTATTTGGTACATAAACAGAACAACAAATACAGCTGAATGTCAAGCACTATAACTTAGTTGAACGTGGCTTCTATTAGTATCTTGCAGTTTTTCAATGAACAGACTGATATATTTTAAATAAAATTACTACTACAGTCCTTTAATTTAGAGTTAAAACTAAGCAGAGGCCAAATTGTTTATGAAAAGGTTCCTGAAATTGTAACAACATGCACTTACATTTTTGCCTCTCATCAAACCCTTCCAGCAATTGTATTTACTTTCAATCCTCCTTATTATGAGCTTCTAGTAGATTGGGTTGTTAAAAATGCAAGTTACTACAAAGTGAATGCAAAACTGAGCTGTCTGTTCTCAGAGGCAGCCATCAGGGCTTGTTTATGTTTTCAACTTTGTGGAACAGGGAGTTGCTCTGTTAGAGACGGGACACCCTCGGGAAGGAAGTATCCCACAGAGCACTGTCTGCCTCTAGCTACGCATACAAATTTTGCTTCATTTCAGTCACTATTTCAAAAGACTATTCACCAACTACAAGTAAAGCATTTTTTTAAAAAAAACCAGTAAGATGAAACTGCAATACTCATACTAAAATATCTTCCCAGAGGCTGGGGTGGGCACAAGAGAAGCTACTCCTGGTATACAACTAAGAAACAGACTTACTTCTGCCTAAAGTAACAAGGACAATGACAGCCTGTTCTCAGAAGTCGAATGCATTTTTAAAAATTGCTATTCAATTAAGGCTCAGGCACAGCGTAATTTCTGAACCGTCACACTGAATTCAAACAACCATTATTCAAAGCGAGTACGAATGGCAGTATCCGACTCACAGGAAACTAGGAAAATCTCCTAACAGTTTTTAGCCAGCTTCCTTAACAAGGACAGTTGTGTAATTTGGAGGGTTCTGTTGTTAAAAATACTTCAGGAGTTTCCATTGTAATTTTATGTAAGTGAGGACCTTCGTCATGATTTGTGTTTCAAAATAAAAGTCTTACATTTTGGCTAGCTTTGATAAAAGCATCTAAGATTTACTGTAAGCCAAACAAGACAGAACTAAGTAAAACTCTATTCCATGCTTTCTCAAAATGGTAAAGATATAACATAAAAAGATACCTTCCAAAGTAAAATCCAGCAATACATATTCATAAGCAGAATCTGTCTTTGTTTCAACTTGTGGTCTCTTCAACGTAGAAAAGATTTTTCCAGGGCTGCTATCATCTGGGTCTTCCAGCTTTCTCAGTCCGCACCCCATGGCAAGATCTGCAAGTGATTAAATCGCAGGAAAAGGTGGGGGGAGCAGCAAGATCTGTCGCTCTCACTACGGGGCGGGGGGGAAGCCGTCAAATAATTCCCTTTATTTTCTATTAGCTGTAAATCCAAATAGCGAAAAAATCCGGTTCCCAAATGAAAAAGCAAAGGTATTTTCCATTCATTTTCTTATATGGAATCAGTAAACCCGGGGTCATTTCAAGCTACAAACTTGCTAAGAGTAGGCTTCATTTCGCAGGACTATTAGAGCTGCTACAAACTAGCAGAGATTTTCCATGCCACGTCAATTTACAGCCAGCCCCCTATCAGTGCTCTCTTGCAGAGGACACCAATAGTGCTTTGTTTGTCCTTCTAGACTGACTGGGTGAGGGGGGGCAGTAGGGGGGAAGAAGAACTGAAAAAGAAAGTTAGAGAGAAACTTGCCTGTAATTACTTACCTCCAGAAGTTCTCAACTGCAGTAGAAAGTCAGAAAGGAAAAAGCAAGTTAGTCAGAATGAAAGAATGAGAAAAGAGCCTCAACACGGGTTGGAGACGAAAATCATTTCCAGAAAGGAAGTCAGCTTCAAGAGGAAATTGCTTCTGGCATCTCAAAGGGTAGAAAAGTAAATGAAAAGCAGTTTAGTCCTCATTTTAGATTTCAAAGTTTGGCTCCTATTTCCTTTCCACAGAAACTTTCTTCCAGGGGAAAAAAAACCATACATGAACAGAGTGATACATTATAATGTAAAAATATTTAGTAAAGAAATTTCTTGTCAAGAAATAATCTATACCACTAAAAATCAACTTAAGAGTTTTGATAAACACTGAAAAATTATAATGAAATACTCATTTCAAATAGGAAAGACTTTTTCAATGTTATATATGAACACAGTTACGAGGCTTTGTTCTTCATTTTTCATGGGTGTTGAACAACTGAAATCCTCTTCTTTGTCACGCTGACCTCAGCTGGTACGGTCACAGACTTTCTGCACTGTTTCCTAAGTAAATTTTTCTCTAAGTCCCGAAAAATTTAGTATATTATTACTCTTAACTACTGCAAGTCATTTTTAACAGTATTACACCTGATGCAGACCATGATGATGCATGGGGAAAAAAAGGAACAGTGACGGATTTTCTAAGGCCCTGTTATTGTCAGAATGGGCGGTTAGAAAATTTACCTTTTTACTTTTAGATGGCATCTAGAAAAATTAAGAGCCATCTAGAGAAAAACAGAGACTCATAATACCATTTTGGATGAAAGGAAATGCACATGTGAATTAGGAAAGCTTTTTACTTTTTTTTTTTCCAGTGAAAAACTTTAATCTTACAAAAAACCCCACATTTTCTATAATCAATCACTGCACGTTAGGTATTAACCATGTGTGGCTTTCTTCCTGTTCTACTGCAAGTGAAGTGATCTTTCAGTTAAGTAGCTCACTAGGAATGTTAAGTCTGCAGACTTATAATCCACGTTATAAAGTTACTTAATTTTGGAAGAATTTAAAAATCACCAAGTCCAGAGCCTAGGACTGAAGTCATAATTATTCCAGTCTTTACTACAAGCTCCCAGGTGCTGAAACCAAGAGGAAATCCCTCAGTGGTGCCTTGATTAAAATCTAGGAAAACATACCAAATAAAGCAGAATTCTTCAGCTTCCTGCATGTCTGCTTACATAGAAATTTCTTCCGAACACTATTTTTTTTTCCAGCAAAGGCCATCCCTGAATTGTTGCTATAGCAGACATGCATGTCAACTGTCCACTCAACCTCGAGAATTCTGCTGCTTCACTCCACACAGTCATTAAGATCCACTGTAACCTCTTGTATAAAGCCATGGCATGACTAAGATAGCTCTAAGTAAAACAACTTTTTGCAGCACTAGTTCAGCTGCAGCTGGTGGCTTTTAGCTAAAGAGAGCTGCATTTTTAAATGAGGCCAGAATACCGTATTTTGAACTCTTTATGACAAGGCTTAAACCATATTTCGAACCTCTCAACAAAACAGGATTTTTCCAGTATAAACAAACTCTTAAGACACCAACACAGAAACACTATTACAGATAAAATCCAATGGTCCCTATTTTGGATAACCCTAGATTAGTTAAGTAGTTACAAGCTTCCAAGCTGGAAATCAGCCAACAGCCGCCATTGAAGACTTGACTCAGAAGTCACTAGACTGAACCAATGAAACCAAAGATCCCACATCACAATAAAAACAAAAAAAGAAAAAAAAAAGAAAAAGAAAACCAAACAAGAACTATCAGCATTCCTCACACAAGTCCAAAACGGCATCAAAAGCACCTGAATGACTCAGGAGAGGAACAGGATGGTAAGCTTCATGGATTCAAGAGCCACTTAAGGAGCTGCTTGAGCAGCTGTAGCATCCAGTTGCAAAGTAGACATAAAATAAAAACCAGCTCATTTACAGTGACCCAAAATGCTCTGGGAACTGATAGCAAAGAACAGATCCCTAGGAACGACACCGATTCACTGAGGTGTGGTAGTCACAGCACCCTCCACTGAAAGAGCACGCTACACTTACTCATTGAATATAAGTTTTAGACTTTTAAAAAGGCAAAGACAGCCGAACAATGGACCAATTAATCCAAAGGAACTCTATTCCTGTGAAAGGCTTCTTTGACAAAGTGGAAAAATTACACAAAGACTGCAAAAGAGTAGTGCACCAAACAGGAGTGCGGGTCCAGAGGTGCATTATTGATGGTCTTCTATCAGTGCAGGATGAGAGGCAGCCGCAGGTCTGCACAGCAGTTTTGACCAGAAAGTGAGAGAAGCCTTGCTGTCTCAGCCTCAAGGTTGCTCCTGTTTCTTGCTCATGACGTACTTTGTTCCCTGTTACCAGTGTTATGGGAGGTTTGAAAACGTTTGTGTGGGAAGCATTTCTGACTTCCTTGTTACACTGCTAAACTTACTGTATGTAAAAACATTGTCTGACGCTTGAATCTGATGGTTTGAAACAGCTGTCCCTCTGCTCCTGACACAGAGCTGCCCTCAGTTGCCATTACTGATGTCCAGGGCAGGCCCTCTGTCTGTGGCACTGGTGACAAAGAGAAGTGGTGTTGGCATCCTTTTTGGACAAAATCTCTCTTGCTAGAATTAAAGCCTAACACTTTGATTTTTGATAAACTGACTTGAATACAAAGGCTGTTTACAAGAATGCCTTCTCTTCTCCAAAACCAAGTATGACCTGCATAAACCATTTAATACAATAATACAGCTGAAACATTGTCTCCCCCAGTATCTTAAAAGATCAAGGATGGAGGATAGTACTTGACAGCAGCAGGCTCTTTTTTTTCCAAATCATCTGAGCTTCCTGTTGATTAAAATTATAAAACATAAGGAAAATTATGAAAACAGTACAGGTATACAGAAGATTTTTTCATTGTCTGTGAATGCACAATATCAAAATAAAAGCTAAAAATAAAAATAAATATCCAGGGACATTGACATAAGCATTTAATTCTTAATGGATACCAAAACTCAAGAAAGATCATAAGCTACTGAGTGTGCACTTCAGCTAGCTATACCAGGACCCAGTAAATGCTTCCTTAAAGACACTTCTCTTTCTGATTAGGATATGGGCTAGAATGTTAAAAGCAAAAGCACTACGAGAGCTTTAATGCTACATTAGCTTCAAAAAGCTTCAAAAGACATGTTTTATTTTGCATTTTAAAATACACCCCAGACTGCATAAGAAGGTCTATAAAGTTGTTAAGCTGTACTGCAGTCAAGACAAATGATTCCTGCTCAATCACATGATTTAGAACTAGCTAAAGATTCTGAGAGAACACTTCACACTTTTCAGCATGTTAGGCCACCACTAGGACAAAAACACTGCTCACAGTGCACCTGCGAGAAGGTTACTCACTCAAAACATTTTAACTGATAAGCTTACCTGAAATAAATTCACTAATACAAGTTGGACAGCCTTTAAAGATCCACCCTATTCTTGAGGTTAAAAAGTAGTGAGCATCAAAAATACAAATATCTTAAAACCATACCAACTACCTAAAGAATAAATTATTGCTATTTGTAAAGATTGCACTCGGACCAAAACTGACTAAACTAACAAGAAACAGAAGGGATAACTCTCAGTTCCTCTGACAAAGTCAAAACCTTAAAATAATATTTGTATCATCAAACATGTTTCCCACTTGGCGTCATATCCATGTTTGCCGCTTACAAAGGCATATGAAAGCAACATTTACAAAATATATATTTAAAAGAAATTATTATCAGCTCTACAACAACCATTGACATACAACATCTTTAAGAGAGGACAGACATGTTAGTAAGATGCAAGAGGGTAAATTACAAATATGAGCCAAATTAGTCAACCTGAGGTTCTCTCAGCAGCTACAGCACCCAAACCCAACGCATTAAAACAACTCTAAATACTAATGATCTGAAATTGCAACACTTGAATGTCGCAGTTCCTCTCTGAACTTCTTTTTAGGCTTACTTCCTTTGTTTTGTCACTCAAGGCAAATGCAAAATTTTTGCTTGGGACTGGACGATGACAAGAAAAAAAAAATTCCATCAGAAAAATGCTGCAATTCAGTTGTCAAATATTTTTCACATCTCCACCCCCAAGAACTGTAACTAAAACAAAACACTGACAGTTCTTTTTTTTCTGTAGAATGGTTTGATTTAAATTAGAGAGAAAACAGTTTTAAGTTTTTAAGAAAGCAGGTGTGTTCCACCCTGAAGGCTGCTTGTTTTGACAACTTTTAAACCTCTCCCTCCCCAGTCAAATAAATTTACCTTGAAGGAATAATTTTGTGAATATAATGGGAACACAGTCTTGTTAACCACACTAACTTTGGCAGAAAAGCCAGCTTTTCTGCAATATTTAGTGTTCTAAATAATTAACGAAGAGATGACAACAGTTTGTTTTAATGACTGCAAGAACATAGTTTAATGACAAAAGCTCATCAATTCCATGTGTCATATTTTTCCAAAGCCATTTTAAACTACTCATCAGTAGTACAACTAAACAAAAAAAGTTACAATCCAAAAAGCAGGGACCAATCTGAATTAAAATTTTAGTTAACAACCCAGAACTGTACTAGAAGTTACAAACTACAGAAACTTATTTATTATTATTGCTGTATTATAAGTAGTCTCAACAGAATGAGCTTTGGATTTATAAAACTGCGAGCAGTTCTCTAAAAGGAGTTCTGCAAGTTTATTAAACTTTTACCTACACACATTCACAGTATCACACTGATCAAGGTGGCAGTAACTAGAGCATTTGTTTGATGCTGTATTGCAGATACAACAGCCATGTGATCAACTAAAATCACACATTCTAGAATGAGACTGGATGTTCTAGCTTATCTGATTAAAAACAACCAGAAATACTCTGAACAGTGTTTTGTTAACTTTTAACACACACACACACTTACGTAGACTTCAGCTCCACTGACAGAGGTAAAAAAATGATAGGCCCTCAAAATTACAGTTTCAATACTTCTTCAAACTATTGGTGATTCAAAGTCTAAGAAGGCCTTACAAGACCTGCACCTTCCCACTACATCTTCGCTACATTGCAGAAACATTGCTAAAATGAAAGCTACATCTTACTGTTCCGCTTTCTAGATTTCTATGTGGATTTTCTGCATAACAGTTTCTAAGGATTAGTGTACAGGATTGCACGTGTATCAAGACACAGGCATTATATTTTTGATCCTTAGGATACTGATTTAAACCGTGCATTTTTACTGATTTAAATTCTGTATTTTTTCTTAAATAGGAAAAACGTAATAAACTTCTACCAAGGGAAGTGAAACTACTGTAGAACTCAACATTACAAAGCCACAAAACTATTTTACTGTAAAAATCCCCTATTTTACAGCCACATAACTTCTCACATTTTAGAACTATGTTAAACAGAAAAACATTTTAAGAGAGCCATGTATTCTGCTGGTTTCCGTCCAGTTGCTATTGGAATGCAGTTTACTCAGTGACTTAATACAAGCTATTTTGAAAAATTAATTTTGGAATACAAAAAATTGCCAATTTCGTACAAAGAATGCAAATAGCTTTTTCAGGGATAATGAATGGACTTCTGATGCTTAAGATTAGAAATAGCAGGAACCAAAAATGTTAGTGAACTAGAGAATTCCACGTAAGAAAAACAGCCCTTGATCAAGCATAAAAATAAAGTAGAGAGATGACTTCAGTAACATTTTCATCTGTCTCCAGGTTTTTACCCAGCGTCATCTAAAGGAAAATGTTAGAACTAACATTTTGCCCTATAAATGTAACATGAAATAGGCAACAGTTGCTAGCAATACTGTAACAGCTAGCTCAGTAGAAAACAAGATACCAGCAGGGTCTCTAAAATTCCAGGGAGCAGAAGCCAGAAAATTAGTTTGCCAATATGTGAACACAAGAAGCAGCTCACAACAAAGACGATTATGTGCCATTAGCTACTGAATGTCCACAGGACACAGTCCTAAGCTGATGTGTTCCTTCCTACCACGTGTGTAAAGCCTTACGACTATCAATGGAAAACTGCAGACGACTGAAAAGAATGTTGCCCTTCCCCAATTCTCAAAATCAGTGAGGGATCAGGATCTTATTACCTACATTTAAGTGACTTTGGTATAGAAGCACAGGATTCTCCACATTATGGAAATTTTAAGTGGCAGGAGAGTAATACTGGGTAGTATAAGAGATTTTAAAAAAAGCTTACAAATGATAGAACATCAAGATAGCACAACCGTAGGCACTACCTGAGGAAATGAAGCGGTTCTTTCTCAGCACATACCATTTAAGTATCCCTGTGACGGAACTGCAGAAGTCAGTTACTGCGCCTCAACTGTGCTTACGGAAGGATTCAACTAGTGGAAGCTTAAAGGTTCAGTTACTATCGACTGATGTTATGCCAACCTTCTTGGCAAGCGTTCTTAAGAAAGATAGGCTACACCACCAGTGGAGAGCCCTCAGTATTTCAACAGTGACCACCTGTGATTCCTGGAGGAAAGCCAATGTTCAGAGCTCCATCGTGGTCTCTTCTAGGTCCCTCAAATCAAAATGAATCCTTGTTAAGACCTGGTGATACAATCCTACCCAATAGGACCTCCGAACCGATGTTACAAGCCCCACAGTAGAACACTGCAGATGCACTTCTGTGCCTAACACTTCCAAATGACTAAATTCACATGCAAGTAAAAAAATAAACATTCTTTGAAGAGAAGGCCATAGGATCAACTCATTATCAACAACCTCACATCTGTACCAATTACAGGAAAATAAATTGCATTTTAAAATATCTAGACCAGAGCCACAAGCTGATGACATGTAAATGACTGCACAATATTTGTACATTTTCAAGCAATTAGTTCAAAAGACTTAGCTGTAAGCACTTTTTTTGAGGATCGTATGTGCTGTAAAATTTACTACTTGGATTTCTAAAGCATTTTATGAATAGGGAATTTATTTTTGTGAACAAATTGTGAATTCCAAATATAAGAACTTTATCTTCTGAATCCTGGGTCAAACGTATATTTGTTTCAAGATACAAGAAATAAGGCTGTAACAGAACACAAACCTTCCTTTGGCACCTTCAGAGACAGCACTTCATTAAAAAGAGTATTTACTATGTAAAAGTATTTCCATGGAAATGAATTATTGTTAAGATGTGCCAAGAGTTTTGTTTATTGTATTTTTTCTATTTTTGTATTTATATTGATGAATTCCAAAATCTGAAAATCAAATAATAATGACTGGACAGATATTTTTAGAGGTACAGACTGTCTCAGAAACATGACAAAGTAAAGCAGATGAGTATGTCTTCTCTCAAAAATAGGCTGAGATCCCCATGGAGCTAACGAAGTGTATCTCTTTTGATACTTACTGGTAAAACATTTGCCCACAGCTGCTATGGTTAAACATTACACACATGTATTTTAGTATTTTCTGCTTTTAAGAGATTTTTCTACCTAGCAAAAGGTGGAAAGTCACTTGAGGAAACTTGCAACCAAGACATAGTACATGGCATCTCCTTTTACAACAGTTTCAGAACAGTCCAAGAAAAGAACCAGACTCCATCTCTCTCCCTGCACATTAAAGAATACTATTGACTTAGAATAACCTTTAAATATATTTACATATTACATATGGATTTTTTACTGACTACAATGCCCACTCTGTAAGATAACCCAAGTGAATTAATAAACAAACAAAAAAAAAATAAAATAAAAAAAAAAAATCACAAAAGAGTGCCCCAAATTAGTATAGAGCAGCTAAAAAAACCTGAAAAGTTCAAGGATTATTTTACACACATTAAAAAAAGACCTCATTGCTACATAAGCAATAAGCCACAGCTTGCACTCCTACCTACTACAGAGGCTGTATTTTAACCTTTTATATAAAAAAGATTCTTCCCAGAAGGAATCCCAGTGTAGAGAGAGAAGAAGCAAGAAAAAAAACAACCAAGCAAATTTTCTCCCTGGAGTTGAGAAGAAAGTAGCATTTCATCTCAACTTGTGATGCTGCCAGGGAGTTCAAAGTTTTGCAGAGACAACAAAAAAAAGTCAAAGAAGCAAGGAGAATTTTTCAATAGTCTTGTAATGGTAAGAAGCAAATTCTTTCCCTTTTCTAAACTAAAAACATGCCATAAACCAAAATTTATTGTTTACTATATGCAGGAAAAAACAGCTTCATACAAGGATAAATAGTTAAACTAGTGGTCCGAATTTTAAGAAGTTACTATTCCCAAGCACTAAAATGACACACAAGTAAAACACTTTATAAAAGCAGATAATAAAGATTGATAAAAAAAAAAGGCAGACAAACTTTGGGTTTTTTGGAACTGAAACAAAATGCATCTGGATTTAAATAACCATTTTTTAATTTACAGCACTTCAGTACTGCCAGTATGTAGTAAACCAGCTTCTACTCTGTAACTAATAGATTTTTAAAATTTATGTAATCCAGAAATTAAATGTTGAATTTTCCCTTTAATAAAAGCATGCTAGTTTTTAATCTAAGTTAGTAACCAAAGTTTACATAGCAGGCTGTGTATCAGAAAGCACCATATTGTCCTGCAACAGTATTTTTATTAAGAAGGAAATGTAGGATAAAATCATGGCTTCAAATGTTTTTACCCGTCCAAACCACAAAATTTCATTTTATTCCTTTACAAAAAGGAGTGATATTTTAACTTGGGCATTTTCAGGCAAATGTTTTAAGTCAGAAGAACATATCCTCCACGTGAGAGATACGTTAGCAAAGTAGGCTGCTAAAAGAATCTGTTTTACAGAATTTGTAGAAGGTGGTGGTGTAAGAATTTTATCTTCTGTTCTGTAATCTTTTCTAGGACGAAAATGGGCACTTCATGTATATTAAGGTTTCAGACTTGCAGAACAATGATGTGAAAGATTTCTTCTCACAGCATGCGACCTCGATTCCTAAAGAGAGGGAAAAAAATGCTGTGTTGTTTCTTCTATTCCGAAGTGTGTCCCATTTATGACATTAATAATGCTTCAATGAAAAGTTACAGTCCATTTTGATATTGTATCAGCTAGACAGACAGTGCAAAAAGGAAAAACTGATTTCCATTATGTACATAGAGGAAGTCAATAGTGGCAAGAAATGTCTTCCATTATTTACAAGAATGGTATCTTAGGATGACTTGAGAAATAACTAACTTAAAAAAAATTAAGTAAGTTTTGTTCATTGATCATATAGCCTTAGAAAAGTATATCAAGTTATTAAAGCAACTGTATCCTCTTTCTAATTGGATATCGACATTTTTGTAATATGTTACAGTGCAAAACAGTTTCGTTTTTTTTCCTTTTGCATTCTCTAGACAAAAGCAATTAATTACTATGGGAATTTAGAATAATGCTCAACTACTAAAAAGTAATGTAAAAACTCAGATTTGCAAAACTTGAGCTGAATAATTGATAGTTGTCTTATTTGTTAACTAACAAGCAGGCAATAGACTGTGATTAAGTAATTTGTCCGTGGATACCACAAGCTGCTGACAAAAGGATGGCAAGATCAGAAAACAGGACTACCATTTTAGGTGCTGGTAAGAATAGTTTTTAGAATACTCATACTACTCTGTTTATTCTTCCTAAGAGCAAATTCTCTTCCAGTCTCCCTTTTGTATCTCAGCTGCTCTGTATCCTGTTTGTGGAACTCCCATCTGTTTTATTCTTTTAACCCATCTAAGTCCTTTCTTCCCATTCCTACTATGCCACTTGACAGAGTCAAACTATCTTTGTTTTTCTAACCTTATCTTCTTAGCGCAGGCGTTTTCTGCACTAACTTCTTTTGTTTTGTTAAGATTACTCATAGTTTTACCCTCCTTTCTGGCTCTGCCATTTTCCTAATACAACCAGCTGTGGATCTTACATCCCTATCAGGATATTTAACCCACTTTAATCTCAAGATTTCAGTATCCTTCCATCACCTACTAGTTCCACATCACGTTGTGCACTGCCTTCCTAAATCTCTTGGTTCCATGGCCATCTAGGGTCAGCTTTCCTGCCCGCTTTAACTTTCACTACATCAGCCTTACAGGACTTCAGTCCCAAGCTATTTCTTACTTTTTCTTTAGCTTTGTCTCCTGTTAGAATATGGAGGACACAAACACATTTTCTCACCTCTACAGACTGGTTGGAACAGAACAGAACTATGCTCAGTTTCACACTGGCAGACTTTCACTATTTTTCAAATGTCACATTTGGGGATAAATCAAACCGACAAGAAGTCACACCTTAACTAATACCAAGACCCCGCTACAAATTAATGGGTTGTTTAAAAACTATCATGTAAGAAAGAGATACAAATTTTAACATGTGCAAGACATGTATTTTTCCTTAGCTTCATTTCATTAAGGTACAAATTCCTTAATGAAGTGTAAACAACTAAAAGCAGCACCTTTTTCACAACAACAGCATGACTGAGCATCTGCCAGAGACTAATATAAACCACTGCAAATCACACAACATAGGGAGAAAAGGGGAGAAAGTTGAGTTGTCAATAAAGGAATTAAAACAGTTTTCAGAAACAAAAACCATACATTGAAGTACCGAAAATCTCCCTCCCTGTTGAAGGAAAACAATCCAGCTACACACAACTAGAAAGAAAATGATGTTGGAATTAACATATACAGTATTATCTCAGGAATTAATTACAATTTGGGAACAGTAAGCATGGCAGTGAAACAACTAACCCTATGTTTCAAAACGGGCAGCTGCTAGCTGGTATGTTGATGGTGGATCTCAGCCACGTGGGAAGAACTGGACAAGAAAAATCAGTACTGGTAGATTAGAGCTGCCCAAATGGCTTAATAGTGAATGCTCCATAGCGTCTGTCAAGTAAAGAGAGAGAACATTCAGATCAGAGAAAGCAAGAGAAAAAAAAAAAACACTAAACTGGAATGAGAACAAACTACTAGCAAAGAAAGAGGAGATTCTAAAGAGAATACAGAATAAAACAATGTGAGAAAAAGCACGCCATCTGCATCTTTTGATGTTAATATCAAATTAATGAATAATAACATATTAACAAATACGGTTTTGCTGGAATTTAAAATACTCCTTTTATAGCCAACAGTCTTGCTACAGCTGGTGACGAGCTTCTTGTTAAATGTAGATGATGACAACTAGAAGTTTAGATTAATGTTTGAGACTAAGATAACTTTAAACAAAAGGTTTATTCTCTCTCTCCATTTCACTACACGTATAAATCAAAAAAAATACTTACCTATACAGAAAATATATTGCAAAGTTTCATTTTTTTGTTCCAGAAGGAATATTGTACAATAGCACACAGTAATATCATACTTTTCCCAAAATGATTACACCAAGACTTCCTCTTATAAAAAGACATGCGTGTGTATACATAGACATAAAATGTATGTGTATATATACAAATATGTATAAACACATCTGTATTTGTGTATTACACACAGAGAACAGAAATTTTACCTTAGTACTTTAACTGCAGAGAAAAATGGAGTGCTCCAAGTTCAGTTAAATTTACAGAGCATTCAATACCAAAAGGTCAAGGTGTTACCGTCGTGCACTGTTACAGTTTGAACGTGTTTATGCATGCACTATATTACAAATAAATACCCTAAATTCTGTTCTGACATAGGAAGATCCTCCTCCACTTTTTCAGTTAAAGGCAATATAATTACTGCCGATATATTCCAGTAGACTGGAAATGGTCAAGCCAAAAAAAAAAAATATCTTTTACCTTTCTAAAAAGCATTTTCTTATAGTACGTAGAAAATTCAGTTTTAAAGCTATCAAAAAAGACTGTGGAAAGTAGAGAACAAAGTGACACAAACCGAACACACAAACAAATCTGAATATGAGGATACATTTCTACCATTGGTAAGTTCTTGTTGTCAGAGAACTCAGTTAATTGGGTTTTCAGAAAAACGCACAAACAAAAAAACAACCAAAACAAAACACCCAACATAATATTACTTCCTACTTTTGTACTCTTCTGTGCCTTTCCAGAACATTTTCTGAAGAAAAGGATATGCTTAAAAGAAGTACTATAGCTTCAAACTTCAATCCAGTGTATAGCACTTTTAGGTTCCAGGAACTGAATTAAGGAAGGACTGTTCAGACTTTGCCATCTAAGACGAGTCTATTCTGGGGACAGGAGTGAAGAGTTTAGGTAAGGTTAAGACTAGTTTGTTTGGGTTTTTTTCCTTCCTCCTGAAGCTAATTGTCCAAGCTCAAATAAGAGAGAACACCTCCTCCCTTCCTCCAAGGGCCTGAAAAATCTCCTATAGGAAAAGACACTATGTGATCACACTGTTTAATGTTGACCAAAACATTCTGTTGGATATGGACCACTGGAATAGCAAAAACGGACAAAACTAGAACTGTTCAGCCCCTGACAGGTTTACTGCAGCTGGAAAAGGCGACTGAGAAGAATGAGAAAAACCAAACAAAACAGAAGTATGAAACAAACCAACAAACTCCAGCCGCCTCCAGGTGTCAGAACCTTTTACACCTCTGCTCAGTGTGTGTAGACTGCAACTGTGGTGCTCAGCTCCCCAGGCTTCATGGGTCTCCCTCATACATACACCCTATCCAATAAACATCTACCAGACCAGCACCTCAGAACTCAAGATAACCACCCACCAAAACAAATGTAATTCACAAGTATTTCTCCCAGGTCTGAAACCAGAGAACATGAATTTCAATCCTCCCTCAAGCAGACTACACAGATCTTACCATCAAACATAATCTCATACATGTCCCCTGGGAGCACCAAGATACTAATCTCTGTGTTAGAGAACGATTTGGGATCTGAAACACTGCTGAAGATCCAGTAGAGATGAAAAACAATTCACGATTCTAAAAAAGTATCATGGAGCAGTCTGTGAAAACAAATGTCAACCTTATCCATTTGCATAAATATGAAGATGAAATCACTTCCATATACTCAAATAGAACATGTTATAATCCCCCAAAGAAAAATACCTTCAAGTAGATATGAAGGATCATAAGATCATTAATAAGCAATGATTAAAAGGAGAGGATTAGTATTTTCAATTCAAATCTGATCTTAAATACCAAATCTAGATCTAAAAATCAAATTATAGTTGGAACTTGGGGAATGTTTTCTTCTAATTTTCACTTAAGACCATCACAAACTTCGTACTAAGAGTTGTATCAACAAAACGCTATTGACGTGGCAGAACAGAGGGAACGAAAAACAAATCAGAGAATTGCCAGAACTGAAGCTTCCTTTGTTAACTGCGACATGGTTTATACGATTCATGAACTGAGTTCTCTTTGTAGGCATTCACAACAGCAATGGAAACACTGGCTTATAAATCTGTGATCTTCAATAAATATTTCATCCATTGATTGCTCACCTTTGTGACTTTGCTAAAATATGACTGCAATGCACTCTCAGTTTTGAGTTGCCTCTGAAAGATGTAAAAAGTCTGCATCTGTCAAAAGTATCTGGATACTGGCTGTACCCACCCTATTCTCACCATATGCTTTACACCAGGAGCTATAAGTCATATCTTTATTCCTAATGCAATTCCTGATGTGGTAGAGGCAATTAGCAGATTATCTTCAAGGTAAGGTCATTACTCCAGGCATCTGCTCGCTCTTACGTAGCCACAACTCAGCAATTTCAAGCTGCAGATATATTTGCTGGGGTATTTTAACAAGACTACAGCCAGCAGGCAGCTTATTCATGCAGCTGGGGAGCAGGTAGCAATGACACAACCACTTCTTAATCCATAGCAGCCTGCTGTCAACATTTGCTCTCCTTTTCCAGTAATTGTTGAGTGCTCGGCCAGTGACAGACAGAATACAAGCTGATGGTATTCATTACACACGGAATATATTACAAATTTGAAGTGGGTATGTGAAAAGGTAGAACTATATTCCAGAACTACTAATTACTACTAAACGAAGCTAATTAAATAAATAAAAATTAAAACCTCTCAAAAACTATACTGTAATGCCAAATTCTGGTAATTTTACTCAAGTCCTTGTAAGGGTTTAACTGTATCTGTGAATCTACTTGAGACCTGAACAGAGCAGAGTTTCAATTATTGGTAACAAGACTTCTGAGAAAATGGTAATAATGAGCAAGAAATACAGTGAAGGAATGGACAGGATGAGAAATCCCATGCTCAGTTTCATCAAGTTTAAATCTGCACGCTAATACAAGTCTTGCTTCGTCTATCCCAACGTCTCATATCAGTACAAGAGTGTGCAGTTGCTTGACAAATGGTCTGAGGAACCGATCCAAGTTTAAGTTAGCTCTTTTTGGGTGGTGAGAGCGGGGCTTCATCTTTAAATGGCATCAATTCCCTGACCTGGTTTACAATATCGTCTCACAAAAACCTCTTACCAGCACAGAAAATGGGTTGTGTGGAAAATGGAATGAATTGCTGGGTTATGCCAGCTTTGGCTGTATGTGAAATCACTCCTGAAGATATGAGTAAGCATAGAAAATGTTTTATCAGGAGATAAGTAAGAGTCTGAATTTGAAGCTCGTTTCTCAAGCCACTGTAACCAAATACGGTTTTACCAGGCAGGCACATATTCTACTGTAAATTAATACATCAATTAACACAGACTAAACTACTTTGCCTGTATTACAAGGTAAAGCATGGTACTGTGGCAATTACTGTAGATGAGGATGAGCTATTGTGCTCTAGATCTATCTTGTGACTTACTTCACACTATCTTGTTCGTATAGCCTTGGCCACCGGAAAGATAATAAAAGTCAAGTTTAAAGGCGAAAAAAAGAGATTGTTTCTTTCATACCATAGATATGCACTTGGTTTTGATTCTGAGACTACTATTGCCATCTTTTTTTATAAGTGTTTTCATACACTGTAATAAAATGGAATATAAACTGGGTATTATGATCACTGTGTTATGCCAACTCCATTTTAAGTCTCAGGATTAGCATTCTCAAATTCATAATCTGTTGGTTTTTTTTAAAATCGCAGTACTCGCAGTTTATCCCAAGACAACATTTAATGTTACAGCCCCCTCTACTGGAAAAATGTAGTCAATATTGTTACGCAATAGTTGGGGAAAAAGGATTCTTTTCTTAAAAGAAATATATAATAAATGAAAAAAAAATATACAAGCCTATAATGTGTCTTTGACTCATTCATATTTAGTCTATCATTTGTACTTGGGTAAGCATCTTTCACAGAGGAGTTAAGTGCTGATAGCTTTAGTTCTTTGTTATCAGGCAGAACTAGCCTAAATCTACTTTAGACATTACTTCACGTTGCGTTAATCTTATTAATTTAGGCAAAAGGACCTTAAACCCCCCAAAACCTCAACAACTTGTGTCAGGTGACATGGAAGAATCACATTTTAGAATGGCCATTCAAAAATAAGAACTGCAAGGCAAAACATCCACAGGAATCCGTGCTCCATGTTTCAAAAATCATAGCTCTTCACAACATGAGGTGCTTATTTAAGGCTGCAAACAACGAATTCAACTTCTCAAGATCCAGGGACAGAGACAAGGATTTGCAGCAATCACTTCAAAGAGCTGAACGAGATACACTTTTTCTCTCAAAATACATTTTCCATTTGCAATTTTCTTTGCATCTCAAGTTTTAAAATAACTGGCTTTTTTTTTTAAGTTTCCCCAAATAGTTCCAAAATAAATAATCCCTACGTTCTCTGTAACAAACAGTTTCTCTGAAACATTTCTGTTTTCCTGACTTATTAAAGACTTTTAATTCCTTTTCCTCTTCTCTTATTATCCCCTTTCAAGAAAGGGGACAGTAATACTAGCTGGCTTGCTTCTTTAACTATCGGAGTTTGATACTCACAGGTGCAGGCATAGCTATGGCACTCTGGGCATAAGGCTGGTGATGTGGTGCTTGAATTCCATGATCAGAGTATAGCTGGTACAAAAAAAAAAAAAATACACAAAAAATGAGCAGAAAAGCTTGTTTCACAACTTTATGTTTTTGCAAACCTCTCACATTGAATTTAGATTCCTTAAAACTGCAAATTGTGGGCTATGTTTATCTAAACTACTGACTTTTAAAACCCAAAGTCTCAATATTTACATCTATGTTTCACGCACTGTACTAAAATTTGGTAAATTTAGTTCACCAAATCAGTGTCAAAAAGCACTTTCCTTGACAGAAGTAGCATGCTTCTCTCCTACAAACCCCAGCTCTAATTGGAATAGTGTTTAAATGTGCAGATTAGCAAATTGAAGTGTAATTTCCAGCATTATCACACTTACAAGATATTTACATACAAATAAGACACAGCCTTTTCTCTGACTTTTACACCACCTTCTGAATTTTCACAGACCGATTCTTTTAGCATCAACAAATTAAGTACCTGTGAACTGAGAGTATGCTACATCAAATAGTCCTTATCTAACTACACGTTTTTTCTTAGTGCTCACAGATTTCAAATTTAGCTGTGTAAATTCACATCTGATTTATGAAATAAAAAAGGTAAAATATTAACATTGATAGTAAGATTTCTGATTATACAATAAGTACTGGTACTTCACTTAAAAAGAAAAGAGAAGAAAATCCCCAACAATCAAAGTCTTGTGTTATTCAATACCTTTGTGGGGACGTTAAATTGCTTAGGGATGTCAGGATTTCCCTCTTAAGATGATTGAAATATCAGTTGTGGAACTTCTCTTGTAGCAGTGAAACACTTGCCAACTTTTATAAAAAACTTGATTACTGTCCTAATTTACCATATATTTTGGCATCCTTGTTAACGAGGAATAAATTATCAAGGAGGAAAAGCACCAGTTAATCATAATGCATTTTCAGTTTCATAACAAGTTTTTCTGTAAATTATTTATAATTGTGTATTTAAAATGACAGTAAAGAAATGCCCTTCTTCTGACATTAAGGATCTTCAGAAATACTGAAAATTCTGTTGCTATAGAAGCAAAAAACCCTTTAAACAAAGAAAAAAACCCAGTCATTTGACTATTCTTCATTCATTCTGTTGACATGAGTGCTCCGAACTGCTTATGTTTGAACTGAAAGATTATGTTTTTCAATTGCAGATTAATTCTTCAATTATAAGTAATTCTTTTTCCCCTAAGAATACCTCAGGAACTGCAGCTTCCACTAGGAGAGGTGGAGGTACACATCCACTTTCCTGAGCAATCCCCATTGGCTGATAAATGACTTCGGATGGTTGCAGACACAGGAACGGTGAAGAGGCAGGAGACTGAAATAAACCACATTATTTTAACAAATTATACGATTTATGCATTAGAATACTAAAGCTTATATGTAGCAAAGAAGACGGTAAAATAAACAAAGATAAAGCTTTAAAAGAAAGTGTCAAATTCATCCTTGATAACCTAAAGGAACTAAGCAAGGGGGAAGTGGTAGAAAGGTCAGGTAGCAGGCTAAAACAAAAAAGCCCTGTAATCACTTAGATATTTTTCAGATTCTATTTACATTTTGGAAAGCATTGTTAGAGAAATCCTAAAATTTATAAAACTGTCACAGAAACATTATACGGTTTAATTTTTCTCTTGCAAAAATGTTACATTAAAAAAACCAAGTATTTTTGTCTTAAAATAAACCCCACAGTATTTCTGTAATTCAGCACTCAGATTTCAAAGCAGCAGACTCACATCTATTAATGGAGGGGAAGTGACCATAACTGGACAAGGCTGGCTGCTACTAAATAAGGACGCATTGGAACAGGTCAAGCTTAAGGGACTTGGTCCTCCCTTCAGCTTCAAACTTTTCAAGTTCCTCAAGTGTCAAGATTTCCATATTAAGCTCCTCTGCTACAGAGATCACAAAACCGATGAAGTCTCCCCCCAGAATTACCAAATTAGCAATTTAAAGTTACTCCTCCTATTTCAAGGGTCTGGGTCTAATTTCACATTACTTGTGTGTCTACATGCTTCTGCAAGCAATACTCTAATGACACGTTACAGTTCGTATCAGCTAATCAGTTAGTTAATACTATTTTCTCTTACCAGGGAAAATATAGTAGTTTTAACCTGCTTCTGAGAACTTACTAGGTAATTTAATACAAATGTCTTGCCAGTGGGAGAGGGGAGGGGAAGATGTTCTCTTCCCATCAGATCTATTTTTGATGTTTCAAGAAATGCTATTCTATGCTTCCTATTGTATCAGCAAGTGATGCAAATGCATTGCTAAAATACAGCAATTCATACTCATTTATGTCCACTTCTGGGCTCTCTGGTTTGAGAAGGACTGGGAACTGCTGGAGAGAGTACAGCAAAGGGCTACAAAGATGATTATGGGACTAGAACATCTCTCTCACTGAGGAAAAGCTGGTAAGAGTTGGGTCTTTTTAGCGTGGAGAAGACTGCGAGGGGATCTTATTAATGCTTATAAATACTTCAAGGGTGGGTGTCAGGAGGGTGGGACCAGTCTGTTTTCAGTGTTGCCCAGTGACAGCACAAGAGGTAATAGGCACACATTAGAACATCAGAAGTTCCATCTGGGCATGAGGAAGAACTTCTTTACTGTGAGGGTGATGGAGCACTGGAACAGGTTGCCAAGAGAGGTGGTGGAGTCTCTGTCTCTAGAGACATTCAAAACTGGCCTGGACACATTCCTGTGCAACCTGCTCTAGGTCAACCTGCCTTGGCAGGTAGGTTGGATGAGATCTCCAGAGGTCCCTTCCAGCCCCTATCATTCTGTGATCTGTAATAGCAGGAAATGTCACTTACCTAAGTGCATCATAGGTTTAAACTAGAAGCAAACTAACGGTAAAATTATGCAAATATGAACTGTATTTACCTGTGGAACAGACCACTGCCACTGACTTGGAAGACACTGTGTTGGCACCTAAATTCAAACAAAATAAGGTATTACTTGTATGATTAAGAACATATGCATACACATGCTAAACTTCGCAACATCCTAGAATCAAAACCATCTCAAATCTATCATCAACTTTCAACTAAAAAGAAGAAATAGGATTTTCATTAAACCCCAAAATAATTCAGGAACATAGTTTTGTCTACTTCCACTCAGCCTCTAAAGTGAAGCATCTAAGCAGCACGCCTAATTAGGAACGTAGAAGATACAAACTGCAGTGAACTTTCCAATATACATTAAAACACAGGCAAACTGCATCATTTCCAGTAATGGGCCACCAAGATGGTTAGGGGACTGGAGAATAGATATATTAGGATGCTGGGAGAATTTGGTTTGTTCAGCCTTAAGAAAGATAAAGGTGGGATGGGATAATTATTGCTGGCCACAACTACCAGGGGCGAGGGGGAGGGCAGGGCATAAATACGACAGCCAGATTTTCATCAGAGGTGTTGAGAGCACAAGGGTCAATGGACACTGGCTACAACACTGAATATTTTAATAGTTATAAGGAAAAAAGATCTTTTACCATGAGAAGGGTCAAGTATTGGAAGAGGCTGTCCAGAAAGGTTGGGGAATATCCATTACTTGGAGATACTTAAAATTTGACTGGACAAGTTCCTTGAGAAACCTAATCAAACAAGCCCTGCTTTGAGCGGGAGTTTGGCTTAGGTGGTAACATTAAGTATGGTACTAAGCCAGTTGTCCAGCAACATGAAAGAAAATTTTCATTGATTACATTTCTATGTAGTTACATAGGCAAAATAAACAGTAATCTAGTGAAAAGAAAGTATTCAATGAAATGAAAATGTTTTATACAAATACTTTGAAAATTTTGCTGCAAATAAAACTGCATGGCTAGAAGGAATACTGATGGTCAGAAACCCATTTTTAAACAGATACCTGGTAATGGTATGTAGGAGACTGATAAACTGGTTGAGCCACCATCACAGGTGAACTGGAAACAGAGCGCGACTTAAAAAGAAAAAAGTTACAAGTCTTAAGCAGCAATTTCTTAAATTGTCACTCCTATTAAAAACAGTTCTGGAGTACTATAATGCTGAACTACCTCTCTTCCCCTTTTGAAAATGGGTTTACCAAGTTTTAACTTATACTTGCATTCTTCAAACCCACTGTTTCTAATAGCCTCCATTAGAGATGAAGCAAAAATCTTTGGCATATTTACTTAGCTCTTCCCAGAAAGCACTAGGCCATCACTGTCTAGAGATGCTAAGGCCATCAACTACCATGACCATAGGTACATTTTTGTGAACATCTAGTGCAATCTAAGTTGTCACTGATGTAATTCCTATCCTTTCTACAGCCTCAACCCAATCCTCCCTTTTCCATTCTCCACACCAGTCCAGCATCCATCTGATTTGACAGTGAGCCAATTTAGGGAGTTAAACCAGCTAGAAACCTGCCTGGATGTTTTGGGTGTCCAGTTTAGGGCCAAAAAAACACCAGTGAAAGGAAGAGGGACAGAAATTTACAGACATGGTAAAGGACAACATAGCACTGTGAAGCTCTAGTTCTGATTAGTTAAAGCTAGTGTGTGCAACTCCCATGACACGCAATTCCCTCGTTCCTGCAAATACTTAGGAAGGAACAGCTCCAAAACTACAGTAATTCGTTCTACACTGCGTGAAAATGCAGAATGTAAAATGGAAGAGAGGCCAAACCTGCACTGTTGTAAGGGAACAACACACACACAAAAAAGTATTAATATCTTTAATCGAATTATGTTTTCTGTAACACCGAATTTGCAGGTTTCTTTGGCTTCTCTATATATTTACATATTCCTAATGATGAAAACTAAGAATATGTAAAAAACTGAAGCCAAGAGGCAGCACTATCTGTAATTGGTAAGATCATGTGTTATTTGTTTGAAACACAGTGGATCTGAGCCAGGGCACCAGAATCAAAGTTCAGTACTAGAACACAAAAAAATATTATTTTGTTTTTTTTCCAACAGGTAGGATTTGTGCAAGTTCTCTAGAACTACAGAGCATAAACTCCAAAAAAGGCTTTTTAAAACATCCAAACAGGTGTTTACACTTATCCTCTGAAGTTGAGAAGGCACTATGAGGCACACTACATCACAGCTCTTCAAAGAGCAAACATCGTACAAGTTAAGTGAAATGATTAAAGCAGAGGTTAAAGACAAAGATTCTATAGTGCCAAAATAAACAATATAGTTTATTACTGCCCTCATCTCTGTTTTGGGAAAACTTGTTTTTATTTATTATTAATTCTACATACTAGGGGAAAAACTCAATAGAGAAGGGATTTTCTACTCATATATAGAGATGGTACAAACAGCCTCTGTGAATGCTGCTTTTACAGAAATTACTAAAGAATGCTTCCTCTATGTATGTCCTGTGCCTTATGCAGATCCCATCAGTCTGGGAAGAAAAAAACCCCCCAAAAAATCCCAAACCGAAACCAAAAAAAGTAACAGAGGTGATTGACAATTCCTTCCTGTACTTCCTATGAAATTCTGTTCAAGTTCCCCAAGCCAAACAATATATTGAATTAAAGTCCTCCTAAAACAAGCAGTGTTTTTGAAAAAAAGTATGTGAATGGCTATAAAATCACCCAACTTCACTTTCTATTTGTTGATCTAGTATTACATTCTCTCTTCATGCTCAGCACAATGGTTTGCAGTCAAGAGCATGTCACTCAGAGAAATAGTAAATGAAGCCAAAGAAGGGTCATAAGCACCAAGTACTCCTTAGTAAGACAAAACTTCTCCTGGGGTAGGGCCCATACTGATTCTCAACTACCCTGTCCAACAGGCTACATGAATGCAAAAGTGTCCTGCAGAAGAACAACAAACTTAAGTGATATTTAAAAACAGAAAATAAACTGACTAATACAAGGAAGCCATTTAAAGATCAAACATGAGGCACAGCCAAAGAAACAGAAGCAGGAAGGACTTGAAAACACTGCACTAATGCTGGTCCAAAGAAAAGCATATGTACAAAAAGGAATTACTTACTGGCCATGGCTGTGGAACAGAAGCAACGTCAGAGGCATGAAAATAAGCCACTCCATTATGGTAAATATAAGGATATCCACTTGAAGTAGTTAGGTACATTGTACCAGCTTCTGGTGTAACAGTAGAACCTGCAATTAATATTTTGAAGTTTAGTTATCAGTAAGTTGTTTGTGTTTTTTAAATTTAGATATGCAGGTCACTAAAAAAAAAAAAAAAAAAAAGAACAAAAGATCATTTCTGATCTTCAGAAAAGCAGAATACTCAAAGGAGAGAACACGGAGCAGTGTGCCTAGGCCCATCTTCATTCCCTCTCAAACACAAAGTCATGAAAGCAGATGGTCACAGGACATCTCCAGAAGTAGACAGGAAGGGGTGCAGGAGATGACATGCATATAAATTACTAAACATACATAACTCCAGTTACCAGCAAATATATATTTTTTTTTATCTTCAGATGTCCAAAGGTAACCTCACATTGTAGGAGATTTTCATTGGTAACCTCCACATATTCATGTTTAGCTGAAACAGGATCCAAGCACTAAAAACAACAGAATGGTTTCATTATAAGGTGCAGCCTGGCTTCTCAACACACAAAGACCATGTTTCTGTGATGGCACACAGCCTGGCAAAAGGAAAAACTGGTATCTAGAAGTCAGCAACAGGGGCACTTCTCAGCATTGCTGCTGCTACAGCAGAGGCTATAAGTCAGCATGGTCTGACCCTAAAGCAAGATTACATCTATGCGCTTCTCCAACAGATACTGGCAGCCAGCATTATTCAAACAAAGGGGTATCTAACCCTATGTGGAGGTTGATCATCTCTTCCAAACACTGCATTTGAGATTACCTAGACAATTTCTGGCTGCATTTTGGAGGGGTGGAGGCAAGAAGGAAATGGGACAGGACCTCACCTTTCTCTAGAATTTTATGTCAAACATGCAGACAAGTTTCAGTTCCAAAGGAAAAAAAAATTAAAAAAAAATCAAATCTGTAATTGAAATCTTGAAATCACATTAAGTAGCAACATAGCATGTTAAAAAAACAACTCAAGAAGAACACAATATAAAGATCACTAAGCAAGATTTAGCTTTTCATCTCCCTTGCAAAGGTAAGTGCATGACGGAGTGTCATTTTATGGACAGATAGAACACTGATGCCAATATGATCTTCTATCACAGATCTATCCTAGGCTCGAGGAAGAAGTGGCAAGAGTCAAATAGGGCCACAAACACAGATCCCTCAAAAATGCACAGCAGCTTTCTTAAAAATGTGTTGAAGGTCTTTTTTCCCCCCTATTGTGTTCCCCCAGGTCCCAGAATTAAAAGACACAGTCAGAGATATACCTCTCTTGTATCAATATACAGACTCAGCACAAGAGTCAGAGGAAGGAAGGACCATCTGTCAGGCAACACGACTGAAAAGGTCCAAGTCAGAGGCGGAAAGGGAAATAAAAGACAGCAAAAAAAAACCCTAAACATGTAATACCTTGATTGATTAAGTGAAGATCCTGCTGAATAATTTCTACAGCAAAGAAACTATGCAGCTGGAACAAAGTATTCCTTTTTCCCTGGGTGAACACTATCCTATACCCTTACAAGAGAGAAGGGAATAGCTGTGCATGAGGGGAGGAAGAGAGAGGGAAGCTTCCTGTCTGCAGAAAGCACATCTTCACCAGTGTTCGTGTACATATGAATTACTTCTAGCTGATAAAGTGACAATAACAACTAAAGAAAGCTTGAGAATTAAGCTAAAATTCTTCTGCATTGCCCTCAGATAGAAGGTAAGCAAATTTGTACTTTTTTTACTTTTCTGACAGGTACCATGGGACAAATAATGAAGGAAAGTTACAGAAGTGCTTCACTCTTCATTCCCTGCTGCACTGATAAAAGGGCTGTATTCTACATCTCTGATACATGGCCCGTACCAAGGAATAACAAAACAGCGTGCCCCGCTATGCCAAAACCAGATGAGTCTTGTCTACATTTTCAGTATCGTATTAGAGAAGTAAAACAGCCTCAGCAGAGAGGACATCTCTAGAAGAAAACCTGTATTCTGTCTCCCTCAAGAAAACATCTTAACAGCTTAGTTGCTCAAGATAAAGAAGTCATCTGACAAAGAAAACTTATCAGTACTCCTCTTATGTAAGTGTTCAGTCTAAGTGTTCACTTTACAGCAAAAAACTCCCTAAGAACCAAATGGTGATTGTAACCAACCATTCCTTAAGGTTTCCACCAAAGAAAGCAAGATGCAACAGTCCTGGTAGATTTTGCTAATACAAATAAACAAAACAAACACATAGGTAACAACAACCCAACCAACCAGCATAGCCTGCCTTACCCTGTAGAATCTGTGAGGACAGTCTCAAGTGTTTAGATCTGAGGCTCTGTCTAGCTACTGAAAGAACTTTCCATTCAGTTTGTTCCTAGACAGACTACCTTTTCCAGGAAAGAAAGTAAACAACATATTGAAAGGGATAAAAGAACCAAAAGATCATCGATCTGTTTACTTAGACATTTCCAATAGCATGGATTTACTCCTACTGTCGACCATTCTGAGCATATTCCATGAACATCTCGGTGAAAAAAGTACATTCCTAATGACACATAATATGCAAATACAAGTAAAAATACATACGAGAACTCCGTATTTGCTGTTTTCTTATTGCTGGACCAATATTCAATTTCTTATCCTTATAATTAAGTTTTTTAGTCTAGAATGAAAGAAAGAAGATGTTATTTACTACACATATCTAGACATCCAAGAGACAAAAATCAGAAGCAGACATGGCACTTAGTAGGATTCACCCTTCCCTGCTTGTTAATTACAGTGAATTTCAAAAAGCCCCAAACAACCCAAAATCTGTACTAATTCCTTTTCTATCCCTATCTTCACACATACAAAATTAATCAGTAATTTCAAGTATTACTTACTCCTCATGAAGCTTCTTGACTAACAACTGATACCTATAATTATCAAAACTAATTTTTAGTTTTACTTCTTATGTATTTACTGCTTTTATAAAAATCACATGTGTACACCAATGGACCATTTCAAGTATAAAGATTAATTTTTTTTCATGAAATTATTTTACAAAAGATAGCAGAAACACGTAAATCTATGAAAATGGTGACAGATTCCCTAGTAAGTCTACACTATCACAGAAGAATGTGCTAAGTACAGACAAGTAAAGCCACATTCTCTTCCTACTTTTTGCTTACAACAGAAAGTAAGCATCAGGTACATCGGGTAAATTAAAATCTCGCCTTTGTTTTTAAATTGACACTGAATCCACTGCTTGTTAACACAATGGCAAGGAACAATCCACCTTTTTGGTTTTGGGTTTTTTTTTTAAGTGGTCAGCATCTCTAATACTGCTTTGCAAAACCCAAAAGGATTCTGAATGTCTGCTGCCCTGAACAGTTATGTGAGGGAGGATGCGCACTAAATCCTATCAGGTTACACCACAAAGGATGTGACTTCCACAGTGAGGAGATAATTACTTCTAGAAGACAAACACAGAAAGAAATACAGTTTTAAATCAAATTCAACAGAAGGACAACACAAGGTAATCAACGTGTTTTCTTCATTTAAGCCCAAAGTAGCAAAGTACTTCAACATCTGTACATAATGCAAGTCCCACCTATCAGATTTAAAGCTAGGAAGAGGCAAAACTATTTTGTTGAATCTGGGGCTTCATGAACAAATATTAATTATGGCAAACATACCTACCTAGTCTATAAAACACACAGCAACTCTCAGAAAACAGATGCGCATTTCACTCAGACTGCATTCCAACACAAACAACAGGAAGGTGATTCTTTTCCAATACAAGATATTTCATGAATGTGATCTATCAGCATTTAAGACTTTTTTGATACACAGCTTTCAAAGTTAAGAGAAATATCTAATCTGTATGGATTTCTTCAAAACGTTTAATACAGCACTGCATTGAAAAATTACATACAACACTACAGAAAGCGAAGACTAACAGCAGTAACTGTGGCAAATAAAAAATTACTTCAGAAAGTGGAAAGACGTAGCATTAGAAGTAATGGCATATGACCAGAAAAAGGATCCTGGTGAAATTCTTCATGATCTGTTCTCAACACTAATGCAATTTAACACTTTAAAAGATTGCAACACAGAAAAGGAATTTCTGGACACATTACTCATGATAGAAAAGTACGATAAAAAAAAAATATCAGTGCAAAGGATGAGAATGTCATGTAAATGAGAATTCAAGAGTATAAAATGAAAAAATCATTCATCTAATATATAAATTAAAGCCTAGAACTTCTCAGCTTAAGATGTCTGAGAAAGACCTAGTTACTAATTGATCTTAAGATGAATGAGATAACAGTATGATGCAAAGATGAAAAGGTGATAGAACTGTAAGACATCTAAACTAAAGCGCTTATAGCGGACAAAAAAGAATTAGTATCATTGAATGAGACACAAGTCAGCCTTCATACAGCACAGTCTTTCAGTTACAGAGGCAAAAATCTTAAGCCATTTTCACTGGTATTCTAGTTCACAGGAATAAAACAATTAAAAAACGGGAAGAAAAATAGCTGACTCAAGTAGTTCATGTCTCTATACTCTTTTGGCTACAAATAGTTGTATATTTTGAACATATTGACTATTTCTTTGAAAGTGTCCCAACTCTTATTTTGAATTTTAATACATGAATTTCCAACAAATGTTCAGTATTAACGTTTTAACCAGCTTTGCATTTGGGAGAAGGCATTTTTTAAGCCTTGGATACTATTTTCTGGTGTTTCCCCCCCGCCACACACACATCCTCAGATATCTTCACACGTATGATTAGATCCTGCGCAACAGATCTCTACAATACATTCCACCCAGAACATGGAGCACTCATTTAAAAACAAACAAAAAAATAAACCGAAGAGCTGACATACAGCTGGAGAGCTGACCATGTCTCAGTTCTGCAAGGAGTGTCAAGAGAGTAATGTAGCTAAGAGAGGTAAAAATTGTGTGATATAAAATGAGCTCCAATGTTTAAGACTAAATGAATCTAATTAGTCCTGAAAAGAATTACACCAGCTCTAATAATGAAACGTGTCAGACTGGGAGACAGCAGTTATCTTTCCAAAATCCAACAAATTTTTTGCAGCAATGGATTTTCTACTAAAGCAAATGAAAGCAATTATGAAGGATAGAGTCTTCGTAGCTCTGTGTATACTACAGACCACACACAGACGAAAAAAGCATGTCTGAAGACTGTATGTCAAAGTCAAGAGCTGTGCTATGAACAGTCAGCTCCCTTCCCTAGTCCCAAATCTCAGTATAAAACTTATCTCCAATCTCTCTAAACTACCTTCTTAACTACGCAGACCAACCTTAACAGATCTTCAAATGCAAGTTGGCACACAAAAGAGGAATGGACAATCCGGACTACTTAGTATCTAACATGAAACAAATTATTTCATTTAAGAGATAATCATAATGGGGACTTACCTCTTGTAAAATCTTCTGTGCATCTTCTTGGGTTTCAAAAGTAATAAAGCCATACCTAAAGAAAAATGTCAGAAGGTAAATCGCTGACGTTCGTATTTACATACGTTGCACACTACTTGACATATAGTACAAGCGACATTATACGGTAAACTAATAGGAAAAAAATCAATTGTAAAAAAAAGACTGCAGTAACAACCGCCATCTTAATTTAACATCCTTGTTCTTGTCTGCTTACTAATACATTTACGTCCATGGTAACATACTACTGTTTCTATGCAGTGAGATCAGTAGCCCATGTAGAACACTATGGAAAACTCTCTGTATTGTCCTTGTTGCTCAGTATACATCTTTACTTCATTTCTATTAAAGGAAAATTTTGATCTGAAGTTCTCACTCATTACAGGTGCCCAAGTGAGACACTTGGGATGCTATTTGTTATTCTATTGTACTTTCATAGCACAGTTCCCACCTACTTCAGTGACAACGGTGAATGCTCCACACTTCCACAAGCACTATCCACTATACGAAATTGAGTTCTCAGAAAAAGCAGCAATACAGAGATAGTGTTTATCTGTAAATTATTCTTGTGATGACTACCATTAAATAAGAGTTCAGTGGCGACAAAAGATGAAGTATTCTCCTACTTTGTGATACATGTGTCTTTCACCGTACCTTTCCTAACTGCTGCAACAAAACAAATTGGCTTTCTACACAGAAATCCTGCTGTACCAAAACCCCTCAATTCATGCCCAGAAAAATCTAGGCCACTAAATTTGACACTGCCTAAGTAAAAGAAAGTATCTGATCTTACAATTAAACTCTGTATCACAACAGATAAGTATAGGTACAAATTCTCATATGCATTCCCTTTTTGCTTCAGCCCTCTTCCCACCCTTCTGTGGCAGTAAAGTTCCCCATTTTATTTCCTCCGTTATCCTTTGGGTTCTAGCAGTAACTTTACCCGATTCGCTCTTTGGCATTTCTCTTATAGCCAAATTCCATTCTCAGTCCACTTTTCTGCAATGACAATCGTCAGATTTGTCCCTTACATTCTTGTTTGAAAAATCTTCACGCAAAACCCCAATTACTGCCATGCATTCCAGCACAATTAGATGTACTTCTTCCTTCATTCTTAAGCTCCTTTCCCCATTGGCTTTCAGTAGTGGAAATATGTATGTTTAATAACTATATTACCTTTTTAAGATTACCTACCTAATTTTTTGCATTAAAAAATCTGAAAGGACTATTAATTTTGTCCAAGTTACAGACAGCTTCATCTTATAGCAACATGACTATAGAGTTTTACAGTTATGCAAATTACAAAGACATTTCTAGGTAGATTTTAAAGGGTAAGAAGGTATTTTTGCATACATGAAATAACTAGGCACATCAATGACACAAAATTAATACTATTCTGAGCTAAGAAAATCATAATCGAATTTACTGTAGTCAGTCAGCTATTTCCAGTTCCTGTAGCATACTTATTCTACTATACCAACCCCTTTGATACTCCAGCTCTGTCATTTACTATCTTCACTTCTTTCACAGTGCCAAACTGAGCAAAAAACGTCCTCAGATCATTTTCATTAGTCTAGTATAGTAAACCAAGAAAGAGGGGGAAAAATAAAGAAGAAAAGTTGGTTTGCATAGTTATTCAATGAATATTTACCATAAGACTTTTAATGGATATACTTTGGATAATATCTGCTATAAACTAATTATAACCCTGGACGGAAAGAGAGAATAATAAGCATGTATGAGCCTCAGCTCCTGTTTAATTACGGCATTTTCAAATTTAACACTAATGCTAGAATGTCACTAAAATACTGAAATCCCTCTTAGCAGATTTACATAACAATTGTCCTTTTAGAGGTAAGGCTATTGAAGCAGGTTTACTAGATCTGAATTTTAGTTTCTGTAAATTACATACAAGAGCACTGTTTGCAATTAAGAAATGTCACCGCAATGTTTTCCAAATTCTAAAGCGCAGTGTGTAGGTTTCCATACAGGATATGCATAGGCCACAAAGGAAAAAAGCTCCCCAGGAAACCACAGTAACTCAAATGGACAAATTTTATCTACTATATCACAATCCCTCTTTCTAAAGGGTATTTAACATAAGACTCTGCAAATACGTATAGGCACACCAAAGGAACTCCCTATTACAAATTAAGTAAGAAAAGGTCCTTTTAATGGCAAATGATCTAAACCCACTTAGAGGAAACTGATTTCTCCTGCATATGCACAGAGTAAGACAAGTTCCTAATGTAAAGACACACCTAAGCTATGTGAACACTCATCTGCCTTCTAGGAATCCATTTTCTTTTATGATGTAAACATATATCAAATATAGCACCCTAAACACATTTGGTATTTTAAAGCTTTTTACTACATGGCCCTTAGTTAACACTATACCTCATGCTGGAAGAAGTATGCGTATATGCATGGACCTCTATATGCTTCAAACAGCTTCAGTATTCATCTGTACTTTTTGTTGTTTTAAGGAAGTAGATCAAAAGTACTATTTTATCCCTAAGAGAATGACTTTTATTGTTTTTAACTGCATGTATACAATTTAGCAAATCCTGTCCTGCATATCAAAGGCTTATTTGCCTTATCCAAGTTTGAGAAGAAAAAAAAACAAGTTGAAAGAAACCCACAACCCCTCCCATCTGACTTGAATAAGACCTCTGGAGTAAAAAACCAAACAACAAAAACTTTTTGCCACAAGATTCCAAACAGAAAACAAATGGAAGAGCAACTAAAATGTCTACAGATATTTCATCCCTTCTATGTCCTCTCCCAACAAAATGCATCTTCTTTATGCTTACAAATACAAACATTCCTCTTTTGTTGAAATTAAGATTTATAAAAGTTTTTGACCTAAAAGTGACTGAACTAAGAAGAGACCCTTCAAAATCAACAATATGACCATTAACAAAAATATTGATGTTATGTAGAAAAGTGTTTTAACTCTTGAAATTGTAGTTTACAATCTATAACAGTGTAACTTAAACTGTAAGCACAAAGTGTTATACATAAAAAAGCTTCTACGTACTTTTCTATCTTCTTTGAAAAGAGAAAATTCTGAAGAATCAGTATGCCAAAAGCAGCTAGGTATACAGTCAACTTTGCAGCACAGTTCTGTAAATCAAGGCTTAAAGCTTTATTCTCTACCATTGATTTGAATGTTATAGCGAAAGGCACTTACCACCTAAACAAACACACATATTATGTCTCACATGATTTTCCTATCGATTTTTACAGGGTTATACATTATCATTTAGTAGTAAAAAGAAGAAAAAATACCTTCAAATCAATTCCTCCTACAAAGACGCGATTTGGAGTAACTGTTCCAAACATGGAAGCACTGGTGAGACTATTTAATGGCACCGGTGACACAGCGTTGGGACACAAAGATAAAAAATCTATTTGTGGCTGATTTGTGGTCTGCTGATTAAAAGAATATAATACGTAAGATATTGAAAATATTAGCTATTAAATAAAACTGTCAACAGAAAACGCACACGGATTTTTTTTGGAGGCACAGCAAATGCTGAACAGCTCAACATTAACCACATATTGTTACTCAGAATGCAGCTCAGTAAAGTATTTAAACATAAGCTCAGTTTTAAGCAATTCTGTAATTTAGTGACTACATTACAATCTGAAGTTCGACTTTATATTTAACACCTTTCTGGTTTTGATATTTTGGGCCTAATCCTCCAATCTTAGTTTTTCTGTTTGCACAGCACTGTGCTGTATGAATCCCAAGCTATGAATTCTATTTCAGAGATTAATTTATACCTACTAGAAACCACTTCCTTAAGTCTATATAGAAAGGAACTTTCAACTCAACCTGTGCCCTCACACACACTTACAAAACTCTCTCTGTCACAGCTTCTGCTTGATTATCCAAGTGCCAAGCACACATAATTCCACAATATAAAATCAACAAACTCATTACAACTGATGAGAACGGCACTCGAAGACTAGTCTTTTAATTCAAAACTCTCTTTGCCCACAAGTGAAGTAATCCAAACAGGAATTCTCCCTCCAGAAGAACTACCAGATTGCTCTTGCCCCAGTAAAGGAAAGGAACACAGTATGGTGAGAACTTCACGGAAACCATTTAGTGGTCTGCCTGATGTTTTAATTTGCACCATGCTTACATCTGTGAGTAGTGAAATAATACAGAATTACATTTCATTGGAAACTTTTCAGAGCAAACCAATATAGCCTTACATAGCCAACCCTAACTGTGAGATGAGAGCTGTAAAATAAGCACACCAGACTGTCACTAACTTTTCAAATAGGAACTACAGAAGAGGCTTCAAGACCATTTTTGCTGTGTTCGTTCACCCCTTATTCCCATCAATTCAAGTTTACTAAAACTAATCCTGGGCTAGAGTGCCCTGACAGCACCATGAAGTAAGGAGCCCAAAGTGAAAGACAAGCAGCTACCAAAGCCTGCAGTCCCAAAGGCCTTAGAAGAAGGAATGTTTTCTGTTGAGAACAACTCTTGAAGGACGATGAAACAGGTTACTTATGGAATCTCTCACATTAAATGTACTCTACTTGTATAATAATTTGGCAATTGTATACAGCACCAAAACATCTCAATTTAACTCTAAACTAACAACCACCAATAGACACCACAGCCAAAATGTATTCCTCAACTGAAAGGTCCTGAATTTCATTTTCTCCATAAAATTTTTAAGACTTGTAAGTCTTATTAAAAAAAACCCCAAACCACAAGTAGAAGAAATGAGGAAATAAATACACCACTTGCAAGCTCCCAATACGGTAAATCCCAATGAATTTTAAATTAAAATCTGTATTCTAGTAACTGTCTCAAACATCATTTCCCATATTTAGTATCAGTGTAGNCGGCCTCGTTCCCCGCCAGGCTCCTCACCGCGCCGTCGAGCTCCATCTGTCCGCGGCCGCCGCCTCAGCCCCGGCACGTTGCCGGCACGCGTCGCGCTCCTCAATTCCGCCTCGTACCCGGCCGACGAGCAACAGCAGAAAGAGGCCTGGAATGGGCCGGGGGAGACACTGGTCGGCGCTGCGGCTGGGGGCTGCTCCGAGGAGGGGAAGGGGGCTAGGGCAGGGGTCGCTGATGAGATAGATGGAAGGAGCGAGCAGGCCCCGCCCAGAAGGTAGCCCGGCTCAACGCCGTGCCTCGCCGCAGCGGGCGCAGCTGGGCCCGCGCTCACCCAGCACCTCTCAGCCCTCCCTGCCTGGGGAAATCGCCCTCTTCGCAAATTTCCGCCCTCTCACCAGCACACCGGGGTCCTCGCCTTCCCTTACGGGATCCTTGCGGCTTCCTCGCCCTACCTGCGGCCGGGGGTGCCTGTTCCCCTCCTCGTTCCCTGCACCTACTGGAGCCGTCACTCGCNTAAAAAAAAAAAAATCTGTGCTAACAACACATCACTTGCCTAATCACTTTTTTTTTCCCCCCCAAACAGTACGGATAGGTATATTCATCAGTATTTTTATGGGTTATTTAGCATGTTTGACAACTGCTATCTGCTAGAATTGATAAATTTTCATTTTTATGTTGAATACATCCACAGTCAGGCAACTAAATTCTACAAAAGGCCTGGTTTACTCCCTAGACAACTTCTTTTTTTACAGTCGATACCCTATCACGCCAGAAGTTAGATCCCCCCCTCTTCGCCAGCCGTCATTCCCGCCGCCTTCCCGCGGCAGGCAGAGCGGTTCACCAGCACTCGAAGCCACCCCAGAGGAAATGGCGGCGCCCCGCGGCGGCAGGGGATAGGTCCGCGAGCGCCGCCGCCGGCGAAGGGCGCTGTGGCGGGAAGGCC
>VWZK01021136.1:375583-387297 GCA_013396935.1 Baryphthengus martii | reverse complement strand
AGATAGATGGAAGGAGCGAGCAGGCCCCGCCCAGAAGGTAGCCCGGCTCAACGCCGTGCCTCGCCGCAGCGGGCGCAGCTGGGCCCGCGCTCACCCAGCACCTCTCAGCCCTCCCTGCCTGGGGAAATCGCCCTCTTCGCAAATTTCCGCCCTCTCACCAGCACACCGGGGTCCTCGCCTTCCCTTACGGGATCCTTGCGGCTTCCTCGCCCTACCTGCGGCCGGGGGTGCCTGTTCCCCTCCTCGTTCCCTGCACCTACTGGAGCCGTCACTCGCCGCCCGCCCCGCCTCGCCTCGCCTCAGGGCCCCTTAGGACCTGTCGCCGAGGCGCGGCCTCCTGACCCCCGGCTCTTCTCGCCGGCCTGCCCACCTGCTTGTGCCCGTGTGCCAGCGGGTCTCAGGAGGCCCCTCTTCCCTCCTCGCGGGTATCGTGGCACCGGTGTGAGGCCCGCACAGGAATAACACCCGGCGCGAGCACCCTGCCAGCCTCGGGCGGTAGCTCTGAGGAGGAGGTTGCCGGTACTGCCGCCAGGAACGGTGCTATGAAGCCCTGGGGTAGCTCAGGAACATCACTCCCGGTCTGTCCCCACCACCTGGGGAGACAGATTGCAAAGTCCAGCCAGGTTTTTAGGGTGAATAGGGAAATCGAGGTCCTCTGGCCTCGAGCAGAAATAAAAAATACCCAGTGACGCTGCTGTGGGATCTGACTCACCACACCGTACCCGATGGAGGCAAAAACATAGCCCTACTTTACAGCTGCCAGCAGGAAGAAGTGAAAGTCCTTACTTAGACTTCCTAAGGCGTCCAAAGAGAGTCTTGAGTAGGCAGGCCGTCCTGAAAACGACTGCACAACAGTAGGCCTGGGATGACCTTAGAGATGTACTTTGGGGTTTGCTAGCAGGGAGAACTGGAAAATAATACACCTTCATGACCACTCCTCAAAGTACTTCCAACTGGTTTTTATTAGTGCTTACTGAACTGGAGGAGAAGCACCAATAGTAGTACTTGTGTCAGGTCTACTTCTGTGGTCATATCATGAACAGCACTATAACCTGTTTTGCTGTTCCATAATTTCATCCTGTTTGCAAATGCAGATTGCCCTGAAAATATCTCTGCCGCTAAACAGATCTGGAAAAAAAGAATGATTCACATGTCAAGCTCATAATTAATGTAGTTACAAGATAGAGCCTGACAACAATCCTTGATTTGATGAGAACAAGAGCTGGAATGCAGACAAATGCACGCCAGGAGAACCACCCCAGTGGGAAAGCTGTCTTTCGAAGTGATCAAACGTTCACAGGCTAAGTCACAGCATCTCAACCCTGAGATACAATGTCAGGATTGCTATAGGGTCCATTTATCTCCTGGTTTACTTTTTTTGGGGTGTTTTAGAATGAAAACTTAAAGGAAGATTGCTTTGATAATGTCTACAATAAAATATATTTTAGTTGAATTAAAATGTTTGCGTGTTGCTTAAGTTTGGTTTATGCAAATGATACAAATCCAATCTAAACACAACAGCACTTTCTATATAAATTACACCATTTAACTCTGAGCATAGGCAGGGCTAAGACCTGCAGTCCTTACAGGTCTCGACTCTGCTCCTTCCTTTTCTAGTGTTGCTTCAACATTTACCAGCTTCTGCAACGTTATTGTTACCACAGGGAATTAAAAAAAAAAGCCAAACAAACCCCAAAAGAATTTCTAATAATTCTGTGTCTGTAATGTATAACAATATAATACTTAACTCTTAGTAGTGATTTCTTTTTTAGCTGAGAAAACTGTATAAAAGGAAAGGCAATTTTAGCAAAGCTGATGAGATCTTTCAGAAATATTTTGTGAGATTACAGAACTCTGCTCAATTGCATTCACTGACTTTTATGAATATTTATCAGACAGCAAGAAATCTTATCCTAAGAATGGCAGTACATTTTAATGATGTGAAAGGCAGACTAGGCCAAGACTTCCCTGTACATCATATCTTGATTTAGGGAATTTAAAGTCAAAACAGCTGAAAAAAATACAGAAATGTTCAAAGACACGAAAGTGTTATTTTACATAGTTTTAATTTTGGATCTTCTACTTCATACTTCCTCCTCAAGTTAAAAAAAAAGAATAAAAAATCTGGCATATTTACATTTAAAATAAGGTAATGCTGACAAAAATAGGATTTTTGCAACTGAATGAGAAAGATTGAGCTATTTTTTATTCTGATAACTTGAAAACTGAAAACCTGAAAATCTAACACGTTGATAAATTCCACAAGATTACTAGCAGAGCTGGCAAAATTGCTGCTGAGAGTTGAGGGTTTAAATATTACACCAGAAGTTGCTGGGCTGCCCCAGGACTGTGTGGCTGCTTCATTAAGGGAAGAGTATCCTGGCTGAGAGAGTCCCCCTCAAAGGAAGTCAGGAATGCATCTGTTTTCCCTGCCTCTGCATGTCGGCAATATACGCAGCGTGATACGGTCTCTCCTCCTACTCTCTCCTGCAAATTAAAAGACAGTGTTGGACAAAGACACGAGTCTGACTGTGCTCGTTCCTGTAGGCTCTTGCCTTTTGTCTTTTTTTATAGCATCAGAGAAAGTCAGAGGTTAAGTGAGGAAAGATGGACTGAAAAAAGCGAGGGAGAAAAAATTATTTGGGAGGAGAAAGGAGGAAAAGAAGTCTTCAGGCACAAAAAGAGAAAGGTGATTTTATGAGTAATACAGGGGCCTGGCAACAGACTGCTATTTCACTGCTTGATTCCCTAACCTTGGAAAAGACATGCTACCTTCTTTTGCTTCTATTACTGATCTGTAGATAATAATGCGAGCTTTCCTACCAGCATCTTAAGATCCTTTCACGAAAATATCAGCATTAATATATTGTTGTCAGATAGGAAGAGCCAGACTGTACCTGATGAAAGATTACTTACTTTCTGCTCTCAACTTCATAAAAATATCTCTCAGGATGTTACTGAAAGATTGACTTCTGTCTCTGTGACACAGACTACAACTGTATCAATAAAAAAATAGGTTATTTATGAAGATGCACGCAGTACTTTCTCTTACGAGCTTGTGAATGGATTCTGTACACCTTGAGCCTTAATCAAAGCAGTCAAAAGGCCAAGAGCTGTTATGTATTCAAGGACCTAGAGGAGACCTTCTGAGAGTGTTAACAGTGCTTAGAAGCATATTATGGTGGTCACTGACTAAAAAATTATGGTCAGTGCCAAGTGAAAAATGCAGAAGGAAATGACTCATGTGGGGGAAGTTTTCCATTTATTTAAATGGGTGTGTGTATTTCTCTGATACGACATTTCCAGCTTACAGGACTTTTTCCCACATCATTCCTTCTCAGGTTAGTTGGGCACACCTCCCTTCTAGATGAGCCATGACTCCTCACCCCATCCCGATTTCCACCATTCTCTCTGTCCTTTGTCTCTACCCCCTACTTTGTCACCCTTTCCTCCTCATGATGGCTGCACTGGTACCCACTACCCCTTTAACCCCTGCAGTCATCACAAGGTGAGTACTGGGAGGCACTGGCAGGGTACTGGGTATGCAGGGTACTGTAGGACTCTAGTAGAGGGGGCACTGGGAGATTATATGGGGTCTTTAGGGGGTACTGGGTTCACTGGGGAGGTCCTGGGTAGCTCAGGGATCTATTAGGATGACTGCAGGGTACCTGGGGGCTCTGTTGGACCCTGGGGAGCTCTGAGGGCTGGGTACTGGGGTGGGTGAGTGGGGTTCGCACACTCTTTCCTATGGCTCCATCAAGCTAAGCCACTCTACTCCTATCTGAGTTGCTCATTTGCTTCCTGTTTCACATTTTCCCAACCCTCAACCATGGATGATCCAGCAAAACAGGACACTTGGATGGTCAGTACTCTGGACTGCTCTGCCAATACTATTTTCCCAGGGTGGTAAATTGTTCCTACATAACAAAAGCATCCTCATTCAGTCCATCCTTGCAGAATATTAACATTATTATGGATGATTTCTATCTCAAAATGTATCAAGGCAGTGAGTGATTTCTTTCAAATTCGAAGACATAGTTAGATTTTATAGCTTAGTTTAAAAATACCTTATTTTCCAAAAGTTATGGTCAGTACGACATAGGTTATTGGAACTAAGTCAGTATGTAAGACTGCTTGTTTTCTGTCTGCTTCAGAGTTTAGAGTACACATGCTTCATTTATAAAGGCATTTGTATGCATTTTATTTCACATGTCCTCAGTGGGGGAAAATTTACTGGATTAACAGTTCCCTTGCTGATGGAACTTGTCACAATTAAAATATGAAAGACATAGTTTAAAAGTGTCAGATCTGGAAAAGTACTTAAAAATGTAGTAGCATCTGAGTCAAATTGTAAAGCTTATCAGTACTTTAATAAATGTCCCTAGCAAATGAAAGAATTATATTACAATCCTTTGTTAAATCTGATAATGTCGTTATTAATAGTAAATACTAAATAGGTCTACCGAGAAATCAGATTCCTTTATGATTTATAAAGGCATAGTCCTCCAATAAAACACCATAGATATGTGTCACATGGAAACATGAATACATCTCCAGTTAGGTAAGTGAAGAGAAAATTATCAGACTCCTCATTAACTTAGTGTGACAGCCTTGATTGGCTTTTGCTCTCATTTTTTCCCTACTGTGTTTCCTTCAGTCAGTCAAACAAAAATTTGATGTTTGTCTTGAGTTTGATAAATTTTAGGTTTTTAATATTCTTTTGCAGTTGTCATAATATTATATTTTGCATGTTTCACTGAACATAAAATTCTGCAGACAAATAAATTAGTAGGGAAGACTATAAACAATTGACATGCATTCTGAAACACAAGTGGGGAAAAGTATTTGCAAGAAAGATAAAGTAACAGGCTTTGCTTGCTCTGGAAATGTTAAGCTACATGGATATAAGTGCAATTTAATGACACCCGTATGCTGCCAGGATGTTAAAGGGTTCTTAGAAGGTAAAGAGGTTCTTTCTTTGCTAATTCATTTGACTGCCATCCGAGAAAATGGCTCTGGGTACCTTTTACAACTTGATTCTTCAAATTTGTTGTACGTTTAAGTATTGATTCCAAATTTAAAAAAAAAAAAAAAAAGTAAATAATCTCACTGCAGATAGGAAATTGCTAATCTGTTCTACATACTTGGGGACATTTTTAAGAGTCATGTTGCAATTTTCTTTACTGTGTTTTAGATCCAGTAGTCCAAAAGCCCAGGAGCTTTTCTCTCTATTGATTTCAGTGACTTGAAGTAGAGTGGCGCACATATGTATGGTAAAAGGGCCAAGCCATTGTATTGTTGCCCATTACAATTATTTTGTTTCTTTCTTTTTTGTGCATGTGGTAATTTACTCCCTGCACACAGTTCTTCAGATTCAGATATGACAGCCACTTCTGTTTTAGCGGATGCCTCACTTCTGGGGGAATACTTGTACATATCCCTACACATTTCTGTTGCTTTTGTTCTGCTACTCAAAACTTCTACAGGTAAAAGTGTAGGAACAGTATAATGTAACTGTTATTGCTTAGAAACACGATTCTGAATGATTGAACATAGCAGTAAAATAATCAACCTTTACTTCATTTTGTTTTGTTCTTTCCCACACGATACTGTATAGAACTGTATGGAATGGAATATATACCAACCTACCATCTGCCTTTCTCATGCAAATGAAGAGCTTCTGAAGTTGCAGCCCCAACTGGCATCAATTCAGGATGGTTATGAAGATAGCAAACATATCAAGAAGTGTTGTCTTTTCCAGTGTTCTCCTTTCTCCTTCCTCCTTCACGTGAGTTAAGTACCTAATAGGAGTCCTATGAGAACTGAAATGGGATTGAAGGCAGCTGAGTACAGGGAGAAAAGTTCATGCTTGGTCTCATTCTATGCATTATGGTTTGATTTCCTTTCCATGTCAGTTGATTGAAATGAATATGGAATTTAATGATGAAAAGGAGAATTGCAGCTGGAAAGTACCAGTTGCAGAGATGAAAGTAGTACATTTCACAACCTCAAACTTTGATACCCGTTTTCAAATACTTGGTTTCTGATATTTATTAACTAATTTTAAAGAAATGAGCCTGGTAAACTTTAATGGTCAACACTTCATCATAATCTACTTGTATAAGGAAATAGAGTATTTTATCTGGAGATCTCAAATAACTTTCTCTGAAAATTTATATTATTTAAATAATATTATTAGATATGTAGGAAGAACAAGAATTCAAAGAATCTTTCTGTACTTGACAACACTAAATTTGAGTTGTTTTTATGTAACATGAAGAGATTTTTCCACATTAATGTTTCAATTAGAATCAAACTTCATAAGATCAATTACCTTGCCTGTGTTATTGGGGGATTTTTTTCTTTGTTTCTTTTTTATTTTGATAAGTCTGCAATTCACTCTTTTTCTGCATTTTGTAGAATACAATCTCAGAACATTTGTGAGCTCTGAAATGGTTTTAACCTTTTGCTTTCCATTCAAATCAAGAGTTTCTAAGTATTTGGACCAATAGGTAATTTAATTCAATTTATTTGTAGCAGCTCATAGAAAATAATTTAGTATAAATTTTGGCTCACAGTATGAACCTGGGGATTTATAAAACCTCATTCTTTCTTTCATTTTTTCTGTCCTTCCCGAAATCACAAACCTGTGAGAAGTGCTGTGTTTGAGTATGGTTCACTGGAGCCTCATTGTGTATAGTATCTGCTTCTAAAACCGCTTCTTGGCATCCTTAGCCATCACACTTGCAGAGCATATACAGGAAAAGTCCTGCTGTCTTTGACAGCAGCATAGCCCGAAGAGTTAATACACTTCAGTTTTTGACCTCCTCAAATCTTACTACTGAGTCTGGCTGTATATGTGAGATTAGGTAACTGGTTAAAATTAGAGGATTCTTCCAAACTACAGTGTAAACAGGTGTCTTTTTAAGATTGCCCAACACAAGTATAATTTTCCATTTCTATTGTGGATTTGTCTGTAAATCTCTGCATTTGGGAGTAAAACTCTTCTGGCCTTTTATTTGCAGAATGCTTCACTTTTGCTAATCCTGCTGTAAACTACAGAGAGAGTTAGTATAGGCTATGGAATTAGCTACCCATTCATTTAACCCCACTCAGAAAAGATAAACAGTGATTAACAGTTGTTTTCAAGTTATGCACATTAGTACTCCCACAGTGGCAAATTTCAGGAAAAGAAGCTTACATGGATTAGCCTTTCTTTTCTATATCCTTAGAGTATCTTCTAACCTGACATTAAGGAACAAGAGATTTTGCTATAAAAGATTAAATATACTTCATCCCCAATGCAAAGTATTCTGAATCTTCTTATAATCCTGTTCAATTGATACTAGAGGATTTTAAGGTATTTTGAGGATTACATTTTGATCATAATTATATAGGGAACTTTTTCTAATGAATGAAGAGAGATGGACCGAATTTGCATGCATGTGAAACAGACAGACATAAACGTTTTTAGCAAATTTTCAAATCCAGCTATCTAGCTACTTGTAAGCTTGTGTTTCAAAGTGGGATCAAGGGCTAGGCCAAAGTCTGCCTATGACTTCAGTTCCAGTATAAAAAGGATAGACTTTACAGGGTAGCTATTCTCTGCTTGCATCTACTACTACTCTAAGGCAATGTAGAAGCCGTCAAAAATATTTCTAGGAAACTCTACCTTAACATTTTAATAGGAAGCCAGCTTTCTTTTACACGAGGCAGATGTGGGTATAGCTCTTTACACTCCTTCCAGTCAAGCAGAGACAACCTAACTATAGCAATGTACTTCTAACACCAACATACTTTAGGTGCATCTGTTTTAGCACTTTTGTTTGGGTCAAGGGTGCAATTTTGAAGCTTATCTCCTGAACGTCCTAACTTAGCCACTTGGTTCACACCGCAGAGGAGTTTCTGAGTGTGCAAACTGACTTCTCAGTTGAAACTAAGAGACATTTTGCCACAGGAGTGCCTCTGTTGTACTCTACTGAGCAGCTGTTCTACCCTGTAGGAGAGGGAGCAAATGGGTAAAGCAAGTCCATAGCAGAAACAGTGAAAGAAGTAACCTGGCAGTAGGAAAAATTGCCACAACCATTCTGGCAAGGGTGTCCAGTAGTCCTCTCAGATCCCCTGTGCTGAGTGGTCCACAGCAACTGGTGAGCAAAAGATAGTAGCAGTAACTAGGAGGATTCAAGTAGGGGCAGGAGGGAGAAGAGATGCTGAGTGCCAGAACACCTTCCTACAGCTCGGAGGACAAGGAGGTAGATGACAGTAAAATGTGACGTCTGAAGGAGTGTGAAAAGAACTGGGATAGGGCTCAAGGTGAGGAAAGCAGCCCCATTCACAGGGATTGTCCCCTGCAGTGAGAGGAGCTGTGGTCCTCGAGCATTTTACATGATTGCAATGGTTGCACTAAAGGATATTAAACTGCACTGGGACCACTGACCTTAATTCTGATATTTTCTAACTTTCAGGTGGCTCTTTGCAGCGCTACTGATCTTATCGTAGGTGCTGATCACCATATAGAAATTGATTTCTATTCCACTCTAAGGGACTTGGGCCTGTGTCTATAGAGCAGAGGTTGTAAAATAGGATTAAACATGACCTAATTGAGGTCCTGATTTTACCCTTTCTCACACTTAATTGGCATATCTTCAGGCCAACAATACTGCTAAAATAAAGAATTATCCTTGGAGCTAAGAATTGGCAGGAATCTTCCGTAACAGCAGTATTCCGATTATTAAAAACACTGGATTAGCCTGAAAATACCATCAGACAGTGAAAAGAATTAATCAGAGACTTCATCTGGAACAAGAACATCATTAACGTAGAGGCATATCACAAAAGTACTTCTTGGTAAGTTAGAGAAGAAACAACATTTATACTACCTAGGAAAGAAAGAAAGATGTATAAGTATAGCAAGGGTTTTTCAACAAAGTAGGAGGTGAGACAAAGCAAGAATTAACAAAAAAATTAGGAGGCATTAAATCAAGTAGTGTAAATATTTTGGTTTTAATTTAACAAAGATTATGACATTTTGACTGTATTTGCTTTCTACTGACTCAAACTTGGTTTGGTTTCGTTTTTTCTAGCCTAAAAACTTGATAGTAGTTTTACAGGCAAGATATGAGTTGCAGTTGACTTGCCAAAACCTGAGTGAAACTTAGCAACAAGTACACCTTTGTATAAATAAATTTTATTATTAATAGTTTGGGATTTTTTGTTTTATAGTACTGTATTTGGGATAGAACAGCACAGACACAATAACCATTGAGACTTAAAAATCCCACTACTTTAAGAATTGCCTAGCAATATGTTTTCTCATGAGTAGCATTGCACAATTCTCATCAGTTCTAAAATGAATTATGATTTGCTATCACTCTGAGTCATTACTTGAAGAAATTACAATTCGTTCCCTGTTGCTCTTTCCTGGTCTTGCAAATTAGATGTTCCCAATACAGGAAAAGATGTCAGTTTTCACACTTCATCAACCACGGTCAGTTTGTGCAGGAGCACCACTTTCAGCTCCCAGCAGAATGTTTAGTTTTAAGAGCTTCCTAAAACATACTATTTAGGTGGAAACTACTGTCTTATGTAGGCTATACTAAAGCACAACTCCAAGATGACCATATTTTCAGCTGGTTTTTGATACTAAGTACACCAACTAAGGAACAATGGTGTGCCTCAAAGATGGAGTAAGTTGAATGTACAAAAAAAAAACATTAAAATTGACATTGCAGGCACTTGCTGACTCGTGTTCAGATAAGGACAAATAGATTTTTTTTTTAATCTATCATCTTGCCTTTCTTAGCTTGACTGAATTCCTTGACTGTTCTTGAAAATCTGTCCCTATTTCAAGTAATTGCAGACAACACTGTAGTGTCTTTTTACTGCACCAGATCATATTAAAAATGAATATGGAAACCTGTTAAATTCACTTATCACCAAGCAATCTTGATTTTTTTTTCTTATTATGCAAACACTTCATAAAACTTCCTTTTTTTTTTTAAACTCTCTTTTTATTGGATATTAACAGGTATTAAAATCAATTGCCCTTTTCCTTCATAATTCATGGTTCTTCAATTTACAAACGGAAGCAGATAGATACAGATGCCTCAGTAGCGTAAGAAACGTAGTACTAAAAAATAGTCAACCTCCTATTGTCTTCTGGAGAGAAGTTTACCAAAATTCTCTCTTAGCTGTCCCATACATAATTCTAAAACCTCTGCATCTTGTGAACAAAACAAATATGATTTGTGTTCCCTGTAGGCTTGATGTTTATGGGACTTGAAATCTGTAGATTCTCTGTGGAGAATCTTTTCAGTTGAAGACTTCAGATGTCAAATTTGAGAATTAAATGATTACAAACTTTTGATCTCAGAAGATAAATGGATTTGACAACAAATATCTCTCTACTTTGAAATGTGTAAGACATATCCTAGAAGAATAAAGTTTTTTTAATGGCACATGCATCTGTCTGTGCAATATGCTACAGATTTTGTGGTAGACACAGCAAATTCCAGCTACGGGAATATTTGCTGTTCCCAAATAATTAAACTTCATACGCTTTCTCAAAATAGATGAAAACCCTGCAACATATTTCTACATGAAGTAATAATTTCCTCTAATAATATACTGCATGATAATTATCATTCACATTGTCTTTAGTCTCCTTAGGTCAGTTTGTATGACAGTATGTAGATATGGAAACCACAAGCTTTTATTTCTTTTTTTATTTCCTCTTTTTTTCCAATGACTTGATGTCTTGTTCTCTTTCTTGCACACTGTGGGCTGGGGTTGAGCTTTTCGCTCCCTTAACAATCTTTTCTCTCCAGTGTTTTTTAAGATAAATGTTTCTTCTATGTGAATGTTTTCTATCTTCTTTCAGGGTTACTTATTTTGTGACCTTTCTCACTGGAAAAAAACAAACCCAAACCAACTGTTGTCTACATGTATTATATTTTTACATCAAATTAAATGGAAGCTCATGAAGAAAGTTCAGTGGTATTTAAATCTATCCCTCAATTAGGATTTCTTTGTGTTGAACATAAGTAGCTCTTGCCAGTAATTCTGGGGTTTTACAAAGAATTATAAATATTATATATTGTGTATATGTAGAGAGAAAAATTTCACATTCTGAGTGGCAATTATGTCCTGTAGCTAGGCAATTGTTTGTAGCTAATGACTGGCTGGGGTAAAAGAGGTTACCTTCAACTTTCCTGATTAATCATTGACTACCAACAGGTGCCCAACACATTCATTAAGAAATTACTTTAGAACCCAGAGAGAAATTAATTTTCCCACTGAGTCTTCTCGCCTTTAAAGCCAATAGCTATAATTTTGAATGGTCTAACATCCCCAGTGACTATCAGCTTGTCCAGCCCTACCCCTCCTATTTTCCATCCTTCTATATAACCTTTCTCAACTGTCTTTCCGGCTCTCCCCTTTCTTGCACTTTTGCCCTCGCTGCCCGCCCCTTTACCCATCTTTCCTGAGGCTTCCATGTAGATAAACTCATTATAACCAAACGCCACCTGAAGAATTGCCAAGGACAGCCCGGCGCGCGCACCAACTCTTCGTGAGCTGACCACGGCTCTCGTCCTGGCTGCCGGGGATGGTCTCTCCCGGACGGTCCCTCTTCTCCGCCTCACGCTGAGGCGCCGCACCCGGGGCGACGCGTCCTTGGTGCCGGGTCCGGAGCGCGGAAACCGGCCGCCGCTCTC
>VWZK01021136.1:146486-375147 GCA_013396935.1 Baryphthengus martii | reverse complement strand
TGCGGGCTTGCAGGGGAGTCCAGCTATATCTCCCTTCCTCACACGCTGTTTTTAGCGTGACACAAGCGCAGCCCAAACCTTCCTAAAATACGCGCGGGGCAGCTCTCACGCGACTGTCCCGGGACACACCGCACTCTTCCCACGCACGGACCGCATGGCCCCTCCTCGCGCCCTTTTGCTCGGAGCTGCGGTGGGTGCGATCAGGGCTTATGGCTCCTCACCCACCCACAGCCCTACCTGCCCCTCGGCCGCCCGCCGCCGCGCACCGCCCAGAACNCGGCCGCGGGCAGGAGGCGGGAGCGCCGCAGCGGCGTCTCTGCCGTCGGTACCGCCGAGCGCTTCCCCGGTGGCAGCCTAGCGCCGGCGGCTGCGCTTGACTCCGACGCCTGCCTGCTGGAGGCGGCTAAGGGCACCCCACGGAGGAGCAGCATCATCAAGGTGAGGGTGAGCCGTCCCGCCGGGAAGTTTCCGCGGGTCCCGCCGCCGCTGGGTCGCTCGGTCTGAAGCCGTCCCTCGGTGCGCCTCTGGGGCTGGTGGGAGAGGGAGCCGGGGTGGGCGGAGGTGTGATGGGAGCCCGGCGCGGAGGGGCTGCGCGCAACCTCCGCGCAGGTGTAAGCGGTCGCTCCGCTGCCTTGCCGACACCGAACGAGGGTGACGAGGCTGCGACCCTGTCTCCCCGGAGTCATTCCTGGAGCGAGCAGCTGCTGGAGGGGGTCTCTCAGGGGGGCTCAGCCGGCCGGGCCCGCGGGAGCGGGCACCGGTGACGGTCTGCGATGGGGCGCTGCTCTTGCCGCCGCTGAGAGTGTCGGGGTCCCACCCGCACTCGTCCGTGCCCCGTGAATTTCCGCAGCGGAGCAGCTTCCCACGGAGTTGTAAAGTTTTTGTGTAGCAGCTTGTATCTGTTCTTAGTTAATGGTTATCAAGCACCTGGAGGCAGAATAAATAGCTTCTACAGCCATCGTTTTTTTCTTTGGTCTTAAGTAGCAAAATATGCAGTATCACAAATTAACAGAAGGTGCGTTTGGAGTCTGAACGTAGTACGGATTGCTACGGAGCAGCATCGTGTGTTTAACACCCTTCATGTGAAATTTAACAGGTCGGGCGTGATCTTAAAAGCCTCTGCCTTTGTTATAATCTGGTAAGGAAAATGGCACCATGATTTTGTTTATCTGGGCTTTTTTTTTTTTTCCCCAGTTAAATTTTTAAGAATAAACTATGTGGTTTCGAATTAAATGGTATCTCCTTGCGAGTACGTAGGTTAATAGCTAGTTTCTAGGGAGACGATGAATGAAGTCTCCTTGGCAAACTTAATTTAGCATATGGTCACACGTGATCGTCTTGTAGTGATTTGCACTTGGAAGGCATCAGGAGAAAGTGAAAAATGAGACTTCACTTCTGTGAATGTGTGAAGGCACCGGGCAGAGCTCTAGCTCAAGGCACCAACACGTGCTTAGCTCTTAGCTCCGTTCAAAGGAGGAATGGAAAAACAAAATATTTGCTTTTTGCATTTTGAAGCTTTAACATTCAGAGAAGATAGAGGTAGTTAAGTGCAAAAAAGCCTCGAGGATCCTTTGAAGGTTCCACCTTGAAATATTAACCCCTTAAGTCCAACAAAACATGGAAGTGTGGTTTTCTAGAGGCATCCACTGAATGTGTTGGGAACGCTTCCAATCTGAAGTTACATAAATGCATAAATGCTTTACTAAATCAGGACCAAAGTTCTGTAAGTGTTCTAGTATGGAAATGGTATTTTCTCTTCGAATTGTGTGATGGTTTCAAAAGTTGAAAATACACAATCTTGGATTTAAATAACTTACTGGTTTTACCTGTTCTATGTGGTATAGATAGGTTTTAATGTCACAAATGGTAGACAAATTTTCGTGACTGGGTAGCATTTTCACTACAGGTTGATATTTAGCAGTACTACTGAGAGTGATAATGATCTGTCTTTCATCTGGACAAAATTTCTTGAGATACATCCTGAGATAGTGTTTATCAGCAGTGAAATTTCTGATAGAGAGAAGAAATTATTAATGTTATATGAGGAACTGGTGAGGCCTCATCTGAAATACTGGATAAACTCAGCAGAGAAGGGTGACTAGGATGGGCTGGTAAGGCCAATGGATCGAATATTGCATGAGGGAAAATTTGATTTCTAGGACAGCATTGCCTTTAGAGCAAAGGCTATCTATCCAGACATCCAGCCTGGAAACTAGAAAATCATTCCATTCACTGTAAGGGTCTGGAATGGTTTTATGATAGACATGGGAAGAAAAATACCGTAAATCATGTTAAACTTAGTTAAGCTGATGAATGAAATTAGGTAGCATGGCTGTGTCTGATAGCAGGTATCTGGACTTGAGAATTAGTAGGCTATGCATCTCTAAGGTGTAGTGTTGGGAGCCCATACAGAGCATTTTCCCACAAGGTTGTCTCAGTGGTGTATAAAAGCATTTTGAATCACAATTTTCCTTTTGCGTTATACTAGTGAATGGGAAATATTTTTAACTCGGGATAGGTATTAAATAATTTATCTGCCTGTGTCTTTCAGGGGTTTCTGTTGTCCTAGGTAATGTCCATCAGGTGTTGAACACAAATTTTAGATGGAATTAAGATAAAAACTCCTATCTTGTTTTACCTTTTCTGTTTTTTTCAGGACTTAGAGTGCAGCACCCTAACCCTAACAGCAGCTTGGGTCTGAAGTCCTGAGTAGGATGGGTGGTCCAGATGAGAAAGGAAGGTGTTGAGAGAGCAATGTTGGTGAGGTGTGGTGCTATCCTTTGTGCGCCTTTTTCACCCCCACTGTCAGTGGAACTGGAGGCTTTGTGGTTCTCTGAACTGAAAAAAAGGGGATTTAAGAAAGCAAAGGAAGTTGTGCAGTAAGGGGAAGCTTTTACTGTACAGGCATTGAATGCTCTTGCCCCATTATCCCATTTCTCTTCCAATGATTTAAAGGTGGTCTAAGCATATTTTAGGCATGACTGGTCTTGCTGAATTAAGCAAAGAGTTAAAAGTCTGTAGATTTATATTAACAAAGTACACTTTTAACAGCATTTTTTCCCAGCTGTCTTTGAGAACTCTGCAAGTTTCAAGGTTAGCATCTGAGAGCACAATTCCAGTGGAAGCCAGACGTGCTTACATTGGAGTGTTTTGGAATCCACGTATAACTGTGAAGTATAAAAGACTGAACAGGGACTTGCTTTAAAAACATTTCCTGAAGCAAATTATATTTGGCATATACCGCAAGTAATAGATGAACCCTTCTAGATAATCTTCAGTGCATTCATGTGCTCTTTATTTGTCTTCAGAAATAAGCGAACTCACTTATATAAAGAGAACAAAATGTAGCTGGAATTCTTTTATTCCCACTTTTCTTTGCTAATATTCACAGCTTTGGAGATTGAGGTGGATTTGAAATGGTATTAATGAGAAATAGTTGTAGCCACTCTTGTGCTGTAGAAAATTTTTCTAATACATGTGCATTAGTTGGGATTTTATTTTTCTTTGGGTTGTTTTTGGTTTGTTTGTTTTTGTTTGGGATTTTCTTTTGTAGTTTGTTGGGTTTTTTTTAATGCAAATAAGAGGTAAATGGTCTTACTACAGAACTGGATTAAGAAAGGGCTTTTGCCAAGAGGAGCCTGAAGTCAGCAGAGTATAGCAGCTGGGAGGTAAAATTGAAGAAAGGGCAAGAGAGCACAGAACTTTACCCATTTCTGAGGAAGCCTAAAGATGGACCATGCATTGAGTCAATTATTTGCCAAGTATTTCCCTTTTTTTTTTTTTCTTGTGAACAATACAGGGCCAATAGTTTGCAAATAAAATAACTGCATCCACTTTTAGGTCAGGAGAATGGAAGCCGATGCTTGAAGAATTAGATTTCTTTGTTTACATGTAGTGCTTTGCAAGCCTTCCTGTGTGGGGCTCTAAACAGAGTTGACTGATGTTGCTTGTTTTGTGGCATGTTCCTTCTGACCTTGCCATGTAGAAGCATTTTAATAAATGGGTCGGAAGGCTGTGTAATTTGTTATGTAATGCCTACTGAAATATTCTGTAACTTTTAACCAAAATATTTCCCTGTCAGTTCTTATCAGGCTTTTTTCTCTGCTTTGTTTGCAGGCAGTACAAGCTTTTGGGGCCATGTGATTTGTTTTTTTTTCTTCCTGGATCTTTGTATCAAGATACTGTAGCAGATAAGGCAGCTCTGTATTATGTTAGTAGCAGCAAACTATGCCCATGAAGTGAACTTGAAGTAGGAACTGCAAAGTCAGACTTTAAGTCACAGTAGAGCTATGAGACCTTTCACCGAGCTTCTTCCAAAGACTATTTGCTTCTGTTTCATCCTAAGAATTTTCTTTAAAAGACGGTTGAGTTGCCCTTGCCCATCATAGGCTACTAGTCTAAGAACTGCAGGGATTAGGGTTTTGTAATTTAATTAATCAGTGGAAGTGTATCTAGATAGCCAACTGTCATGTTTCAAGAAGTTGTATTTATCCTTGTGACATTTTTAGCTTAAAAAACCCCTGCAAACCTACAATAAAAATAATGAGGCTTAGTTTCTCTCAGCTTGTGTTCTGAAGTGTGGTGACAGAATTTAAGTGTTTTAAGTACATGATACATCTGCCTATGCAACATGACTATTTAAGACTTTTTTTTTTTTTTTTCTTCAGAAGACAGTAGCATTTTTCAGGGCTGTAATGATTCTCCAGTAACTCTTGCTTAGATTTTTGCTGTGTAAGTGTAAATTTAGACAGTTGTTCCTTAATAACCTAAAACTATGACTACGTAAGATTCATTAAGGCTGATTAATTAGTTGATTGCAGTTGTGGTAAAATCACCATTGAGCTTTCTTTGGCATATTCATAAGAACCTTAGAAAAGAGGAAAATATTTAGGTAGAGCATACATTTAAGAATACAGTACAACCTAAAAATCTATAGGGAAGGGCAGAAATGACATGTGTGGCCATGGAAAGACTGCCACAAAATGAGAAATTCATCACATTGGTCTGGTAACTGGTGAGTGATATTTCAATGTATATAAATTCCCAAAAGTTGTGAAGGGAGAAACAGGGAACTGATACTCACTCTCTTTCACAGAATGTGAAATAGGAGAAATCCAGTGATAATTATATAATTGCAGGTTTAAAATAAATTTAAGTATTTTCTGATGCAGCCTATGATTAAATCATACACTTAACAGCCACAGAAAGCGGTGGCACTGAGAAATGTAAATGGATTCAAGCAGATTCAAAATAAGTTGATGGAGGAGAACTTCACAATGTGCCAAAAACATCTGGCTTGGAAAGCCCCTAAACTACAAGTGGTTGAACACTGGGCAGCTACAGTAGAGACTGATCACTTTGTTCTTTCCTGCTTCTTATGTGTCTCCCCATGCATGTGTTCCTGGAGCTGGGATACCAGCCTAGAGCAACCTTTATCTAACCTGGTATCACTGTTAAGAAAAACTTAAATACATTGTTAAGAGAGACAGAAGATTCTTTTCCATTATTACTAGTGTAAAAATTTCTTAGAAATGAAAAGAATATTTTTCTGTTAATTAGTTATTTTGAATGATTAATTTTTTTTCCCCAGCTTTACAGAGGAGAAGCATTTTGGAGATACTGTTTGGATTACTGTGGCATAGTTCTTTGTAATCTTTGTAATTTTTAACAATGCACCTGTATTCCATACACCTGTTTTTTTCAGAAGCACCTGCGTAAGACACGTTTGAACAGAGCCTGTGAAATTAATCATATCCAATAGTTGCTAGCACTGAAGATGAACAGTTTTTCTGTGTGTTTACCACTGAGATACTTCATTATTGAGGGCAGTAGGCATTTCAGACTGGGGTTTAATACCGACCTCTTTCCTGAAAACAGAGCGACTTTGGTAGGTCCAGTGTGGCTGTGCCTAAAATGCTAACATTGCAGGCAAAAGGATTTAGGTCTTGTGGAATTTTTTGTGTCAAGCTACCGATAATGTAGCAATGTACACCACAATCCTCCAAAGACTTAAGTATATAAAATGGGATTCAGATGCAGGATGTAGGCATCACAGTCCCATGAAGCTGTCCTGAAGGCGTACCTAGCTTCCCATGCCTTTCACGATTTAAGTTTTGCCAAAAAAAAATTCTTTACAGCGATTTTTCTCTTGTGCAGGCCTGGAGTCACTTACACTTGCTGCTGAGCATCTTAGTATGTATCTCATGCCCAAATCAGTCTATGAAAAATTGATGGTTTCTTTCCATTCAGTTTCTTGGATTTTTTCATGTTTAATTTAGACTTTCTGACGTTTGGATTTGCCACAAAATACAGACATTCCAATTTCCAGCCATCTCTGCACTCAACTAAAAAGTTAAATTTAAGTTAACTTCTGCTCAAGGAGGACTTGAGGCCTGGCTAAAAGCCTCTTAAAAATCAGTGGGAGCCTTTACCTTTACACTGATTTGTTTAAACTTTAGTTAGCACTTTTAAAATAAAAAAAACAATCCAAACTCCAACAACCTACATCCAGGGCAAAGTGCTTCTGTTAAAGTTTATAGGAAATTGGTCTGTTGTGCTGCCTGCTAACTCTGAAGCAGTTTTCTTGTCAGTTGGTTCCATATAGCACATAGTGTAACATACGACTAGTGATCCCATCAAGTATGTGGGTAGAAATGGATAATAGTGTTATGTTTGTGGTATCATAATAGTCAAGATTATTTGAATGTCTTCTGCTGAAATTACCTAAAGGTGACTGGTGGGACACTGTCCTTTCTGTAGGATATCAGCAAGTCCCTGACAGGTCTTTTCAGGAAGTCGTTTATTAACTTTTCTAGGTAGGAGGTAGGAGCTGTTGTGGTCAGGAATACAGATGAAATCGGTGATACCGGTGGATTTGTTTTTAAAGTATGCTATGTACATAAAGGCTATTGTGCAGAAGTACATAAAGAACAGCACATTATCTTTAATCGTTACAGTAACGGCTCTGGTGGGTAGAGCAGCAGCAGAGGAATGCTTTCTGCTGCTTTCCAAACATGTTAAGCAGTTGCTAACAAACCTAATTTTTCTTCTCTGTGCAGAGATGCAATTCCTATTTCTTATGATAATATTTTATTCTTTTTGTAGTTCCACTGAGATAACTCCATTTGTAATAATGTTTTATTTGAGTGAATGCTTGTTTGTTGTTTCATTGTTGGTTTTTTCTGTCCTTCCCTACAGTAGATGTGAAAATCCAGGCAGTCACTGCAGAACCAATAATGCATCCTCTGTGGTGAAACATTTAAACCGATGATGCTCATAAACCTAATCAGCATCTTTTTTTCTTTCCAGGATACACCTGATAGGTGTAATTTCTAGTAATACCTTGATGATTTTTCTAAGAAATGGGGAATGATGATTAGTTTAACTTTTTATCACATGGGTATTTTTTTTTTTTTCTTTTAGCCAATATGACTTGGAGGCTTTGACATGCATGACAGTTTAGGAACTACTCAGACTTGATAAAAAAGTTAAGTTCTGCAAAAAGCTACATGCCTTTACTAAATACAAGTTCTGAAGACTGGTATCTTTGTATATATTGATGTAGAAGTGTAGTTATTGTCAATTCCTTGTTCTTAAATCTTTCTGAATCAAACATTTTGATTTTGAAACCTGCTTATGTAGAATACTGTCTTCTGGGAGAATCTTTTTGTGTCAGAAGTTTGCAGTTTTAGTGATCTAGTTAGTGATTTTAGTCTCTTCCTAATTGCAATGACACTTTAGGCGTTACATTTTTAACACTCTTAATTTATGAAGTTGAAAATCTCCAACCGTTAAGACTGTGTACGAGCCCTAACTTAAATAATTAACTGGAATCAAACAGAGATAAAATATTCCCATTCCAGAGTCACTTACATCAACATAATTAGTCTTGGAATTATTCTCGGCAGCATGCGTCAGGAAATGTTATTGTGACCTGCCTCTTTAAAGGTGCATCAAAGTCTAAAAGGTAACTGACACCAAAGTATTACTGCTCGGCTACTGTACTGAAGGGATTTAAAATAAAAGAAAAAGGTTGTAAATGTATAGTGTGAAGGTTTGATTCTCCTTCTGAGTTGCGTGCTAAGGGGAGTCCTAACACTCCCATCTTGTCTTGGATAATCCTAGCAGAAATGCCCACAGAAAACATTCGTTACATTCATGCTGATTATCCCTCTGAGGTTATCTGTCCTGCTTGATCTCATCCCTCCTGGTTGACCTATATTACGCTGCTTTGGTACTTCTTTGAGGGGCAAAAGGAGCATGTCTTTGCTGCCCAGTACCTTGCTCAGAGGTTCACAGAAAGTAGAAATTAGTTTGAATACTGCAAAATTGTCATGTATTGGTTTGCAGACTGTAAATGACTACAGAAGAAGAGTAGTGGTGGGTAATTTGAACTCCAAAATCATCATTCTTCAGTGGAAGTTTGTTTTGGTAACTTGGATACAACTCCTGAATGGGCATAAAGATCTCTGTTTGACATCTGTTCAGTATGAAGCTGACTACTTAATGACATACTTTTCAAATAAGTCTAGATGGTTTATGGTTTTGTGGACCTGTGGTCTGTCAAGCGCTGTTGAGCAGCGATCTTCCCAGTGTAGTTTGGATCTAATGACCTGTGTTATATTATAGGTAGGCATAGCAGTTTTTTAATTCATTAGACAGTTCTGATGGATTGCTGATCTGTTTTCATTGTAAATTACAAAAAAATTTCATCTTGTTTAGCTCTTTCAGATGTTTTGGAGGGAAAACAACAAAAAAGGAGCTGCCTAAATAAAATGCAGGGTGCTTTTGTGGTTTGAGAGGCCTGCTGCTTATGCAAACAGGGCTATGTCTATCTTGCTTTTGTGTATGACGGTGCCCCTTTCTGCGTTTTGTGTTGATGTATCTCTTAAAAAGTGTTGATACTTAAAAATACAAACCCAAGCAACCCCCTAAATAAAAACTTTTACCAGGAGTATTGATGAAAAAGACCTCATGAATTTAAGGAATGCTGTAACATTGGATCGTACTGCAAAGTCAGTATATTTTGAGGAGTGTGTGTACTGTAGTGACTGCACGAGGGTGTTAGCTACACCATGTTTGCAAGAAAATCATAGGAAGTAAATAGCAATAGGAAGTAAAACTTGATCAAGAATCAGATGCTAATGCTTGAATAACTGAGAAAGCCATGAGGCAAGAGCAGTGTGAGTGTGTGTCTAGAAAGTCAAGTAAAATTCGGAAAATTGGATTGTATGTAATCCAGATGCTGCTGGGAGCGGGCAGGCTGTCACGGGGAGCAGGCAAGGCTGCAATAGAACCGAGGAGCCTGGCTGAGAGGTTGGGCAGCGATTGGGAGTGAGCCAAGAACGCGCAAGCAGAGTGCAAGGCGAAGGGCAGGGACCAGGACCGAAGGGAGAGCTTGGAGCGCAGCCACGGGGATCCCATTTGCAGAGCCGGCACTGAGCTCCCCTGCTGGGAAGGTTGTACAGGGCAAAAAAAATAAGTTTGTTGCCTGAGCTCTGGTCTCATGGTCTCCTGGGCATGTACAGAGTGACAGGTGTGTGGGCAGTTAAGGGGAGCGGCGGCTGAAAAGTAAAGCGTTGGGATAGAGCGGAGGAGGACCTGCAAGAGAGTGTGAGGGACTGCCAGCAGGCCAGAGGGGCGGCTTTTGCCATAAGCACTTCCACTCAGGTGGAGGGAACACGAGGAGGAGGAGCAAGGGCTGCCCTGGTCTTGCTCTTGCCAGTTTAGTGGTTGAATCTAATTGCATCTCTCCGTTCCTGAGTGAACCATGTCACCCATTCTGGGACAACTCCAAAGCCATTTGGGCATCTCCTGTTAAGCTTTCCACACCTCCATGCCCTTTAGACAAGTTTTGCCGTTGTAAATTAATATCACAGTGGCATCTTAATTTTGTCTTTGTTGTCAGGATAATTTTTTGAGAGAAGAGAGTTTCTTGGTCGATTCTGTCAGTTTTAGCCTACTGTTGCTATTTGCATAGAAGAATAAAAAGCATCATTTTTATATAATACTAGATTTTCCTCTTAAGTTACTTGCAAAATACAGTAGTGGCAACTCTCACTGTAAATGTAGATAAGTTTGGGGTTCTTGCATTAAATTTTTCTATAAGATGTAAATTTCTTTGGAAGAGCCATGTGATTTGATTTTCTTGTTCTTTTAATTTCATAACAATTTTGTAAATATCTGGTTAGGAGCAACTAAAGCGAGTGCTGATTTCTTCAAGCCAGAGCTACCAGTAGTGAGCACTATGAATGACTTACTGTAAGATTTCTTCTTCTTTTTTTCCATATGAGATTATGCAGGAGCTTATTGAATTAATTTAACAAATGTAATAGTTTAATAAAAGAATTATATTCCACTGGAGTATGACACACACCTCCAGGCTACCGCACATGAATGCTCTAATAAAACAAATTCTGTGAGTACTGGTCAAAAAGTAGACAAGGGAATTCATTAAACATATGAAAAAAAAGACTTTGTGGAAACGTTTTGTTTTCTGCAGTAGCTGGAGCCCAGTTTGGGAGGCTGCCTGGAAGCTGCGCAGCCTTCAGCAGGAGCTCTGCGCGCGGGGTCTGCCAGCGCCCGCCACGCTCTGCGGGTGACACCCGAGCCTCCGCGCTGGGGTGAAGACAGATTTGTTCTGGGGAATACGGATATATCTTGAAGGAAGTCTTGTCTTCTGGCGTTACGTAAAATTGGTTGTACTTGTGTATGATTTGGAAATGCAAGTCATAGTATATATAGCTTGTGAATTTCTTTCTCAGTGGTATGATTCATGGTGGCAGTTGCTCCCTAAAGCAATGCAGATTTTGAGTATAAACATGGTTTCTGCTGTCTCTGAAATCAGTGGCAATTTACCCGTTGCCATCAATGGAGGAAGGATTGGGTTAAACACAAATACACAATCACTAAGCCCTGGCATTTTACTTTGAAATTTTCTTTTTCAGCCTCTTAAATGACTTAAAATATTAATTTTGTTATGCTGATCCTACTTTGAGATAGGTGAAATTTATTTGACAAAACTGTATTACTTTAAATCTGAACAACATTATTGCTGAAGAGTGACTTTTAGGAGATTTTTTCCAGGTAACAGTTGTTCTTACTAGAGACACAAAAAAGAGTATGTTGCTATTAAAGCTGAGAAGAAAAAAAAAAGATGGAAAGGACTTGATTCACAGTGAGTGCATTTGTTTATTATTTGCTTGGCAGTGCTGCTGCAGGGTCTGTGTGCTGAATGCATATTAATAATTCCGTTCATATTTAATACTTTTTTTGCTACATCTTTATGGATGAGAGGGAGGCACCTTTAAACAGTGGTGAGATACTCAAGTCTGATGGACAGGATTAGTGCTTAGAAGTAATTAATTTCAATGGACTGATCCAAATCTCAGTGAGATCAGACTGTTCACAGACTTCAGAATATTCTCCCAGTACCCTTGGCTGCCACGGAGGAGTGTTCTCTATAGCAATACCACCTGACTTTGAAGGCTTGCTTTTTAAAAACCATTATAATTACTTAAATTGTATTCTCATCCTAAGAATAGATTGCATAGATCAGTCCAAGGACTGTGGTGACTTTCTGCAGAAGAAGCTGGGTTGTAGCAGGAGAGAGAGAGGATAAGTAATTTTTTTGCCTTGGCAGAGTAAAATGTGACTGTGTTAAGCAGCATACTTAGCCTGGGCCCAGTAGCCTTACTTGGAGGGTGTCTGTGTGAGGAGCAGGTAAAGCTTAACTGATAGGAGAAAAGGTTAATTTAATGAAATGGGGTTAATATTAATCTGCCCAGGGAAGTGATGCAGTCACCATCCCTTGAAGTGTTTAGGGACAGACTGGATGTGGCACTTAGTGCCATGGTGTTGCCGATGTGGTGGTCTTAGGTCACAGGCTGGACTTGCTGATCTCAGAGGTCTTTTCCAGCCTCAATAATTCTGCGATTCTGAGATTCTACAATGCCCTTATTTGCTTTGAGCATTGTAAAGTATCTTTGACTGTAACAATGTCCCGGGTATTGTGAAATGCTGTCACAAGCATTTTTGAGGAATTCTTGTGACTGTTGAAGAGTCATTAAGAGGACTGTGTCCCTTTGCCCAAAGAGCTCGCTTTTCTGAGGGCTAAAGCCCAGACTCACATTTAGAAATAGGGTGATGCTGGATAGATGATCCTATTTACCAAGAAGAGATGAGACTGGAAGAGGAAGAGTGAGCATGTTAAATGGGGTGACTGCAGAGCAGTGCTGAGAAGTGAGGTGCTGGGAGTGGTGCCCACTTGTGGCAGTGCTTGTGATGTTGGGAGAAGAGAGCAATTCTGTTGCTTTTCAAAGAATCAGGATTTACATTCTGTGAAGTAAAATCCCCAAAGCTTAAGAGTACACTTGCATCCTATAGCAGTACCTTTCCTTCCACCTAGGAGAGGACTATATATTTTTCGTAAGCTGTTTTAAGAAAACCAGTGTATATCTGGTGTCTGGCTTGCACATACTCCTTCTCTACAAAGAGTGTATTTCCTTCAGATTAGTCTTTAACTTCTCCAAAGATACTTCGGTCTGAGCTTGACTACATGGAGCTATATCCTACTGCAATTGCACTTGGCGTGGTTTTTAGAAATGTGATGATTTGAAAGGAACAGTGTAGGCACAGTGTTCCATTCACTGGGCGAGGAAAGGAAAGATCGGCTTCCTAATATAAAAAGATTGCAGCATTTTCTGTCTTGTTTGAACAGTTGAGGCAAAAGACGTGGCCCTGCTGAGAAGCACCATTTATGTGGTGTTGATGTGGTATAATCCAACAATTTTTATTTCATTTGAAATGCCATTTACTTTGTTTACCTATCTGTACACCTACTGGGGGATCACAGAATGTCTCTGACTTGTGTTGTGGCATATTGCAGGCAGGAGCACAGATGCACAGTTCTCCAGATACCACCAAAGGAAAACACTGAAGTGTTTACATAGCTGGATATCTGTATGGTCTACAGAACATAATTCCACTTGCTCAGATTGTTATCTTCCCATCTATCTACCTATCTACATATACAACACACTTTGTGTGCTAATAGAATTTCACAGAACGTGTTAAAATTAATTTTTAGGCTAAATTTTGCATTATTACAGAATTTTAGCAGTGGGAAATGATAATGTTGTTTCCTTTAGTAAACCCAAGAGCTAAACTTGGTAGTTGTTGCAAAATACAATTTCTTTTCTAAAGGAAAAAAGACTATTTTAATCCAACATTGCAGCAGAGATGTATGTATAAGAAGACAAAGTATGGTTTACACTGCCAAATAACTTGCCTATATTGCAAGTACCTTTTTTCAGTTATCTCCTACTCTTTTTGACCTACTGTAAATGCAAGTTACAGTGGCTTATTCAAACGGATTTTTAAAAATGAAATTGCGTATACACAAGTCTTGATTTTAAACTGACAGTCATCAGGAGTTAGCTAGAACTAAAGCTGTTACTAGGTCTATATAGTGATTTGCATTAGTTTTTAATTCAAATAGAAGTTTCTCTGTGCCCAAGGGCCCTTTTCTTGGAAGATGGAGACCAGAGACTGGAAAAGAGTAAACATCACATCCCTGGGTTGGTGGGTTTGCTGGGAAACTGGCGTGTTTACCTTTAGCCTGAGCTGATGGTTTCTGCAAAAAGCTGCTGTTGGTGTTGCTCCCTGAGGAAGAAGAGGTGCGGACTGTCTGGTGCTGCTGTGGGACACTGCGATATACAGCCCTGCCTCCTGCCAACAGAATTGCTTGCACAGAGGTCTCGAAGGCCTGAGACTTCATTTATTCTTGTTTAGGCCTGTTGCATCGAGGTAGGATTTAATCCATTTAGGTAGAAAAGACGATTCGGGAGCCTTTGGCAGAACTCTTGGTACCACAAGTGAACGTCGTCTGCGGGAGTGCTGAATATTGGCAGTTGTATGTGAATGGCGTCTTTCAGGATAGGACCAACGAATGCCCTGTCACACCAGTTACTTGCAGTTTGGACAAAGGAAATAGTTCCTTGATCTTCCTGACTGTGTATATAAAATGTCAGCTATACTACTGAATTAACAAAATGCTACATGAATCCATCTTTTTTAAGTCATTGGTTGTCATGCCTGTCTGTCATTTTAGTAGCTGCTCATAGTGCATTTTCTCTTCAGAGACTGCACATTTCCAGTTATGAGTTGATACCTGAATTCATGGGCAGTGTTTGGGTAGAGCATTGCATTACCCCTTTGGGTTTATTATGTCCCAATAAGGTAATTAGTGGATGAATGCAAATATGGAGGCAAATGATATGAAAGAGAATAATATTGAGAAAAGATGTAAACATGCTGTGTTTTTGTAGAGCTCGATAGTGCCAATTAGTTCTCAGTTAGAGGTCTTGGCTACTCGTTGATCTGTACAGCAGATTTTGCTTTGTTGCAAAACTTGAAGATTTTCTCCCTTTTCCGTGTTTTTGAAAATAGTGTGGGGCTTGTTTGTTTCATTTGGGTTTGGTGTATTTATTTTTGGTGCTTTGCCACTGCATTTATAATGCATGTTTTGGTTGCTGTATAAAAGATATTACTACATCAAGAAAGTATTTGGGGTACCTGTCACACTCAGCTGTGGCAGTTCCGTTGCAATTATACTTCTAAATCTCTTCTAACAAAAGCTGGAGAAAGCCTTTTTTTTTTTTTAGGCTAACTTCATGAGCATTGAAGACTCCAAACATCAGGGAGTTATTAAGCATCCTTCTGGAAGGATCTGTGATGGCTGGAGACATTACAGAGCTGTTATATGAGCTTCTAATGATGTCAGATGAGCCGCTAACAACCAAAGAATGCAAAAGCTTTTCTCTGTTTCTGTGATGATTTAGTGATCAATAGCAGTAAAATAATCTAGGCGATGCACTAGGGAGAACTTGCTGCTCTGCTGAAGTGGTTGCTTAACTTTTAAAGATAAGCTTCATAGTGTTTCAAGTGATAATAATGATTAATGCTTCCTTTGCTGCTGACTGCTCTAGGTTTGGTTTTGGTTTTGGTTCTGTGTTTGGGTTTTTTTTGTTTTGTTTTGGCTTTTTTTTTTTTTTTCCTTGGTAGTTTATATTACATGAGAAGTGGACCTTCCCTCCCAGCAGCTCACTTCCAGCCATGCCTCCTTGCTTAATTGACTCGTTATGATGATGGATTTGATGGTTTTACAGACCTGCTTGAATGCCGCCTTCCGCAAGGATACCGCCCTATTTTGTTCTGGGGAGTGTGAACAGCAAGTAGAAAAGTTTAACTGCCAGATAACCACACCTAGAAGCATTCAAAGAGTTGGAGTAGCCTAGGAAGTAATTCCCTTCTTCTGCTCTCTTTAAAGGATGTTGTGCAATAGTGTCTTTGTAGGAGAAGGACTGTTTGGCCAGAAGAGAGTTTGTAGAAAGTTAACTGCAGGGACCTTTCCCATGTAATCCTATGCAAATATTCTGCTGGAAAAGATGCTGCTTCTATTTATCGCTCTAGTGTATGCTTGGAGCCAAAACACAGGGAGGTAGAGGTAGTATTGGAATATCTCTTGATATAGACTACAGGCCTTGTGATAGACCTACAAAATCCTTCCCTTTGACTGGGGCACAAGGAAGAGGGAAATGTGTCATGAATCCAGTTCCACTTTTTGATTAACATTTCTCCTGCAATTTTTTTTTTTCCTGTAAGCAAGGGTAATTTGTGTGTGAAGGCTTCATCCTGTTTAGCCATACTTTGTCCAATCTGTGAAGCCAATGCCTGGTGTTAAAAGTTGGCAACAAAGGCAGCTGGCATCGTTGAATGTGCGTGTAGAGCAGGGGAGCAGTGGAGAAAGCTCGCAGTGTGACTTAACGAGGCCTCGACTAAGTATTTCTAACCTTTGCCATTTTTTAAATAGCTGCTTTACCTCATTTTAAGGCCAAATACTTCTCCTCTTTCCTATTTTTTAATCTTATCTTGCCACTTAAAATTAGAATGTTTTATTTTATTGCAAAGCAAATGGTCATCAGTTAATAGTAAAAATCATTAATTACGTTGTCAAGTTAAAAAACATACATCTGCAACCTTTTGTTCACTTAGTAATGTCTTTTTTCCTCATATGTTGGAATGAAATCTATGCTGTTTTGAAACTATCTGAAATGCGCTCCCTCTTTTCCAAATGGCTGGTCAAACTACAGTGGTGTTGATCAGCCTGTGAATTTTGACTCAGATTTTTTTTTTTTTTTTTTTTTTTTTTTTTTCCCCCACTCACTGTCCTCTAACCTTGCTGCTGTCAACGCAGAATCTGCCCCTTGATTTTGATCTGTGTCCTTGCCTACTCTGGGAAGTTCTTGGGAAATGAAGGACAAATTGACTAAAGATGTAAAAACAACATATAAACATCCAGATTAAATCCCTTTTGATGACTGTCAGAAAAAATAGTGCTTTTAGTTTACTGTCACTGCGATTCCCTGCTAGTGCAGGTTCAACTCTCAGTAACATACGCTTTGACTTCATTCATTTAGCCGGTGAGCTTTGTTTATGTGCTATCCCTGAGGAGTTCAAAGCCAAGTACCAAACCAGTTCTTCCAGTGCATTCAGGGTTCTACCTGAGATCACCTTGCACCACCATTACAGTATCAGTGTTCGCAGAAGCTTGTGGGAGCGATTCACTGGGGCACTAACACTGGACTATGAAGAGGGACAATGTCATGTTTTCAACGCATTTGTTGTTTGGGTTTTTTTTAATTACGCTTTTTTAAACTTGTGTTATATTTGACAAAAATATGGAGCTCTTTCTGTTGTAGGCTCTACCAGTGCTCCCAGACTTTGGAATATAGAATGACAGTTTCTGCCTGAAAACTAACTTTGGATCATGTAGGAGTTACGGTGTTTATTTTGGTTACACCCCCTTCTCCNTAGGAGTTACGGTGTTTATTTTGGTTACCCCCCCTTCCCCTCCCCCCCCCCAACTATTTAAAATTACATTTTTTTTGTTGCGATAATAAAGTAGTGGTGAGTTCAAGTGTGCAACAATTATTTCAGAGATTAAAACCCCAGGTTTCGTCTTTAACAGTGTATTTAACTGTTAAGATGGATGGTAAGAGAAAGACAGACAGACATGCTCTAATTTTAACATTTACAAGGACACTGTGCAACACAATAAAAGTTCAGGAAGGTTTTTTTTATAAGCTTCTTCCCAAAAAGCAGTATGGTTACAGGACTGATTAAAACAGAATGTTGGAGATAGAAATGAGAAGGCATAGAAAAGTCAGCAAAAAGATTCTTTTATTTAATGAGAAAGGAGTCCTTGCGATGGAGGAGCATCGCTTCCAGAAGAATGAGGCTTTTAAACCACTGTATTAGAACAAAAATGAAGTTCTTTTTTTTTTTTTCTTCTCCATCCAGCTTTGAGGATGTCCTATTTTTCTCTCTTGTGTTTGCTAACAGTGAGGTTGAAGAGGATGCAATGTCTGCTGTGCTGAGGTGCTGGGGTGCTTGGCTGCAGCCCCAGCCTGGACAGCCAGTCTCGCTGCCGGCCACAGCTGTCCAGCCTGCATGACTGGAGGGGGGGGCATCGCTCCCTTCAGAACCGCTTTTACAGAAACTGAGGTTAACCCCTCTGTCATAAGTATGACAAATACTGCTTGTGTAACATGTTGTTAGTTACTCTTACAGCAACAGCTGGGTTTCAATCTTAGTATATTTATGTTTTGTTATCTTTCTGCAAATGATTCTTCCTTTTTGCGTATAAGAATGGAGATTATATATACATTACTCTCCCAAATAACATGAAAAGCTGAAGTCTTGGACGCTGATCTTAGTCAGCGTTCAGTATTCGTGTTTTGCTGGATTATGTCCTGAAGCTATTTTGGTTTCTCATTTTTCCACACTGATGGAATCCCTTTAGTCCCAGAATTTTCCTTTTTCAGTGGAATATTGATACTTTCTCAGCTTCATTGTTCTCTATTATTTTACACAAGTCAGTTACTGGAAATTTTTAATTTTTCTTTGGCAAGGCCAAAGCAATTTCATCTTGGGATTTGGTTGACTCTGCTGGAATCTGCATGTTCTCACCAGGTTGGATAACTTGCTTTTGGACTTCCATTCCTGGAGCTGCTGTATACAGCATGTCAGTGTGACTGTCCAGCTTGGTCATAAATAACACTTGACAGGAGCCTTGCTAGAAACTTAATTTCTTGGCTTTTTGGGAATCCTTCACTCAGAGAACCAATCCTCTTTCTGACCCATGGTTTTAATTCTGTTTCTCAAGTCTTAACTACTCAGTTTGTTGCTTTTAAAAGAAGCTCCTCCACCCCCAGCCTTCTTTTTCTTTTTCCTTTTTTTTTTTTTTTTTTTAAGGATTGTAATGTCAATGTAAAATCCCTCTCTTTGTGGGCAAGAGGGCTTCTGTGGATGTGCTGAAAACCACCCAAGGTAAGGATGGAGATAGGGAAAAGGCATTTCATAGACACTCTCAATTGCTGCTTTCCTGAAATCAAGGCCTCCTGCTGCAGTGTAGGGAATCAGAACTACCCATCATTTCATTCCTTCCTGCTCTGCGCTGTAGACTTATATCAAAGATTAATTTAGTTGTCTTCCCACATTCCATTTGGAATTTGCCAGCACTGTTAATACTCCATTATTTTGGAAAGACACCTCCGAATTGTGTTCTATTTTATGGATCCAGTAAATTGTAATTTCTGACTTTAAGGAAAAATACTAGGCTGAAAATATTTTCAGGTTTAAATTATTTATGCTTAGATGGATGAGGAAAATAACTAAAGGATACAGGTAGTATTATGCTGATCAGTTTTATAGAAACCAATGGCAAGAGCTACAGTGATTGACCAGTGTAATTTGAATGTGTTTGGTAAGTGATAAAAAAATCTCAACGTGCATTTTTTAGGATGGATAATAAACTTCCCTAAAACATTTACTCTGGGATACAAACTGAAAGGGATTTCAGAATGATCACTTCTGCAGCCAAGCAAAAATATCACTCCTTAGAGGCTACTGTTACTAAAAGTTAGTAAGTTCTTATTCTACTTATAATCTGTGTAGTTGTGTTTTATTTTTCAAATATACCTTGTTTCGTAAGGTAGCAAGCATGGGATTGGAATTCTGCTCTCTATGAAATAATTATTCTTGTGGCTTTTGCAAAATACTTTGTCACGTTTTTCTATAGAAAAGGTGGATTACTTTCTCAAAACTGCTGAGACTTTCGGTGTAGTTAAACCTCCTCTTCCCACAAGAGACTATCAAGAGAAATATGCTTGGTGTTTGACACCAAGCAGCCATCATTCTGCGTATTGCATATTATGTATTGGATATAAATTTATATATTGACAGAATACACAGATTATGAATTGATAACCTGTTTTATTCATCAAAGATTATTTTATCTATCAGAGAGCCTGGTCAACTGACAAACCTTTATTTTAGTGGGTTGTCCCATCTAAAGAAGATCTTACTGAAAATAACCTTATTAAAAGGTGTAATTGCAAGGTATGTGAAAAGCACTGGGAGGACTCCAAATAAGCATAGTCCAAGTCTCAGTGGGGTTTGAGTGTTGAAGTGACACTTTCATAGTATGAACTGCTTGATGAAAGAAATAGTGACAAATCATATTCTTTCTTCAGTTGAAAGTTCTTCAGACCCATTAATGCTGTGATCCTATGAGCCCATCGTTTTCCTGCTGTGCATCAGCAAGACCCTTAATAATGGCTAGCTAAGTGCATGTGCAACTTGTTGCAGGAATGTGGTTGAACGTTGCCGTGAGCCAGATTCTGCCTGGGCCTTCTAGAGAGAGGAAGGATTCAGTAGCGTGTTATCCCTTGTATCACCATTTCCCACAGCATGTATGGGAGAAGAACAGTCTGGCTGCTCTACCTGAAGCCATTGAGATGTACAAAAGTGGGAGTAAAGCGTCACACACAATGTAATTGCTCTTATTTTCTAATCTCTGGACTTGTTTGGAGCAGAGCTTTACTGAAGTGTTGACCAGGGCCTGTAGAACCAAGCACTGAAACATTTTTTACTGAAACGACCTAATTTTTTGGTATTCATCACCTTGCTTTACAGGTTTATTTAAGGTATAGATGGCTTTCAGTAGCAAGTCAACCTCTCTATCTACTCGTTAGGCCAGCACGCAGCCTACATGCACTGGCAACATGCTCTTTTTTTTTTTTCTACATAAATGAAAACCCAGGTCTGGAGGTTATAGTTTAGCAGGAGTAGTAGTGAGAATTGAAAATTTTGCAATTGAACCTGGTTTAATTTCTTCCTGACGCTCATTCTCCTGAGTGTTTTTGCATGTAAAAGCTCTCATTCCTGTATTAAAAAAAGGTGAAGTATCAGCTAAAACAACCTCCTCAAAACACCCCCTCCCTTGAGTCCATTCCACTTAGGTCATACAACTACTAAAAATAAAGTAGATTTTTCAGGGTTTTTTTTTTTCCTTTGAAGAAGCAAATGGTGTAGGTATGAGCTTAGAGCATATAAAAAAGTTTTAACTGCTACTTTAATTTGAGTGATAGAGCCATAACTGTGACACTTCTTACGAAGATGAGTTACTCATATCTGCAATCTGTAGTTACCGATTTTATTTATTTGTTTATGTATTTATTAGGTGGCAATTAGAACAATGCAAGTAATCAAGGGGACATATTTTCTGGAGGCTTTCATTTCGGGAACTGCGTTTTCTCATTTCCAGTTACCATACTTGGGTCGTGTAAGGAAAAGCTGTGCAAGATGCGTTGTATAAAATTCTAAGCAGGATTTTCCTGCCAAGGTCCAGTTGCTAATGCTGTTTGTGACCATCCTTTTGAACTCACAGCCGATGATGACAGAGATGGATGCTGCAGAGTTTGTAACTTCTGGCCCAGTCCCTACAGCTCTGCATTTGGGTGGAGAGGCTAGCTAGGGAGCTGTGTCCATACTCTCCCTCCTGCCATGGGATGCTCAGCCCTGCTGAGTATGAGGGGATGTAGTGAGGAGTTGAGGGTATTTGAGGAGCAACTTCAGGCTCTCAGGGCTAAGTACTTGAGTTGTAAGCAAAGGACACAGAGGCTGAGGGTCTTACTGTGGAGCTGTGGGGTTATGGGGCAAGGCATATAGGACACTCAGTCCTGTTCATTCCTGAAAGCTTTTTCTTCCACGCAATGACTTAAGTGACTTCCACCTCTAATTTTCAGAGGATGTTTATTCAAATATGTCATTTCTTATCTTTCTCATGCTAATTTATTTTGCAGTGGCTTGTAATGACCATCCCAATTTCTTTTCCCTATTTTGCTATGTTTGGCCTCACCACAGAGTTTATGTTCTGAAGTGTCCTTTTGCTCACTCTCCCTCCAGATGCTTTGTTTTACAATAGCTATTTTCTGATGAGCCAAGCCTTGTAATAGTTGAATCTGTAAATATTTTTACTGCATCTTTGTTAAGCAACATAGTACTGCAGAACGTTTTATTACAGTCTTCCAGTCACAAATAAAGGAAGCTAATAGTCTTTCCTTTTCTCCCTGGGAGCTACCAAATTTCAGATGTCAAATGTACTTCCTACTGTAAAGCAGTATTGTAAAGCACTGCACAGCTTCTGTGGCCAGTGTCACCATTCATTTAACAGAGTGGGATGGGTTAGAACAAACACCCTCCCTTGGGTTAGTTTACTGGTAATTCTTTTCCCGCCCAACAGAAATCATTGGGTCAAATTAAGTTTAGATGCAAATAATAGTTCTCTTACACGGTTACAGTTTGGGTAGGATGTATTTTAGCTTATTACTTACTAAGATATTTTAAAAGTCCAAGTAACTGTAAACACAAAGGAAATGGTTTATTTCTCAATTTATCTTGTAAATATCAATGGAAATTGATTGCTTCATTTTCTTTAGTTCTGTTTTTAGAGGGGTTGAAGCTGCCAGCATTTCTTGTGCTGGGTGGGACTTTCCTCTAAATAGTGTTTCAGTGATTCTTCCAAGGTCTATAGAGGTCTCAAACCTGATGGATGAATTATTATTTCCTCTTTCTGTCTTAATTTTGTCAATTTTGTTGTGAAAGTAGGAAGTAGAGATAACTGCATGCTTAGTTACAAATCAAATCCTTCATGCTTTTCATGGATGTTGTTTGTATTAAAATACTCTTAGCAAAACCTTTGTTTTGGACACTTAATCCAAGAAAGTTTTAATGATTAGTTTGGCCTTGTGAAAGTGCTTTAACAAAATGTTTATGTACTTTGAACTAGAGATTGGGTTTAAAGGATGAGTTTTTCTGGCGTTAGTGCAGGATCACTGCTACTGTACTGAAGCAGCTTCAAGATAACTAGCTGCAGAAGAAACTGCTGGATCCACTCATTCTAATATGCTTCTGATTGACTTTTAGTCTTCTCATCACTCTCTGAATAATAATAACATTAACAGCTTTAAAAATACATGAAACAAAATAGTGCAAGGTAGCAAAGGCCTCACTGTAGTGGCGTACGAGCGTAGGCCCTACTGTAATAGCAGTGTCTAGCCTGGGAGAGAAAGCAAAGCCTGGGGTATTACATTGTGTTGCCATTACGTAAGTTTCTATAAAAGTCAATTGAAAGGATAAATTTGGACTAGCTCAACCTTTTTGGGTATGTTAGAAAAAGAAGGTGATACTGCCCTTCCAAATCATGCTTCCCTGCTGAAGAATATTGCAACCACATAGATCCAGGATTTGACACAGCTCTGCATAAGGGATGTGCAAAGAAGGAAATGTTGTCATTGAGACACAGAGGTTTTAGCCTGTAAATACAAAAATAGCTCATAATTTTTTATTTTAGTTTTCCTACCCAAGCAATTCATGTAATGAAGCAGAAGCTTAGTATGTTCTGCTATGGGAGTGATACAATATGGACTAGAGTACTTTCAGAAACGAGAGGCTTATCTCTTGGATTATTCATTCCAATCATGGCAATGGACTTTTAAAGCACCACTTCTGTACAGGTTCGTTCTTTGCCCTTAGTGTCAGGCAGATAACTTCCCAGTGAATTGGTGCTGTAAATCACTATGGAAGTAGTCTGAGGCAGATACTGCCTTCCTTTAGCCACTGCAAACTTGTGGATGAGGCTTCATAGATACCAGTGGAGGCAATTTTAAAAATAGGAGTGGAAGAGGGCATTGAAACAGTTTGCCTAAGTGGACACTTAATATCTTCTTTAGGTTACTTACATCTCAACTCTCTTTGGGTAGTTTTACTGATCATTTCTTATCTTGGCTTAGAAACATTTGGTAAGCCTGTCGCTGTGATGGCTCATATTAAAAGAAGAGTCGGTGTCCTGGTGAATGTTTGAAAAAGAAGGTATGTCTGTGATGCAAAATCTGCATGCTCCGTGTTGATTGAATACAGATCCTACCCTTGTGTGTGGTATCTTCTGTTAATATGTGCAAAGATCCTGGTTTAGATATGTCACCTTTGTAATATCTTGTGTCACTACTTCTAGAAGCTAGTAAAGTCAGCTCTGATGTATGCCATCAGCAACAAACACTCTGTGGATTCAGTAAAGCTAGTTTGTTGCTGACCCGTAAGAGTATTTCCTGTGAGCTAACGCCTTTGTATATATAAAGGAGTAAGAGGACACCCCCCCCCCTCCTACCATTGTGTGCAGCTTCTTTCAGAAGGGAGAAGTAGCACAGCTGGGATTAACTTCTTTTCTATTTCTCATAGTGCGAGTGATAATTTTATAAAACAAGCATAAATATTTGTAGTCAATCCCAATATATTGTTATGATTGGACTTGATGATCTTAAATGTCTTTTTCCAGCCTAAATTATTTTATGATTCTATTTAGACCTATCTTTGTGAAAGTCATTTTCAGAGTTAGCAATTTTCTTCACTGGTTAAAAAAGTGACTGTATGTGGACAAATATGTACAGAAAATGCTATGAAAAGTATAAAACTATACATGCATTCATGCAACTTCAGAATCTTGTCTTGCATATATCTGGCAAGAACCCTATTTTTCGAGAGGGAAAAAGTACGTTATATGCTCCAATCAAACCTGATTTGATTTGAGTGTGTTAATGCTCTCAGGATAAAAACCACACCACTTTGTGTGAATTTAGCTACATCTAGCACACATTCAGCAGTGAAGCTGTTCTGTATGTGTGATGACTATTTGAGATGTTCACTAAGTAAAGAAAGGGTGCAAGACTCATCTGCCTTACACAAACATTCGTTTGAAACCCCATGAATTTGTATCTAAAACCAAGCAGCTGCGTTTGTTTAGCCCTTTCCTGATATAAACACAAACAAGTGATTTAACAGAAAATAGAAATGTGAGATGTTGTACGATCTAGGAGTGTCTATGACATCACTTGGGTCAGGGCTTCACAGGCAGCCTCTGCGTTGTGAGCCCCTGTGCAGCAGATCATCTGTTTATGATTCTTCACACATCCAAAGTCAAATGGCTTGGTATGAGACTAAATGAGTGAGTGTGGAGAGTACAGACTTGATTAGCACTACAGAAATTATTGCCACTCTGGATACACAAACCTTTGGCTCTGCCTGCAAGGTGTGCTTGGGCCTCTCCCTCTTCCACCGAATGAAAAAAGCCCAAATAAAAGCCATTCAGTGTTATTTGGGGTGGGACCTCTGTAGGAGGGTGTATTAGTGTTAAATTTTAATGAGGCTTTGTAAAAGGCAAGAGACATAAGAGAACTAACTTTTTCTTTACAAATAAAAAACAAATTGAATGATTGCTTCAGCTTTAGCTGTTTTCCACTGTGTTAGTTATCTTAAGTGTTGAATAGGCTTGGTAAAGCAATTCACACTCTTTTGAGGAAAAAAAAAAAAAAGGTGTCTTAATCTGTTTCACAGCCTACTCTGGAGCCTGCAGGCAGCATTTAAGCTCACAATTTAGCATTGCATTTGAAAAATTTGCTATCAGTTGTGGTAAAGGACAGTAAATTTTGTGGCTCTATGGGCAATAACTTGATTTTGTCAAGAAGTGGCATAGCTTTTAGGATTAAGCAGGAGGTTAGAATTTGAAGATCTATTTGAGGATGCTCAGGTTTTGGCTCATCTCCATACCAATTGTCATTATATGTCTTTGTCCAGCTTTCATATAGACAGGATAAAAAAGGTGATGTACTTGCAAGAGGAACAAGTTTGCAGCTCATCAGAAAATTGAGTACTAGGCGGATGACAATATTTTCTCAAAGTAGAATATTTTTCAGCCTCAAATCAGGGAGTTCATGGCATACAGAAGTAATACCTGGGTGCATGTTTCACCCAATACGTGACCTGCAACTTTGCTGAGGCCATGAAGTAGCAGAAATGTCAACACCTGAGCCGTAACCCACTGTAGCAGAGGCACAGCTGATAAGGATGTTACAAATACTTAAAGAATTTTCATCAGCATTAATGACTAAGGTATAGTAACGGGATAATTGTTGACTAAAGTCTAGCAGTAGCTGCTGGCAAACAGGATTTGTAGATTTGAGATGCACCCAAGAGTCTTGTGAGAGCTGGCTGATGTTATTGCCCTACCACTCTCCATCATTTTTGAAAGATCATGGCAAACAGGAGAGATGCCTGAGGACTGGAGGAAAGCCAGTGTCACTCCAGTCTTCAAAAAGGGCAAGAAGGAAGATCCAGGAAACTACAGACTAGTCAGCCTCACCTCCATCCCTGGAAAAATGATGGAGTGGCTTGTTCTGGAGGTCATATCTAAGCACATGGAAGAGAAGAAGGTTATCAGGAGTAGTCAGCATGGATTTACCAAGGAGAAATCATGCTTGACTAATCTGATAGCCTTCTACGATGTTGTGACTGAATGAATAGATGCAGGGAGACCAGTGAACATAGTCTACCTTGACCTTGGCAAGGCTTTTGACACTCTCCCATAACATCCTTGTGAGCAAGCTCAGGAAGTGTGGGATGGAAGAACAGACAGTGAGATGGATTAAGAACTGGCTACACAATAGAGCCCAAAGAGTGGTGATTAATGGTGCTGAGTCCGGCTGGAGACCTGTAACTAGTGGAGTGCCCCAAGGATCAGTGCTGGGTCCAGTCCTGTTCAACATGTTTATCAACAACCTCGATGACAGGACAGAGTGTCTTCTCGGCAAGTTTGCTGATGATACGAAACTGGGAGATTTGGCTGACACACCTGAAGGCTGCGCAGCCATTCAACAAGATTTGGACAGACTGGAGAGACAGGCAAAGAGGAACATAATGAGCTTCAACAAAAATAAGTGCAGAGTCCTGCACCTGGGAAGGAATAATAAAATGCACCAGTACAGGTTAGGAGGCAATCTGCTAGAGACAGCCCCCTGGAGAAGGACCTTGGAGTCCTGGTGGACAAGAAGGTATCCATGGGACAGCAATGTGCCCTTCTGGCCAAGAAGACAAATGGTATCCTGGGGTGCATTAAAAAGAGTGTGTCCAGCAGATCGAGGGAGGTTCTCCTCCCCCTCTACTCTGCCCTAGTGAGACCTCGCCTGGAGTATTGCATCCAGTTCTGGGCTCCCCAGTTCAAGAGGGACAGGGATTTACGTGAGAGAGTCCAACGGAGAGCTACAAGGATGATTAAGGGACTGGAGCACCTGCCTTATGAGGAAAGGCTGAGAGACCTGGGGCTTTTTAGTCTGGAGAGGAGAAGACTGAGAGGGGATCTAATTAATGTGTATAAATATATGAGGGCTGGATGTCAAGAAGGAAGTGACAATCTCTTTTCACTTGTGCCCTGTGTTAGGACAAGGGGCAATGGAATTAAGCTAGAGCACAGGAAGTTCTACCTCAACATGAGGAAAAACTTCTTTACTGTGAGGCTTACAGAGCACTGGAACCGGCTCGCCAGGGAGGCTGCGGAGTCTCCTTCTCTGGAGACTTTCAAGATCCATCTGGATGCGTTCCTGGGTGACCTGCCCTTGATTCTTTGATTCTGTTCTGGCAGGGGGGGTTGGACTTGATGATCTCCGGAGGTCTCTTCCAACTCCTAACATTCTGTGATTCTGTGATTTCTCTCCGTTTAACAGGTTTGTGTACAAGGCTCATGGTTCAGTAGAAAACTGACTGTAGTGCTACCAGGGAAGACCTGCTAGAAATGGCTAGTAGTTCTCGGGAGAGCTGAAGGTTTTATGTGTGTTGCAAGGCTAAGGATGGATGCCCATAAAACTTTTAATTATGGAACGGCCAGTTAATCCTAATAGTTTGGTTCCTCAGGCTGTGCTCCAGCCTTATCAGTGGGGTAGGAAATCATCCTTGCTTCTTGATGGGTGGGGAGGAGAACATGCTGTGTCATACCCCAGGGAGAAAAATGTTGGCTTTACATTCTGTTACCCTGCAGTTTGGTCTGTAATGCTTCTAAAGAGAAAAGTCAGTGGAGCTGAAGATTGCTCGAAAAGAGCTGTGTCTGAATTTGAGAAAAATCTCAGGCTTTGCCCATGCAGTTTCTGTGTCTCCCCGTGCTCTTTTGGCTGGAATGTCCAGCTCCGGAGATGAGCCTGCAATTCTCCTAAAGCTGAGGGGTGTTCTGTGTGCAGAGACCGACCATAGTATTGGTCACTGATAATAAGTGATTGATAATAAGTAGTAATTCCAGGCCTTGCCTGCTTGCTCCATGCACATTTTCAAATAATTCACTTCTGCATCAGTATTTGGATGGGTACAAAGAGAGACTATATGATTTTAATAATGTAAGTAGAAGGAGTTTAACAGTTTATGCAATTGCAACAGCTTTAAGTTAGCAAATAAGTATTAAACAATGGTTTGCCATTTTTATCATATTTCCAGAGCAAAGTGACCATTAAACTTAGAGCTGACACAGTAAATCCTGCTCTATGACAAGCTTGCAAAATTCTACTCTCCCATTCAGCTAGAGCGTGTAATGGGTTTTGATGAGTGTGCAATACATCAGCAGGGATTTCCCCCCTCCTTTACTATCACTGTAGGGGCATGTTCTCAGCTTGGATCAGTAAACTTTCCTACCTTTCACTAAATGTTGCTTTACCATTAGTTACAGTTGTTACTTAGGAGAATCTGCTTTTTCATGGTGTTAGTTACAAATGTTGTGGCCCCGGCCCCTTTCTTTAGCCCTTTTCCTATTCCAAAGGCTTGATTTCCCTTGTCTCATTTGAGAGATGCCTTCCACTATCATGGGCATAGCAACCAGTTCAAAGTTACAGCCTCTGAGGGTGATTGGCTCTCCCTCTGGGTCAGTCAGTACACGTGGTGCACAGCCAGGGACAATCTGCTCAGTGCTTCATCCTGAAGTAGGAAATCCCATCTTCATCTGCTGTTAGATGAAAGAGTTCAGTGGCTGCCACGTCAGCCTGAGCCTCTTGAAGAAAATGCCTAAGGTGCCGGGTTTTTACAGAGATCCTACTGCAGTGGGTGTGCATCTGTCTGTTCCTGTAGGCAGGTATTTAAGGTTTGCAGCAGTAGGACCAGGTTGCAGCAGGCACCCTTGACTGCAGAGGAGACTGACTGCGGTGCTGTCTGGCCTTGTGGAAAATTTGCAGAGGTAGGCAGGATGTGTGCAGGAGCACTGCTTGGCAAAGTGTGTTCTTTTACTGGGTACAGTATGCCATGTTCTGCCCTCCTCTTTGCTTTATTTTTTTTTTCCTCTCCTTTGGTTAAACTACTTGATATATTGCCACTGTAGCCAGCAATGGGGCTGGTGAGAGCCTGCCATAGCAGGGCATGGAGAAGAGAGAGCTTTTACAGATGCTTTCATTCCTTTGGGGGCTACGGGAGGTGATTTTCATCTGGCTTTTTACAACAAGGAGCCCTTCTTTGAATTCTGCATGTTACAATGATGGCTATCTCCAGAAAAGCCTTTTTGTTAATTCTGTTACATTTACAAGAGATACCAGAGGTTAAATAACGGGAGTGGTGGAATGTGGTTATTCCAACACAACAGTGGGATTTAATGAGGAGTCATAAGGATATTATTATAATAGAGGCTACAGCCGTGATTAACAACCCGCAGAAATCTCTTTGACAACACTGTCAGCAATCTGCTGCTGTTGCTGGATAATAGCTTGGTGCAGACAACATAGTGAAGGAAAAATGGCAGGGGGATTGCTTCTCATTTGTCATTAGATCCACCCAGAAAAAAACAACTTTTCCCATTTTATTTCAGATCTGGAAGCAAATGTAGCTGCAACAGATTTCATAGAAGGACCCTTAGCTGTCATTAGGGTTTTGTACAATATTTCCTTTCACATGTGTGTGTGCAGACTGCTTCATTGAACAGCATGGCAAGAGTTTTGGAATCAAAATTTATAGTACAAATTAAATACATTTTGGGAAGCTGACACTTGAAATGGAAATAGTGGAGGAAAATGAACATATTGAACCACCCACTAATTGCTTACTCATTTTGTTTCTTGACACACTCAGCTTCTCCTGGGTTTGCTTCAGCATAACGATGAGGGAAGCTGACTTCACTTTTTTGTCCGTTGCATTGCTGTTCATGCCTGGCGAGAATATTGTTTCATGTTGATAATCTGGGAAAACTGCAGAGAAGGCTGAACATCAGAGATGGACTCTGCTTTCTGTTTTCTGATCATGGATAGGTATCAGCTATAACTAGGGAGTTCTTTAGCTCTTGGCTATATGCATAATTTTTTCTTTTTTTTTTTTTCAATGGAAACAGACTCCAGAAAGGAAAACAAATGCTCCCAGTCCTGATTCTTACAAGCTTTCTACAAGTGATTGCCTCCCCCTCCCCCATCCACTGGTATGGCAAAAGACAGCTTGAAGGAACAGCGGTGCATGCTTTTCACATTTAAACTACAAGTTGAGGTGAGCTTAACTGATACGTGACTCCCTGTCTAATAGGACTGTACACACAAAAAGCTCTTTCAAATGCACTTTGAGGAAGATCACAAAGTCAGGCACTCAAAGTGTAGGTCCTTGTGTCCAATTACGTTTTTTAAACATTCTCCTGACCTCTCTTCAAATGTTGGCAAGGCAACATATTTTTTTCCTAGGAATTCTTGGAACTGCTAAATTATTTCAATGCTTTAATATCTTCATACTTTAATATCTTTAATATCTTAATATAACTTTTTGGTATCTGTAATGACAAGTACCTGATACAAAAAACTCCAAATCAAAGAGTTGAAAGCTGTCAAGCGTATAAGCAGCTGAAAAAACGCAAGCTCTTGCTATTGAGTAAAATTACCAATAGTTCATCGTCTTGACCTTCTATGTATGACTTCTGAACACACAGTTCAAGGACAGCTAAAAACATTTCCTCACTCTATATTTAGTCAGCATTTACCGAACAGCAGTCTTATCTGCTGAAAAAATCTTGATGACGGTCTCAAGAAAGTCAGCATCCATTTGTTTCCTCTTTTAGTTTGCTCAAAGCATGTGTAGGTCAGGCTGATACCCTTGGTTTCTCACTTCCATGAGTAATGTATGTGCATTAACATTATAAAGTTTTTACATGATGAAAAGAATATGAAATAAAAAGCTTTTAAACCCAACTGCAAAAAGCTCCTCCATCATCTCAACTTTATGAGAGTATTTGTGGCTCCATTCGATCCTACTGTCTCTGAAAAAATCTGTTCTCTACCAAAGTTTTAGGCAGCAGACTGGAGAAAATGTCTCAGTATGAAAAATACAAAGAAAACATGCTGCCAAGCTTGTAAAGTCATCTTGGTCTTCCAGACCTTTTCTGGGAACCATGGCTCTGTCACAAACAAGCTTTGGTTTACTGGGTCAGATGAATGGTAGGACCTCAGAGGCAGCATCACTGAGAAAAGCTGGGTGGCTGTAGCGGCAGCGTATTGGGAATCTGGATGACAATGTAGGCACGATGTTCACAACAGAGCTTATAAACCTGTAAATGGAGCTGCCTTCCCCTTAAGGATAGAGCTGTTCCATTTTAATGGTTTGGGAGCAAAAATAAGACTGTTAGACTGTACCTCGTCACCACCCACTCAGCATACCCCAAATGTAGCGTCTTTTCACATGCATATATTATTTAGGTGAAAAAGAGGTATTGTAAAGTTCTCATAGACTTGTCAGAATCTATGGCAAAGATAACTAACAAAGAGACAGTGTATCTTCTTAGCACTAACACATTTTCACAAACTCAAGTAATCGGATTAAAAAGTAAGGGAGAACGCGTTCACTTTTTCCCCTTCTCAGAATCCTAATGGTATGGTTGAAAAAACCTTGCAACTGGTCAATATTTCTTTGGATAGATAAATATTGTGCTTAGTTTGTTGCACTTTCAGGAAACAATTAGTTTCCTCTGGGTGCATCTATCTTAGCATTTCAGCTCAGAGCAAGTGTGAGAGTGCTCTTGAATTGAGCCTCCGGATTGTTCCCTGTAACTGGGCCTTGGATCTCGCTACTGAGTGGTTTGAGGAGCACAGCCCATCTCTAGGGAGGGCAGAGGGGTGTGAGGATGTTCCGCTCCCTACTGAGTGTCCAGCCTGGGGCCAGGTTGGAGCTAGACTCAGCAAAGCTCTTGGTGTGTATACGTGGGGTGGAGAGCTGAGGCCTCCAGCCAACTGGTTTGGTCTGCAAACCTCTTCCAGTTGGACCCTGCTGCTTTGCTGATGTACAGGCAGCTTGTGTTGGTGTGTTGAAAGGGTTTTAAAGACGGGAGAGCTAAGAGAGACTAGTGTAGTATAATGCATAAAGCAGTTTTCAAATTGCACTTGTGGTAGTGTTTTGATCTTGTGTGTGTAATTATTTACAAGAAGCTATTTTTATTTTTTGGTATAGATGATTTCAATAATCACTGGTGTTTAAAAAAATTCAGTCGCACGTTTCACTAGTAATAAAAAGTCTGAGGTAATTTTGCCAGAGTGCTGCTGAACAGTTTATTTTTCAAACTTACTCATTTGAGAGCAATGTAGCTATTTCTTCAGTTATGTAAAAGTTTTATTCATATGCCTGAGTTCTGCACAGTTCTATTTTAAAACGGTGTTTATTAATAAATTTGGGCTAATGCAACTAATTAGGCTGTCATTAAGCTGCTAACGTAGAAGAAAAAGCTATCCTGGAGTGCAGTGTTGCTTGAGGAGATCTTAGATGAGCTGTGCATACCAAGCTAAGGGTACCCTGGGGACTTGAGCACTTTACAGGATGTGGCTGTTACACAGTCCTGTCTTGAAAAGAAGCAACACCAGCAAAGCCAAAGTGCCAAGAACTTGACAGTGTGCTCAAGGTTGGTAGGGAAGGGACAATCAGGTGTTGAACTTTCCTGGTTTGAGACTTGTCCTCTGAGTCCTGGGCAGTCACCAGGGTCTGAATTTGAACAATTGGGTGAGCATAGTTTGACTGTGAGCACTTGCACATCAAAAGCATCATCTTGTTTACTGCCCTCACTGCAGGAGCTCTGGGGAAGTACACACCACCATCTCCTCCCCTGAGACCAAGTAGGAATATGAGTGGTCCATTGTGTCAGTGTCAGGCTGTCCTGCTAAAACTGAGGCTGGGCAGCTGGGTACATCAAAGCAGCTGCGGAGACAGCGCTTCAGCACAAATCCTGGCCCTGTGCTGTGCCTTGCAAGGCAGCGGGCAGCGCCAAGAGCCTCTTGGCACAGGCTGTAGCTCTGACCGCCCCAACGAGCCTTCAAGACAGAAAGCGTAGTAGGATATCACAATGTTGCTTTGCCTGGATATGTCCCTTATGTTCCTCATGAGAAGAAAAAGATAACTCCACTCTTCCACTGTTCTTTCAAAAACTCCCAGTTGTAGTCCCATCTCCACACGCCCTCTCCACACACCCCCTTGCTATGTCTTCAGACTGTCTCCTGGGTGGAGACTAGCTAACTGATGAGGAGATTCATGTGGTGGCTGCAGTACTCTATTTTGTCATATACAAGGAAGAAATTTTTAACGTCAGGGAACTGTTAACTCCTGGCACTCCATCTGCCAAAGGAAGAGGAAAGAGGTGGATGGTGAAGTGAGCAAAACTATTCCAAAAATCTAAATTAAGAGAACTTGATTTTCTTGTATATGAGTGGGGAGGTAGCTGCTTTGATGCAGGTATCAGTCTATTATATACTTTTATTTGTTCTACAGTGCTTCCCAATAACAGCAGAATTTACATTTTTTTTTATAATGTGTCATGTGCTACCATGGCATAAAGCCTATTTATTGGTTACACTGATTCTACTGAGTTACTTGTATTGTACACATGGGCAAGAAAGCTATTTAGTCAAGTCCTTTTGAGTGTTTATGATTGAAAAAAAAGCTTTTAAGAAACCTTTTTACTTTTATTATTCTTGTCCTGTCTTCCTACTTTCGTATTCTTTAAAAGTGCTGAATTAGAAGCAAATTGGTATATAACAATGTATTGTCAGGGGTTTCTATTTCCTCATACTAGGAAAAAAAAACAAACAACAAAAAGAACTAAAACATTTAAGTTATTCTCACTGATTTTTGTGGGTTTTCTTGCAATAACTTTATCTCGTTTGAAAATATTTTTTCTGCCTGCAAGCTGTGTGAAACATCCATATACAGCAAAGGGAATTGACTAATGCACCTCAGGGGAGTAGTTCTGGCTATGAACAAACTGTTGTCAAATGTTGAATGTAAACAAACTGAAAATTCACGATTTCCACCAGCCTAATCATTCTTTGATGGTAATATTGAAATAAAACCTGTGATAATAGCAATGAGAGTTTTCCTAAAAGAGGCAGGAGTCTAAAGCTGATACAGAATTGTCTCCTGTCAGTGTTGCACTAGCATCTTGTCTCTTATTTTCTTACTCCTCCAGCCCTCACCTTGGATATTATATAGTTAATAGGATGCAACGTGACCTGTAAGAATATACTTGGGAAGGGGGACTGCTTTCCTCTGTGAGCAGCAAAGTTCAGCTCTTCCTACCTGACTTACAATTTTCTTTCTCCTAGTAAGAGTGTCCCCACATCTCCGTAAGGATTGGGTTGTGAGTAGTAGAATGGGTGTAGACCAGGGATCTGAACTGTTATGTAGTCAGACTTCAGGATTTTTTGTTTTGTTTTGTTTTCTCTTGCTGTTTTCCCTTGCCAGGGTAGAAAAGCACTCTTCTTCCTGCCAAAGGGAGGGAGGGATCTTTGCTCCATCCTCACAGCAACGTGGAGCTGTGGACAGGCCACCAGAGCTCTGTGCAAACATGTTCCTCTGCCCAGTGCCAGATCTGCCAGGTTTCTGGACCTGGTGAGAGCCTCCTGGTAGAGCAACACACTTGCTGCAGTTTGATTTTTTTTTTTTTTTTTTTTCTCCATTTTTTTTTTCTTTTTTTTTTTTTTATTTATTATTATTCTCAGCTGCAGAGGCTGAAGTATTAGTATTTTGTTTATTTGTAGCCTGGCAGAGGGCGCATGTATATTCCTGTGTGGTGGTTTAGGACAGGCTCCAAACCTGAGCACATTAACTATCCTTAATATTTCTTGTGGCTCTGCCCAGGATATCTGATGTAAGACCATGCTTAAATCCAGTCAAAGATCCATAGAAAGCACTTCCAGCTCTGTCTGTTAAATCGATTCTGTTCCCTTTCATTCTAGAGTCTGTTCCTCGAGGGCAGCAAACATAGCAAAGGTAACTGATGAAGTCCTTTCTTGAAACTGCTGTTGTCTTCCTTGGGTCATTCATTTGGCAGTGAAGATGCATTGATCAAATGGTTTATACTTGCAAAAGTACCTTGGAGCCACCAGAGCTTGGGAAATGGCAGTTGTGAGATCCTGGCTTCCTCTGCTTCTGCCTACCTGTCTGTGTAACCCCAGGCTCAGTATTGGCTCTGGCACAAAGATTGACCTTAGAATGGAAATGGTCTATCTGGGCTGATGGTGGAAGCATCATGGCATTTGGATATGCAGAAGCACTGCCAAGTGAAGATCCACAGCATGATACTGATGTGCTCACTATGCGAACCTGTACGGTCATAGTCAAGTTGTTTACTGAAAATATCTCTTAAAGAAGCTCTTGAGATAAAATCTCTTCTGAAGAAGCAGCATCTGCAGCTGTCACACATATTCCTAAGGAACAACATAATCATTATACACCTTAGCAGGTGCTGTTTCTTTTTCCAATGTAACTTCAAAGATGAAGGACAAAAAAAGGTTTTTACTTGGGTTTTGGTTTGGGGTTTTGATTGATTTTGTGTAGTCTTTTTTTTATAGGATTTGTACACATCTTTTTTTTGTTTCATTAAAAGCTACAGATAAGAAATAGCATGGCACTGTCACCTCTGCAGTCCTCGTGACTTCATTTCATACGTACAAAGGACAATGTATTGCTCTATAAATCATTGTGGAGGCAGGAGCAGGAACTGACCTGGACCATTCTTGGTGGTGAGGGAGATGAATAGGAAACTGAGAATCCTTTTGTGGTTGCTTTGTTTGCTTCTCAAAATTGGAGGGACTGTTTGAATACGGCAGGATTCCTAATGACTTCTGCTTTCCTTCCTGCCCAAAGGATTTAAAATATTTAACTTGCTGAAAGACATTGGTTTGAAATTCTCTGAGTGGGAAAGCACTGATTGCTGGCAAGTTCAAGTGTAAAATTGGTTATAAATACTCATGGGGGAACAGAGCAATGGAGGTGAACAGTACACTGAAAGAGAGAGTACTCTAAATCAGAATGTGTTTCTTATTTGATGTTTGCTGCTGGTTTCTTAGAGCACAGCTAGTAAACACTAGAGCCAAAGTCCGTTTAAGTCAATCAGAAGAATCCTATTGTAATTAATTTGAGCTGGATTTTGAATGAATTCCTTCTTCCAAGGTACTTTACCTCAAATTTCTGTTGTAAGGTATGGATCACTTTTCCTTGGATATTTCATGAACATGATTGTATAGTGGTTTTACATGGCTGAGGCAAATCGGACTCAGATATGTATCTTAACTACTAACTAATATAAGCTATGGGAATCTATAATTAAGTAATTTTGATTCTCAGGAAGGAACAGGTAAACATGGATTCTTTTCTTTGTATTTACAGATATTTAGAATAACTTTCTTTGAAGCTTTTAAAAAGAGGAATTAAAGGCAATGTTTTGGGAAAGCTAAAAGTAAAGTTAATATTGCTGCTTAGGGATTGCTTTTGCCTGATGAGGATTACCAGATGCTCAAATTAATTTCATTTATTGCCTAAGCTTTGTCTGACCCCTTTTTGGAGGTGAGGGTTAATCCACCGAAAGAATTACTCTGTTCTGTATTGTATACCATTAAATCTTGCAGAATGGGGTTGGGTTGTTGATTATATTCCATCATTCCTGTTACACTAATTAAAGAAGAACGGTATTTGAGGTATGTAGTGGAGCCGTCTGATGCTGTGCCCCAACATCATACCATACTGTAACAAGGCATTTTTCTGTTTACCTAGAGCTGTGCTGGGAGCACTATCTTGCAGCATTGGAAGCTTGTGCCACTACTGGTTTGCATCTTTCTTTACAGCTCTCCACATGGTGCACCCTCCTTGGCTCTTCCCCCTTTCCTGTGAGTCGAAAGAACATGCTGGATGTGCCTTCCTTTAATGTTTCTGTTTAACTTTTCTTTGTGAGAGCCTGGAAAGAAGTACTGGTGCTTCATCCCCTCTCTGAGCAGGTCCACTCCTTGGCCTGGCTGGGGGCATGCTGTGCTGGGCAGGGTCCTCTAGGGCTAGTCTATGGCTGCGGAGCAAGCATCATCATCATCCCTGTCTGCTGGGGGAGGCAGTTCTCAGCCTGGAGGGCTTGGACGTGAGGGATATTTATTTTTTTTTTTTAATCTCCCATAAACATACAGCTTTCCCTACATTAAAAGACCGTCGGTGGAGTGGTGAAGTCAGCTCTTAGAAGAGAGAAAATGGCAGATTTGAGATTACCCAGGTAGCCATACTATGGCTTATCATATGCATACATTTTAATGCTCTCCTTTATGGTCACATTGGCCACATACAGTGTTTCCTCTGAGACTCCTATTTATCCAGCACACAGGAGGGACTCTCTACCTAATGATTGGCTCTTCAGGATTTTGTTTTTTTGTCATTGTTGTGTGTGAACCCCGGGCTATATAACTACATGCTGTTGAAGTGATGCTTTCAGGATAGAATTATTAACTCATGAGCTTTCCCTTGGTTCTCATTAGTATGATAGCTTAGCGTTCCTTGGGCAATAATTACTTTGCTTTCCTCACCTGCAAACTGAGGGCATATCTTTAATTTTATAGACAAGAGTGACTGAGATACAGAGAAAAAAAAGTGTTACTTGGAATGCCTGATTTAAGAGGCTTTTATTTTGAAGAGTCCCTAATATTACATACCTTCCGGAATGGATCAAAGAAAGGGTCATCACATTTTTCTGACACATGAAGACAAGTAAGAAGGGCTGGGTTTTTTTCCCCTCTAATGTCATTCCTGTAAATTTCAGGATTTCTGATTTTAAATTCAGCTGGTAAAAGATGCCATTAATAATGTTAATAATTAAATATGTTAATAAGGTCACATAGTGGAGAAGATTAAATAACCTTAAGTAATTAGTCTCACCAACAATTACACTTTCATCAGGAAGATATCTGCTCTTTCTCTGCTGTTCGCACAGAACATCACTAGCTCAGAGCACTCGTAGCTGTGGAAGGAGGTGGTTGCTACCTCCTCCATATCAACCCAGACCAGACTTAAAACCCATGCGGCAATGGAGTCTAAGAGGTAGCATCAGGATGCTTCCCACCTTTCTCTCCTCTGAACATTGTTTGCTGGAGCTCCTGGGGCTTTTTGGATGTACGGAGAATAAAGGGCATAAGGACTTGGTGGTGAGCAGAGTGTCTCAGTCCAGCCTTATGGCTGTGACAATGTGAAAATGAGTGTTTGCATATGGATATAAAGCTATTAAATGCGTGCCATTTAGATTTACAGTTGCTTTGTTTTTTTGTTTTTGCTGCCAGAAGGGCTTTGGTATAAGGAGAGCCATGGTGAGACTGATCTAGCTTTCCTGGTTCCGAACACTTTTCTGCCTACAAAATAATACGCATTCAATGCAGAAACAGAAATCATAGTTCTTCTCAGTGAACTATGTTGTGAAGGCCAGTGGATATGGTATGACTGTACTGCCATATGTCCTTAGTAAATTGAGATATGTGTATTGCGGTGATATAAAGAATGATTTTTTTGCATGTATTGTTCTTTTGTGTAGATTGGGTAGAAAAGGAAGGCTGTTTGCAGGGCAAAACAAATTAAGCATATGTGTGTTGTTACGTCCGTGTCCTTGCTTGTATCCTTGATTTGTATCTTGTCAAGATTTCAGAGCACTTGTACCTATGCAGCTGTGCTGGATGTGTAGTTAGCATCTGTTATTCAGTGCCAGCTTTTGTGACTCACTGACACTATTCCTTTTTAAGCAATGAATACAGAAAAAGAAATAAAATGAAAAGACCACAAATGCCAGGAGAAAGTACAAAATTCAAAGAAAAGAGAATCTCAAGTAAAAATGTCCATCTGAGACAAAGCAATAGGAAAAGGAGTGCTGTTTTTTCAGTACGCCGCTGTGGTCCATCCGCTATTTGAGAAGAAAAAGATTAAACTGACTGTGAACTTCATGTATCTTCTTGTCAGTGGCAAGACTGGACCTGATGGACATCTGAAGTATTTTGTTGAGGATTCCAAAGATATTTCACTATGGGGCCCAGGAGAAAAAAAAAGCAGCACTGGATGGATGGTGGCAGAGATACAGTTCCTGGTGGAGTGGTGTGTTTCTGTGGGGTACAGTTTTGTCTCAGACAGGAGCATAGGAGTTATGTACAGCACTAGGCACTGCTGCTGGTGAGAACTGGCTTCACTCTTCTGGTAGTTGAATAGCATAATGGTTTTGACTGCAGTCAGTCTCATCTAAGATCGGAAAATAGATCTCCTGTTTGGAGCTTTTATTTTTTTTTCCCCCAAAATAAGCAGTCCTCTAGGAGGTGAATTAAAATAGATTTTTCTGACAGATTAAATAATAAAATAAACATTGTATGTATTAGGTAATCTTCTAACACCATGAATTTAGATTTGCTGTTCTGATATTCTGCCCCTTCCTGCATTGGTACCTCTGTGACAGCTTTGAGTGAGGACACTGAAATTGGTGTATTGAGGAAAACTGTCACTGGGATAGTTACAAGCTATTTCACAAGGCAGAAAGCAAGCAAGACATGAATTGCCTATTTACAGATTTCTACGTCAGCGAAACATAGTATTTGCTGCAAGTGCATAATTCTTTAACACAAACATTTATTTCCGTAGTTCTGTAAGAGAGTGAGATGTGGGTGCATTGAGGTACGCCTGTCTTGTGTTTCTAAGCATTTTGTGCTCTGTAAATGGCATTTTTACTCAGTGTTGCAAAAGCCATGCTTATCTTGACAAGGAAACCTAAGGAAAGAAAACCAAAATGTGTGAATGAAAAAATGTAGATTCTCTGGCCTGATGGGTATGTTGATTAACAGAATCTACGGATTTTAAAAGATCGTGAATAAGTTAGCTGCACAGTGCTAGTGAGGCTTAAAAGTAAGAAAATTTTGTTCTGGGTGTTAGCAGGAGTTGTGTACATAAGATTCAGGTGTAGCTTTGCGTGTAGCATTGATGAAACCTCACCAGAGAGCTGTATTGAAGTTTTGTGCAGCACAGTTTAAGAGAGAAGCAGATTGATTGAAAGGGGTTGAAAAATAGGTTCTTGAGAGCACTGGAAGACAATTTTAATTGTGAGGAAAATGGGGAAATGACTGGATTTGAGTTGTGTCTATCCAGCGTGTCTGATTTTCGCACGCAGTGACCTGGAGGGCTGCTGCCGTGTTGCCAAGGATTGCGTTTCCCTGGCCTTTTGAAGGATGCTTCTGGGAGGTCAAACCACCTTCTCTGCCTGAGGAACTGGCTGAGAAGCTGAGGCACTCCTCTGCTTTTACTCTTGGGAGACATCTTGCTAAATCACTGACTTTTAAAGGTACTGAACCTTTGGTGCTTCTGAAATCACAGGCATCCTGCTATAAAGCATTTTAGAGGCCCAGTTCGGTGTCGTTCTTGATGGTGCTGCTTGCTGTCAGTCACTAGCACAGTGTATCGTCTCTTAGCAGGCAAGATTAAAATTCTTTGCTGAGTCAAGTCACTTATTTTCATTAATACATCTCCTCTTGGTGATAAACTACAAACATAAGTACCAAAATGAAACAAAATACATGGTTACACTCCTGCAGCCACTGATCTTGATAGTAATTTACAATTATTATTTTCTCAAGTCCCCACTCCACCCACCCTATCCTCAGGGTTGCAGTTCCCTCATGGCTCCAGTTCAAGAAAGCAGTATTTGTCTTAAGGATGTTGTTATTCAAGACAAGCCTTTAATATTTTCCTAGTGTTAAACCCCATGAGAACTGGACTTAATCCCCTGCTTGAACTTTAGTATATCCTTTTCTATTCTGAATGTGGATGCATTTTAAATTGAAGCCTCATTTGTCCTTCCAAGAAATCCCTTCTGAAATGCCCCGGCCGGGGCACGGCAGAAGGGCCGCAGGGCAGGCTGGGTGGGTGCGCGAGGGAGCCGGGTGGCGTGGGGCAGCGGCTCCTGCCTGCCGTGCACCCCAGCATGGCCTTGCTCCCCAGGGTTGCTGTCCCTTTGGCGGGGGAGCTGCTCTAGGCCAAGATCACCATGTCTCCCTTTTCTTTCCATCCCCTCTGCCCTGTTAGTATTCAAGTCCCTAGCTGTTCTGACTGGTGTGCTGATTGGAATAGAAGCCCTCTCTGAATTAAGTGGAGACCCTTGGTTTCTAGTGCAGTTTCAACTAGATTAATTTTTTTAAAATGTCCTCTATTGGTCAATGGGAAGGATGTTCTGTTGTACTAACTGGCTTCAAAATAACAGTGTTTTAATTAGGTGGGTTAACAGTTGGTTCTACTGCAAATGCTCTCTGGTCCTTCTAGTTCTTTTTGTGGTTTTTTCAATGAAGACAGAAGTATTTGCAAGAATTTTTCTCTTCCAAAGTTACTGTTTATGCAGGAGAGCTGCAGACTGTTCTGTGACTTTTTTTTTTTTTTCCTAAGAAATACCATACATCAAAGTTTCTTAATGTGTTGTGCACCCAATTAAGTGAACTAAAAGCACGTAACACCCTTTGTTACCGCTCATTGCTGTTAGGGTTTGAAAGCGTCGCATGTAGGTAAGCGATTGCTGTCCGGTTCCTCACGTTTTGCTTAATGTACATATCTGTCTGGAATGATTTTGCTGCTTTGTTTTTGCACGGCTTCCCTTTTGTGATTTGTGTATTTGAGTCTAAAATAAAAGATCCACACCATTGTGCAGAGGCCTGGAGTCACTGATGCTCCTGAGCTGTATGTTGTATTTCCAGTGTGGGAGAGCAATGAGGAGAGACAATGTGTTTTGCTCTGCTGCTGTCACCCACCCAGGCGTGCTGTGTGGGCAGAATGAAACTGTCCTTGCAGATTTTAAGCACCCTTATGTTTCATTTCTATTTCTCATTGTTTTTATTACTCAGAAGAAGGGGCAAGAAAAAGAAGGGAAATGGTGAAAGTGTGTTGGAAGAGCAGGGGACCGGCGGCAAACTGGCCAAGTGTTTGCTTTGTTAATGTACTGAGAAGCCCCTTCAGAGTGGCACATGCAGCTTTTGGTGAGGACGGAGAGCTCAGTGTCTTACAGTAGGCATCTGTCATCTGAAGTAAGGAGGTGCTTAGCTGGGTGCTTGCAATATGGGATTGACATAATAGAGGTGCTTTGGTGAGAGATCTGAGTACTAAGATAGAAAGGAAAATATCATGGAAAAAAACGCTTTAGCTGCTGCTGTCCAAAGAAAAGAAGAGACTCTAGCAAGGAAGGGGTATGCAGAGAGATGTGTGGCAAGAGGAGTAGACAGGAGAGATAGACCTAACATGGGAGGTAGAGCTGCAGGAGAGAGAGCTCTTGGAGATTTGATATGTAGGGAGAGAAGGAAGGCACTACTAATTGAGTAAGTTGAATTTCCTGATTCATGAATTTTTACCTCATGTCCCTTTAAGTTCTACAAGTCTTTCAAGATGGAAATCCAGAGGCAAATTGACTTGCTATGAAGAAGAGCGTGAGTGAACGCACATCACACTCTCTAAGCGATTTTCTTTTCAGAGGGAAAAAAGCAAGATGCATTTGGTTTATAATCTTCACAGTTTTCAGTGAAGGTCTTGATAATACTCTCACTAGTGTAACAGGATAACTGTGTATTCATCATCCAGGGAATCAATGTCTAGAGTCTACAATAAATGAGGCTTTTGCTCTCTTAAGAGACTGTGAAGGCTGTGACAAACTGGCAATTAATGTCATTAATGATTAATGATTGATTGTATTAGAGGCTGTATTTAATGATTAATAGCAACACCATTATAAATGTATATTTATAAAAGAAGTAGAACAACTTACTGGCTGAAGAGAAAATTGCTTGCTTCCTGTTAAATACTAAGTTAATGCTGCTTTACTCAGAGATGTATTTGTAAGTAGGCAGCATTGTTTATTTGTAAAATCAACATAACTTTGAAGAATTGCTGTAAACACATTTCACCACATTAAACTTAGATAAATCGAGCTGAAAGAAAACCTGAATTTTTGTATTGTCTCTCCCAATATCTATAAGTGAACTTAGTTTTCTATTAATGCTTTTCTTGTCCTTATCATGGCTCAATGAAAATAAGCATTAAAAAGTTGAATAAGAAGGAAAACCTCTTTCGAGTCAAACACTACCAAGTGTTTTGCTGATCTGTAGCGAAAGGTTAGAAGTATGGAGTGGGAATGACATTTATAGTGCTGGCTGTGAAATACTCATGGAAATCCACTTCTTTCATAAATATTAATTTGACATTGGTTTAGCATTTAATAAGTGGAATTACTCAAGATGATAAAGATGCTTTATCACATCTGGATAGCCTTAGGAAATATTTCTGTCTGCCATTTAGAAAAAAAGTCTAAAAGAGATACAAAAGGGTTTTAAGTTATGAAAAGTAAAAGAGGGTTGAATGTAAAGTTAATTGGGGTTTAGACTATATAAAGTAGCTCCAAATTTTTCTCTCCGTTTACATAAATGGAGTCAAAGCCCATTCTGGATGAAAAGGGAATGCAATTTGGTTATCTTTCTAAATTTGTCAGACGTCTTCAAGGCATCCTTGCCCTGAGTTTGAAATGTCCATGTGCAAAGTTCAGGCTTTCTTTTACTGTATCACAGAAAAATGTCTTGAATGAGGAGCAAATATGACTCAGAAGTGATCTTTTGATTCCTTGACTGCTTTAAAGGCAAGTTATTTTCTAGCCTGATGCTTTTGAATGATGTTGGATGCTGCAGTATGCAGTCAAAAACTGCTGGCTATTTGTGTTGCTGTTGATAGTTCTGATGATAAGGCAGGCTACATAGTAAGGGATATGTTGTATGCTTATGAGTGAATCAGATAGTCGCTACCACTAATGGGCTGCCAAAACAGGATCTAAAAGTACTGAAGAAACATTAAACTAAGTTACTTGTGTGTTTTCAATCATTCTTGTGTGCAAAATGATCCCAGTAAATGAATTGTGCAAGCGTCAATGGCTTGGGCTACAAGAAAAGATAAAACCACAAAGAACACTTAATATTTAACTTTCTTATTATAGTTTGAATACCCACATAGTTCTTGAAATGTTGGTCTTTGACTGAAGGAGTGCTTTCCCTGTTTTAGAGGAAGGGGACATTTTCACTACCATTCTGTCCTACCTGGTGGGTCCCTTATTCTGAGCAGCAAAACAAAGTAGTTTCAGTGTGAGCTTCCTTTGGTGACTTATCTTTGTACGTGACTTCCCACCCTGTTCCAGCAGAATCAGAGGTAGCCTTTCAGAGGTTTTGTTTGCACTGTGGAGAAGTGCAAGTGTGGTCTGTGATGAAATCTTTGTCTGTACTTGAAGTCTATAAACTTCAATGAAGTCACTTGATCTTTTTTTCCTTCTTAAGAGGACCTACAGATTTCTTGAACTGAGTTTCCCGAAAAGGGAATTTTTCCATAGAGAGGAATGCATCCAGAATTGTTCTTTGTTGTTTGTTTCCTTTTGTTGCTTTTTCTTGCGTCACTATTTCATGGTTTTCTCTAGGTCATAAGTTTGTTGTCATAATGATGATACTAATCTTTGTAAAATAATAAAATGATTTAATTTTTTTGACAGGAGGAAGAGAAAGTAGATCAAGTTTTGGATATGCAATATCACAAACATTCTTTTTGGCAGAAAACTTGTACAGATGAGGTCTCCTAACAAAACCCAGATTTTTGTCTTCGTGTGGAGGTTTTAATCAAGTTTTAGATTAATGAAGGTTAAGCCTGTTTAGAGGGGTTGTTTATTTGTCTATTCTAAAACCATGCCACCTTTTTAAGGCACATGGTACTACATTTCTTTTAAAAAAAAAATACAAACAACTAAAAACTAGAGAAAAAAACTGCCCTAAAAATTGAAAGTTAAAAAAAGATTCCTGCAATGTTTCTTGGTAACTATTTTGTTTTGACATTTTAATTATAGCCCAAAGGCCTCAACATCACTTTAAACCTGGTACCTAGATATAGTAGCAAATTTTCTTCACTCCCAAGAGCCTGCAGTCACGGAGAACAGATAAAGCAGGTGTTTGAAGCAGGCACGTGGACTGGGGTCACTTTGGCTGAACCTGCACACTCTGAGCTGCCAGTACTGGCTTGTATCATAACTTCCTGCTAGTGCAAGGTGAAGTTGGTCCTGTTGTTATAGATACAGGAGTTTAAACTTGTTTTCATATGAAAACAAGTACAAGGCAGGCAAAAGCTGGCTCAACCAGGAGACGTGTGTCTGAAAATTCACATTGTTCTTGTTGTGCTTTAGTTTATAGATTTTTTTTTTCTTATTTTTTTTTCTTTTTTCTTGTCTGGACTTTAACCACCTGTGTTCAGTTTCTTCTTCCTGGGCTCATACTTCAGACTGGAGACATTTAAGAAAAGATTTTATTGAAAGTTTCAACTAAAATAGCTCAATCGTATGAAAACGCACAAGAGACGTAACAGCTGCAGATTGCTCCACAAGAAAGATCCTTCCAGCTATCCCAGGACACTTAGAGTACAATGGGAGTGTCTGGAGGGGTATTCTACAAAGTGGGTCCTTTTTAGCTTGTGAATTTATAACCCCTTTTGGCTTCCGACATATAATACCTGGGAAAAGTTGATTTTCTTTAAAACCCTGGGGGAGCTTCCTTTAACAAGGTGAAAAATACAATGACAGGCTTGAGGTGCTGGGGTGTGAACCTCGAGCCCTGAAGTGAACCTGACACCTGGATGAATCTCACAATTGGGTAAAAGGGCTAAGGCTGCCCAGGTGCTTCCTACTATAATCAAGGGCAAGACTGGTTGGCCTCTGTATTTGCCACCAAGAAGAACTTTTAGTTCTGCTGCTGGCTGCAGCCCAGTAGGCGTTGAGTGGTGGGGACACATGCCATAACAGGCCTTGATATGAGGGATGGTCCCCTCTGTTGTAAGAGGGACAGTCAGGAGGGGAGGCCAGGCCAAACATACCCTGAAGTGCTGAGAATTAAAGTGGAGACTCAAAACAGCTGCTATTTACGTCGTGATTAGGGGGCGGAGATAAAAAGGCTGGTAGAGCTGCTGCTGGAGATATACATGAAGGAGTTTTGAGGAAAGTCAGCAGTGTTTGGAAGGGTTGAGAATGACAAGGGTAGCGGACTGGGTAATGTATTTTTTTGGCATTTGTCTTGTTGGTCTTTGCGTGGTTATGATGGGATAGGGGGCATGGTTGATTTCTCCTCATGTTGTTGCATTTTTGGCTCAGTTTGCCTTTTCTCCCATTGTATCACCTGCGGTGAGCGGGATTATTGCTTCATTGGTTTCCCCCGTTGCTGGCTGTGCTATGTCATCTTTGTGGTCCATAGAGATAAATAATGGAGCCTGCGTGTGGTTTTGTGTGTGTTTTTCTGCTGGTGGCTGCATCCTTTTTGCTGGGCCGTGTAATTGGCAAAACAGAACTTCATCTTGAAACTGCAATTAAAGGCAGGCTATTTATATCACCATCGAAGGAGGACACTAAATTAGCCTTGAACACTCTCCGTGCTTAGTTTACCTCAAAATAAAACTAATGTGACTTGTCTCTGCAAACATCACCTTGCAGGAAAACATACCTTTGCTATCAATGAAGAGCAGCAGCCTAAATATTTTGAAGACTTTCTGGACACTGCTGTTTGGATGGAGACTAGGGAAGAGGAAAGCAGTTGGTAACTAGAAAGCAATTCGTAACCAGAGAGAGTTCAACAGCAGCTATGAAGATGACTACGAGACTGGAACTTTCTCTTGACAAAAGGCTGAGAGATCTGGGGCTGTTTAGTCTGGAGAAGGCTGAGAGGGGATCTTACTAACGTTTACAAATATCTGAAGGGTGGGTGTCAAATAGAAGGTGCCAGTCTCTTTTCAGTGGTGCCCTGTCATAGGATGAGAGGCAATGGGCACAAACTGGAACGCAGGAAGTTCCACCTGAATACGAGGAAGAACTTTACTGTGAGGGTGAGGGAGTCCTGGAACAGGCTGCCCAGAGAGGTTGTGGAGTCTCCTTCTCTGGAGACTTTCAAAACCGGCCTGGACGTGTTCCTGTGCAACCTGCTCTAGGTGACTCTGCTTTGACAAGGGGGTTGTACTCGATCTTCAGAGGTCCCTTCCAAACCCTACCAGTCTGTGGCTCCATTATGTGGGAGAAGGAATTAGATAGTTTCTATTTCATTACGAATTTTAATAAATCTCTTTCATCTAGGGGAGTGGGAGGGGAAATCTTTACAATTAGCTGACCCATTCCTCTCAGCTGTGAAACACAGTTGGCTGGTACCCTCTGCATATCCTGTCTGTTAGTGCCAATGATCTCTGAAAACACTGAAGAGCAGCAGGTACTGCAGGATTAGAAATCCCAGTGATGCAGAGTTTAGGCTTAGACTGTTATAAAAACAGGAGTGTGAGCAGGCTATATTCTAGAATGCTCATTTATTGTATTTCTTTATGGCATGCTTTGAATGAATGCTGAACTGGTGAAGTTTTTGGTTAGCATTTTGTGGTTTTTCTTTCTAGTTTTGCTCGTCCTTCTACCTCCACTAAAATCCACATTCAGATATATTTCAGTTTAGTTCTTCAGATTACTTATTTATCTCAGAATATCATCTTAGTATGGAAGTAGAAGCTATTTAGAGGTAAATGTGGATAAACTATAGTTCTAAGTTTGATCATATGCCCTTGAAAATATGAGTTGTCAACTACTCCTTCTTTTCATAGCATTGCTATTCAAATGTTAATGTGCTACCATGAATTTGAGAGTGAGAGAAAAGGTTCATAGACCTCTCAGATTTTTCTAGAAGTGCTAAATGTTACTGATAGTTTTCTTGTGTTTTGTTGGGTCATGGACAGGAGGTGGCAACAGGTAGGGAATTCCTGCCTGTTAAAAATAACCCCACCTGTTTGTTCTTCTGTTTTAAACAGACTGCTAAATGACATTAATATTTATTGTCCTTTTCATGATCCCTTTGAGATACGCATGACTGAATTATCTATAAGAGGAAAACCTTCAGGACAGTGTGGCTCAGAAGTGGGCCTTTTATCTCTAGATTGCAAGTTCAAGGTCAGCCCAGTTTGGAAGGCTGTTTTAGCATATGGTAAAGTGGATAGTGAATGCTCTCATACAGCTAAAGCTTAGACTTAACAGTGGGGTTCCCAGCCATCCAAGAGAGCTGAGGATGGCTGGGGCACCAAACACTTTGCTTCTCTTTTTACTTGGTGTATATTGTCTTGGAAAGGAGAGTGGGGCAGTGTTTTGAACAATTCCCACTGCTATAGCAGTTTGTCTTGGTTCAGTCAGAGCCCAGCAGCTGAAGGAGAGAGGCTCTAATTGTGAAACATTTACTCAATCCTTGTTTTGATAGGGCAGCAAAATGCTTTTTTAACTATACCTAAAGGTGGACTTTGTCTTTGCAGTGGTACTGCTTTACTTCCAGCCTGCAGGTTAATTTTAAATGTTGAAAGTATTTTTCAAGTTAAGTCTCAGTATGAAACCTCCTTTTAAGGGCCTCCTGTGTTAGGTAAATTGGTTGAGCACTGTGTCCATGTGTGATGCTTTCAGTTTTTTCCCAGATAAGGCTTTTGTGTGTCTGTGATGGTCACATGCATAGGCTTTCTGGGGTGTTTTTTGACCAGTTTTATATAAGTCTTTGAGGTGGCAAAGAAGTGGCAGAAAGTGACTGGTATTAATCTTCTGGTTAACTAAAACAGGGAGAGCCAGTTGAAATGAACTCTTATTTTTCTTCTAGTTATGACTAGATAAAGCTTTCATCTGTCTCAAGCAGTAGACTACAGCATTCAGACCTTAACCCTTCATCAAGAAAAGGCCTTATTATAACTTGAACTGATTCACCATCTGCTAGACTTGAATCTCCAGGTGTTTGTGTAAGACAGCCATCAAAAATTTGGCAATAGACTTTTGATTACAGGGTTAGGTCTCTCTTTTCCCTTCTTGTTGCAAATTAGTTTCTTCAAAATGAAACCTAATTCAAGTAATACTGGGGTGCTAGTCCAATAATGTTTTGTGTTATTTTGCTATCAGTTTGAAATGTAGTCCTGGCTTAATTCAGTTCTTTGGGTTTTGTAGTCAATAGAACACATACTGGTTTCCATTCCTGCATGCTTTATGAATGTGATGCTATGTATGTTAATGGGTTCATATCACTGTACATCTTGTGGGTATGCTAGGATTTGCTGTTAGAAGGACAACTGCCAGTCTCTTTTCAGTGGTGCCCTGTGATAGGACAAGGGGCAATGGGCACAAACTGGAACACAGGAAGTTCCACCTGAGTATGAGGAGAAACTTCTTTGCTGTGAGGGTGACGGAGCCCTGGAACAGTTTGCCCAGAGAAGTCGTGGAGTCTCCTTCTCTGGAGGATCTCAAAACCTGCTTGGATATGTTCCTGCATGGTCTGTATCCTGCATGGCCTGCCCTGGGTGAATCTGCTTTGGCAAGGGCATTAGACTAAATGATCTGGGGTTGTTTAGCCTGGAGAAGAGGAGACTCAGGGGGAGACCTTATCACTCTCTACAACTACCTGAAGGGAAGGTGGGGGTCGGGCTTTTCTCCCAGGCAACTAGTGATAGGATGAGAGGGCATGGCCTGAAGCTGCACCAGAGGAGGTTTAGGTTGGATATTAGGAAGCACTTCCTCACGGAAAGGGTGATTAAACACTGGAATGGACTGCCCGGGGAAGTGGTGGAGTCGCCATCCCTGGAGGTGTTTAAGGTAAGATTGGATGTGGCACTTAGTGACATGGTCTAGTTGATGTTGTTGAGTTAGGTCATAGGCTGGACTTGATGATCTCAGAGGTCTATTCCAGCCTCAATAATTCTGTGATCTCCAGAGGTCACTTCCATTCTATGATGACCTGTATTTTGAACATGGAATGAAAACGTTGGTCTTGACTTCTTGTGCATTTTGAAAATCAGATTGGGGGGGGGGAGAAGTGGCTTGAGCCATGCATGTGGCTTGTAGGCCTGTCTTATTTTAACAGGTACACACAATTTTAAAACAAAAAAGGCCTGCTAAGTAGAAAAGATCTATGGCTTTCCTTATTGTAGAGCTGAAAAATGGTAGTGTGGAAAGAAAAGTAGTTTACCTACTGCTGATTTTGCAATGGAAGGTTTATTGACTTTTCACAGATATCGAATTGTTCGCTTGCGTTTTAATTTATTGCCACGCTGATGAGCTGAAGGGGCCTGTATCTCAGTGCAGAGCCTAGGCAAGCTGTGTGAGTGCCTCGCAGGGCTGGGCTCAATCAGCAGCCCTACCCACCCTGAGTCAAAGCCTGAGTGTCCAAAATACAGCAATGGGCCTGGGCTGCAGCAAGGTGTGGACTGCTCCAGGAAGGGCAATTAGCTGAGAGACAGGGCTCAGGTAGTCAGTGAAACTCCAGACTTGGCAAAGGGATTGGTATTTGGCCTTGCCATGCATACGAGCTTTGAGAGCAAGCTTTGAGTGGCAGACCTGCCAAGCTGCATGCATATTCTAGAGAAAACCAAGAGACCACATTGGCCATGGTGGAGATTTGAGCACTGGTGGTAGAAGGAAACTCTACTATAGAGAAAAGAAAACTTTTTGAAGAGCAGTAAGCCCTTGGATGATTTGCTGTCTAAGTGTTTTTGCATTCCTCAGTACCAGTGGGTTACTACTATTTTTGTTTTGTTTAGGAAGGTAATTTTTCAGCTTTCCTTAGATAAGTCTGTCTTAGCAAAACATCCTATTAGGAAGATATTGTTTCTAAGAATTCCTTTACCCATTTGAAAGGAAGTAAGTGGAGACCGAGGCAGAGAAGTCTACTTTGGAGGATGACGGCCTCACTTTTGCACAGCTACAGCTGTCTGGTCCCATGAGCTACCTCTGCTGGTGAGGGTCCATGCCTGCCATGCTGACACTGGCCCAAGCACTTTGAAGCTAATATAAACCATGTCTAAAAGGGGACTTTAGACAGAACAGAAATGTTACAAGTAATCCTGCTGCTGCACTTTATCTGCAAACTTGTCTTGTGTGGGACTGGCCCTACCAGTTCTGGGAGAAGATAAAACTGAGAAATTTCTCAGAAATGTGTGTCAACTCCATTATGTATACAGAGACCACCTTCAAATGGTTTTTCCATGTTTGGTGATGGAGTTTCTGCCAGACCATTATCAGGGACTACAAGAGAAAGGAAATGTCCCTGAAAAAAACCGAGCAGTTAGAAAACACTGAAATTACGTTGCTGTTGCTTTGTTCTTTGATCTCCAGATGTACCAGTCATTTTTATTCCTATGTATGCAATTGTTAGTTGCTTTTATATTTAATGTTTTAAGAGGGAACGCTGTTTTACCTTTAATCAGTAATAAAAGTGCTGTGATCCCATCAGTTCACTCTGGAGCAATAGAATTTAATCAGTTAATATGATAATGAGCTTTAGGTATTTTCCTAGAGAATTGTGGCCCGATAGCTGTTACTTGTAATAGTGAATACTCAGTCTACATCCTGTTCCTTCTCCAAGATTTTAACCTCAAGATTTTACATTACAGTACCTCATTGTCAAATATTACAATTTGTATTTATTTTGTCTGTGGCAGGGACTTTCCCACGGTAAGAGAGGAGAACTGTGGAAATATCCACATTCCCTACTTACGGTTAAAAAGAAGTGGAGGAGGAGGTGGTTACTCATGCGCCCTGCTACTGCGATTTGTTTCCTGGATCCACCATAAGCCACACTTGCAGTGTAATTCTGAAATATTTGCAATATAGAAGGATTTACACAATTTATCACAAAGACCCAGTTTTATAAACAGTTCTAGAAATCAGACCACCCAAGTGAAATCTAATTATTGTTTCAATCTGAAGAAGTGTGTTCTGTAGAAATCAGCCCATCTGGAGGAGGAGACAGAGCAGCCATCCAACCCAATAAATCCTCATGAGACTGATGGTTTTTTGAGACTCCTCCAATGTCACCTAGACTGTTGACTCAAAGAAATACTGACAGATATAAATACATAGTGCCTTTCACTCTACTTGGAACCAGTTAGTACTGACTGTGGACCTGGGCAAATATGGCAGTAGAGATTACATGCAGGTCACACTTTCAGATTTGCCAATTTGAGTGCTACAACATCATTGCCATAGCTAAAAGCTGAGGGGTTTCTGTTGTGTTTTTTGTTATGTGGTTTGTTTTTGTTTTGTTTAAGTCATTTCATCACTTAACGATCTGTGCTTAGATTTGGTCCTTCTACTCTCAATTCATAGTTTTTTGAAGTGATTTCTCTCCTATCTGGAATAAATATTTGTTATGATAACAGTTGTTTTTTTTTTTTCATACAAGCAATGTAGTTTACTTTACGTAGTGCTTAAAAGCCAGTAAATAGTACTGGCTTTTCTTTGCAACAGCAGAATGCAGCAGTCAGAGCTGTTTGCCCTGAATTAACACAGACTGTGGGACGTGATAAGAAGACACTGTGTGGGAGCAAGATAAAATTATATCCTTGGGATTATACTAAAAATACATTTGTGAAAACAGTTTTCATGGCATGGTTTGATTTAACCTGTCCTTGAAGACATCACACCTCTTTTTGCCTAGTACTGATTTATCTTGCTTCACAGATGGCATATGGGAAAAATAATGTACGGTGATAATGGCCAGTGTCCTGTGTATCTGAAGCTTTGCAAGCAGCAGTTGCACACTGTGTTTATAACCTTAGGCACTGCGTGATTTTTATACTTATCTCTGCGTGTCAGACCAGCAGTCCCATTGGGTGTAGGGGCTTGTTTGGGCTTCTCCTGTAGGAGCAGTAGAGGAAATGATGTCTGTTTTTAAGAGCACCTCATGGGAGTATTGCCTCTACATCTGTATGCTAGAAATGACAGCTCAAAGTTAAGATAATGTTATGAAAACAAATAGGCACAGGAGCACTCTGAAATAAACATACCTTTGGTTTTGTGTTTAAAAAAAAAGTTAATTAGAATATTTGCTGCTTGACGCTTGATGTACAAAAATTAGTCTGAAGTAAGAATGATTAGACTCCTTTTAATCACAAATCAAGGTACAAAGATTGTTTACTCTCTTGTAATTACCATTACGCTCAGGTGTGGAGTCCCGTGTATCTGAAGTCTTTCCCAGGGTCTTGGGACTTGTGTGAATTTGCTTAGAAATGTTGAGCCTTAACCTAGTATCCATCTAGCCTGGGTGAGGAAGAAGAAATCTACACATCTCTCTGCCTTTGTATCTCTGGAACATTTTATGTATTCAGATTACATTTTTTTTTTTCTTGGTTAGAAATGAATTGTCTCTTTTTTTTTAATAGCGCACACCCAAATTCAGCTCAGTGCCTGGAGCTGAATTACTCTTAGTAGCAAGAAGGCTTCAGTCCCCTAAATCTAGTTTGTTAGTGCAGTCAGAATATGGACTACCTGAAAGCAAGAAAAAAAGCACCAAAATTTTATGTTTCCAAGGGTGTTCTGGAATTTGGGGTAAAAACGATGATGCTTCTGGCTGCGCTGTTGTTGCGTCTTTGTCTGTTCTGGATTTCATGTAACCAACACTGTGAATTGAAGAGTTAGAGACACTTAAGGTTTTACTGCAAAATTCTCTTTTCTTGGATGAAATCAGGTAGATGTGAAATTAGTGCAGCGTCACATAACCCTATTGTTGGATGGACCTTTGTGCATCTTAACTAGAAACACTGAACACATCGTGGTCTATACTTGATCTTCTTAATGAAGCTAAGAAAGTATTTTATGGATAGGAAATCTATAACTCAAAAAATTATACTTAGTCTGCGACATGAGATAGGTGTTAATATTAAGCCACATCTTGTACTTAGACTTCTGCAATAGATGTCATGGTAAGACAGGTAGACAAGGGGTCCTACATATACATTGCACTTCTGGGGGGCTCCTCAGTCACGCACCCTTGTGCATGATAAAGACTAGGGCTGGTACTAAATAAGTATACAGTCTGAGAATCTCAGTCTGTAAGAAGGGAACAGTGTTTGGTCCGATCTGCATCCAAGGAAGGCATCCTGTGGGTTCATCTGGCTTTAGCTCAAAGCAGTGAGGTCAGAGGGAGACAAAACCAGACCCTTTCTCAAAGGGTTTCTTCAGCTAACAATCTTATGTTCTGTCACTTTATTTTCTTACCAACTAATAACATCGTTTGCCCTTTCTGTGAGGAAAGATCTGTTGCTTTTTGCAATGCTAATAGGTGGGAGTTGGATTTGGTGGTGCATCCCTTTTCCAGTTTAAGTTTATGTTGCTATCTGTTCTTATTCATCCTTCTTCCACCTCTGCCAGTAACCATAAAACAGTTGGCTTTCTATGAAACAAAAATTAAAGATTAGAGAGATTAGTAGGCAACAAGTATCCAAGGCCTTTCTGAGAGCTGTTGTGAAATTGAAAGTCTTTTATGTAATGCTCTGCATCCACTGAAGTTATTCCTTTAAATAAGGAAATGGGATATTGCTGTCAGCATTTGTTGTGCATGGGGAGATACTGAGTTTGGAGGAGTCCAAATAGGTCAAGTCTGTGATGTGACTATTTCCAGGACTATGTAATTCATGAGAACTATATAGAACAGGTTTTTAAATATTGTCCCAGAGTGAGTAGAGGACATAATCATCAGGTGGAGATGGAACCAGAACTTTCAGGCATCTTTTTATCACTGAGCTGTGTTATTTTATTTTGCCCTAAGCAACTGTTGTTTTGCCTGCTGTGTCAAGAAAGGCTAGAGCAGGGGCTGGTGGAATTTAGGAGCGAATGGCCTGAAACTGCTGTGGGGAGTGAGTGCTTGTTGGGCTTGACTGTTTGAGAATGTTGTAAACGTATTTCAGTAAAGCAGCACCCATTTAGGATAAACTATTTAAGAAGCAAATTTTCATGCCTTCACTATCTCCAGAGTAGGCTGGGCTGCAAGTTGTGATGGTAGTAACCCTGTGGGATGAAGGGGACGAAGGGGCTTGCAGTGATCAGAGCTGAGCAGGACAGGAGCTGCCTTCAGCTTTCCCAGAAGGATAGAACAGATTTGGGGTGAGGGACGGACCACCTTTGTGTTGCCTCCTCCTCTCTGCTTTTTCTCTTTGCTGCTCTAGGTGAATAAGTTGCTTAGACTGAAGACCCGATTTCAGCCAGGGTGGCATATGGACCAGAGACACCAGATCCATGGACTGCTTTGAGGGATCTGTTGAAAGGGAAAGCAAGTTTACTAGTCAGGCTCAAATACTCTTCAGAGCACTTCACACTGCTGCTAGAAAAAGCAAAGGAGTTTAGGCATGAAAAAGAGTTTGAAACCCACTATTTGTACGAAGCTGTTTTGACTGGTGCTTTCCTATCAGCATCCAAAAAGTTCCCTTTTCTGTTTCAATGAGACATGCGACTGTGGGAGAGGAGGGGATGTGCCATTTCTGCATGCTGCCTGCTACTTGTCATCTGAATAAATCTGCTCCACTTGCCGAGGGCTGATTGGGGTGAGTGCCAAGATGCAATCAGTTTTTGCTTCATGGGAATAAAAGATCCGTCTGACTCAGCATTTTTGTTTCTAATGACGCGCTTGCTCTCTCCATCCCCCCAGGCATCTGGTTTATGCTCTAAGCAATGTGATAGCTCAGACTTAGATTTAACTTCTGTGCTCTTCAGCTTAGCATTTAAGATGTTTTTGAACACCTGTGTCAAACATTAACGTGTTCTACAGGCTAAGAATGACTGGATTGTAGATGTGGTTGTAGCTGCTGGCACTGCCTTTACTTCCCTGCAGAACACGAGAGGTCACGCAAGTGCTACAGTAAATGTTTGGAAGAGGCCTGAACTTTGATTTCTAATAGATTTTCTCCTTCCACTTTCTGTGCCTTTTCAGAGTCCAGTTTTGCAAGAAGTCATAATTGTTTATGAACTAGGTTTATTTAGCAGATGAACTGCAATCAGAATGTGGCTGTATTCAGAGCTCTGCCCTAATCCTCCTGAGACGCATCCTGATGCAGCTCTGCACGTCAGAGGTAGTGCCTTACTCCTCATGCTGGCGGGTGGAAGTCACTCAGGAGCTCCTAAGTGTGCAGTGTTCCTGAGAAACAGGTTGTTTATTTGGGATCCTGCCTTAAGTTTTTGAAATAACATCTCTTCATCCTAAATAACGTTACTGAATCTCAGGGTGAAGTTGAATTTCCCTCAGTACCTTCTCGGCACTGTAACAGAAGAGCCAGAGGCACTGTAGATGACCAGCAGTTCTGTCTTTTGTGTATTTGGGGGATGGGGGGGTGGGGAAGAATCAGAGCCTTTTCAGAGAAGGATCAAAACTAATTTAGGTGTTTAGTTTATAGTAGAGCTTGCAGCTTTTGCTTTTGACTGACTTGTCTGACTTCCTCATCTTCTTGCTGGTTTAGTTGTCTTGATTTTGCAGTTTCAAAATAACTAAACTAGAATGATCTCATTCAATGTTCACTTGGTTATAACAACAGCTTGTCTTTCATTCTAAAATCCCCATTGTACTGTAATATTCAACAGAGTGTCTACAGAAGAATTAATCCTGACAAAAAGGAGGCAAAAACATAAGCCCTGGAGGACACGACAGGCCTAATCAGTCCATGGTGTGTTTTTTCTTTGCTAATTTTTTCAAGGTTCGTTTTCTCTTTCCTCTAATATTTTTTTTTATTTTGTGGTTTGACAGAAGATGCTGGAATGGGAAGGATCCAATTTTGACAGAGGTCTATTGAATAGCCTCCTCTGAGGTGTTGCCAAGGCAGCTGTAAATACAGTGTGACCAGCACTTGTGGTATACTTTACACAAACTCAGTACTGACTGTCTTTTTGTTGCTATACTAGCCCTTGTGTTTTTCAGGTCTTGTCTCCTTTCCTGGCACAGGCTGTATTAAAACTCTTTTTTGTTTAGATATATCTTAAGGACTTAAAGTATTTCTGTATTATAATTCTGCTGTACATCTTGTGAATAATGCATCTCTGACACATGTTTGTCCAGATTTGTCTATGGGAGCAATCAAACACTTCTTAAGAGCTGTTGTAGTCTAGTTTAAACACAGTACCTACCAGTCTGGCATTTCACTGAGTTACATGCAGTCACGTAGGTGAAGCTATCCCTTGTATGTATTTTCTGCAGCCCTCTGGATCTTTTTGTTTTTCTTAGAGAATCTGCCTCATTGTTTTTTGCAATTGCAAATAGCTTCACTGCAATAGAACCCAGAGGTGCTTTAATAAAACCAATAGCAACTTATTAAAAGATGGCCATAAATCAGCAGGTCTCCAGAGTAGATTTAGTGGTTTGGATGTATTCCAACTGAAATTAAAATCACAGTATTGCCATTAAGTTTATTAAGAAAGTATGTTGTGGTGATGAGAAGCAAAAAAATGAATACATAAAAATGTGGCCAAGATATGAGAAATTGCTGTTATTAAAACATAAATGCTTTGCATCCTACAATAGCAAGTAATTATTCCTCGAAAAAAGTGCCAGAGCCTTCCAGTAATGCATCAGGGACTTTCCTAGCGCTGATTTTTACAAGAAGATACTCAGCTGCTGCAGTAAGGAGTGACTGTAGCAGGGGAACAAAAGGTAATGCAGGTTGTGTTGTGTGAAGTGGCTTGCTAAGCATTTATGGACAGAACACAAGTGGCGTGGCTGCTGGCAGGACTCTGCTTCAGCCCTCGTCTCAGGTGCATAAATTTCCTTACCCCAAACTATTACTATTTTGAGGGGCTGCTCCATTCACTGCACTTAGAATTATTTAAAGCATGCAAGAGTCCAGCTGGGATTTCTATCTATGCTAAAAGACATGAGGAATAGTGGTGGTGGCAGACACAAGATAACGTTGGGAAGCAGGTGCTCAAGATAGGCTGTAGAGACTTCAGAGGGAGCAGATGAGGGCTTTCTACTTGAAGGTCTTAGAGAACACAGATGTGTGCTGGAACTCAAGCATTTTATTTTCCCTGGCGCTTGCTTGCGCTGGCAGAGCTACACAGTGATGGGTGCTGCTGGTGGGGGTAAACGAGAAGGTTTGAAAAAGCACAGCAAAATGACTGTGGGGGATTTAATGTTTTCTGGGTACTGGTGTTGTGAAGAATTCATCTGCTTGCACTTGAGCAGAGCTCACTGTAGTAATACAAGTGCCTCGTGGGAAGGGCAGGGGAGTCCAAATTGCTGGAATACTCCAGTCACTTGGGTTACATCACATAGACCTCATTGAGGAGGTGTCGCTGCTGTACAGGACTTCTGCAAAAGTCAGTCAGTCTGAAGTGGAGGTGGCTGGCTGGTGGGGACAGCAAAAGAAATGCTTTAAGTTGAGAAAGACAAAGCATCCCAAGCTTCAGAACCTGGCAGTCTATGTCAGAAGGGAATTCAGTCATCTGGAGTGGGAGGAAGGTGCTGTGTCCCTTCTCCAGGTCCTTAGTCTGACTGAGGTTTCCCACAAAAGTCTCAAGCAAGCATGGAGACCTGTCTTCCAGGCTGGTGCCTCAGAAATGAGATGACTTGCAGACCACAGCATACTGACAGGAACGGCAAATGCATTTAAAGACGGAGAATATAGCAAAATATGACAGTCTGAGGCATGAGGAATGTGAATAAGAAACAGTGAAATTCAGCCTCGTATGTTCACAGGTGTATTTGGTGGAAGTAGACCAAAGCAGACATTGAACTGGGACACGACACCTGGCAAACCTTAATGGCAAAGGAGGCTTTAAACAAGAGTCTGCCTGTAGGTTATAGACCTGCTTAGTAAAGCAGTAGTGCCTTCATTTAAAATACTGCTTTATTTCTGTGCTTTTTCAGTGTCGGAATGACATAGACTAACTGGAAGAAGTTTAGATAAGAGAGCAATAAATAACAGAAACGCTGGAGGGGAGTCTGAAGAAAGAAACCAGTGCAGATTAAGTTTGGCAAAGTGTAGACTATGGAAAGCTATAAATCTGCACCCCTTTGAGAGTAATGGCAAGGAAGGGAGTACAGCACTGCTGCTGGATCTGTGAGAGCAGATTCTTCTGGCCATTGAGTATGACGAAGCTCTGTAGGCCTGGGTCTGTGAGGGTCTGCAGGGCTCTGCCTAAACAGGTCAGGCTGAAAGGAACAGGGCTTACGTGAAGCAAGAGCACAGACAGTCATACAGGCTAACAAGATGCAAAGCTCAGGGAATACCAGCTGCTAGAAAGCAAAATGAGTAATTCCACTGTTTAAAAAATGATTCAGCTTAGAATTAGACTAGAGGAAGCCTGATGAAATACCAAATGTTGGGAAGAATCATGTGGAGGGGATGAAGATTTAAAAAAAAAAAAGGTAGAAACTGGGAAATGCAGGTGATGAGCTGTAACCTTTCTTGTTACTCTTCTACATGGAGACTTTTGCAAATATGGCCCATGGTACTATAGAAAATGTTACCTGGAGATATTTTCAGTATTGAGGGGTTTTTTGTTTGGTTGGTTTTGTTTTTTTTAATTTTGTGTTTTGGTTTGTTGTGTTTTGGGTTTTTTTTTTTTACAAGCTGGAAAATGGACAGAGCTAGATTGAATGTACAGAGCTGCAATTTCATTATTGGAATGAGCTGCGCTCCCACATATTGAATGGACTTTTCCTTAGGAAAGTAATTAAGGAACGATGCAGACTTGATAAAATAGCACAGCGATTTAAATGTGCTTTCTAAAGCTACTGTGCTGCAGTAAATCTTGATTGAAATTAGCAATGTAAATAATCTTGATGTTAAAACTCTTTTTGCTGTGGAGACTGCAAGTCTTGAGGCGGTCAAAGAGGTTTTTCTCTGTTTTGCATAAAGTTTGCCACTACTAAGGTTTTTTTATTTCCTAACAAAACAAAGAAATTAAAAATCCAAATCCAGAGCAAACAAGCTTTTCTGCCAGCTCTAAAGACGTGTTTGCTGCACTGCTGCCTGTCTCGAGTAGAGCCAAGGGCTCCCTGTGCTGCACCTGGGGAATCCCGCAGGGTTCTCCTTGCGCCCACCTAGCCAGCAGCCAGCTGTCTCCAGGGACTACCTGCAGCCTGCCTCTCATCAAGCTGTTTTACAGCCACATCATCCCTCCTTCCCGCAAGGCACCGGACTGGTGTAGTACCTACCATTGTACCCACATGGCAAAGGCACCCACAGCTTCTGTAGGAGAAAGATGAAGAAAGATCTCCTGCGTGATCTTCAGATAACCCGTTGCATTTTATTGTCTGCGTGGTTGGTGCTATCTTGCTCTTAATTTATCCTCTATTTGTAATGAGAAATGAAAGCAGTGCAATAATCTGGGGCTGTTAGTACTGTACAGAGCTTGAGTAACGCTGCCTGACCTCTAGGCTCCTGTGATCCCTGCTCCGCTCCCCAAGATAGGCAAACCTCAGAGAACTCGCCTCTCATCTACAGTTGAAGTCAAGACAATGAGCGGCTTGTGTGACCGAGAAACATCTTCCAGGACAGCTGCGGTCCTACGCTGGAACGGAGCTGCTGAAAGCAGGGCCTGAAGTGTGTTTTCCTACCAAAGGCACTGACCCTGGGATTGAGCTACCATACAAGATAAGATCGAGTCAAAGCCTGTTCGTTTTCAGAGTGAACTGCAACACCTGTCTGTGTGTCTGCCACAGCCCCTGCAGTGTTGGCATCTGTAAAGAATAGAGGGAAACAGAAGAAAAGCAAGAAGCATTTTGGAAAAATGTAGAGAAGCACTGTATGAATCTGAACATCCACACTGAGGACTTAGCTGCACAGTCTGAGATTCTGTATGTACCTTCTGTCAGTTATATGTAGAAATTAGACAACAATGCGTGTTTACCAGTTCTGGTAAAAATACTGCAGTCCACCATTAGCTGGTCTTTTCTGGGTACTTGATTGGGTGGAAGAAGAAGCAGAGTTACTGACTTTGATCAATCATCTATTTCTTTGCTGAGGCTGTGAAGGAGAGGCTGGTTATTCTGGCCTTGTGGGAAGCTGACCTATACAAACTGAAGTAGTATTACCGCTGAAAAGATGTTGTAAAATGACAGAGCATTTGGGATTAATCTGGTGATGGTGTGAATGGGATCTCTAAAACTGATGGAGTCTCAAGACCTGCCGTCCTGGAAAGGCTTCCAGTAGATGTCACAACCTAAAACGCCCTGTCTGTAGATCATAAAAATGGGTCTGCCCTAAGAAAGGTCCATTGTTTTAAATGCTGTTGGCCACTGGGGACAGTTGTGTGTGTTTTGGATCTGGAGGGTGTTTGGTGGGAAATCACATCTGCATAACACATGGATGTCTTCTGTGTCTGTGATGAGTAGAATGAGTGGTAGAGTAAGAGTGAGGGGAGGGGGACCTTGAGGACATTGGGACACACCTAATGTAAATCTCAAGTATCTCAGCATATTTGTGGAATAATTGGCAAAATCTTAAGAGTGTGGTATTTGCTGCCGCCATCTAGCAATTCACAAGAGAGCCAGCAATTCTGAGTTAGGTTAGATCAGATCCTCATGGCTTATAAACCATCATGACTCTTGGCTGTAACACCATATGTGGATCCAGTAGTCCACCAAGTTCACTGGAGTATTACTTGTCCTTTATGCATAGAGGAGAACTCAACTGGCCTTTTACAAAAGTTATTTGTTTTTCTGACCTCCAGAGCTAAAGCCTCGTCATTTTCCTTTGCTTATTTTGAAATAACAGTTGCTGTAATGATTATGTACACAGACATTCAATAACAGGGAGCTTAAAGAACTGCATATCATTTATCCTGATAAATGATATGCCATTAATGGCATGGGTTAAAAGAGTTTATGTTGGTAGTTACTCTTGCCCCCCTCCCCCCCTTTTATTTTTAAGAGAAGTAGCATATGTGCTATATGGGAGGTATTCACGCTAGTTGTTCAGACATTTTCTTCACATCCCTCAAAAATGGAGCAGTTACATGACCTCAGGATGTTGTTTGACCTTGAAAGACTCTGCCGAGACTTCTAAATGTGTGTTGCTGTTTGGCAAGTTCTAACTCGTTTAGTGGGTGTAAAAAGTTCAAACTGATGAAACTGCCAAGAATAAACTCAAGAACTCGAACATTTTTGTTTACTGTAACTTCCCATGTTAGGATTAGCTTTGTTCAATTCAGTTTGCTGCATACTGCCAAGGAGTAGTCTAGGGATGTTGGAGTGTGTGAAATGTGTATTTGGAGGGTGCATGTTCCAGAAAGGCTAGGTATTTATAGCAGATCTGTGTGTTTCGGAGTATAAAAAGATTAGTGTGCTTTTCATTTAAATACTTGCTTCGGTGGAAGCAAAATAGCAAAGGAGGATAATGTTGGCAGAGACCAGAAGTGAACAGGATTGTATCACATCAAAATTATACCAAATCTGGATTGGCTGCCTAAACAAATATTTGCAATGTAAAAAAACAACTTAAGCCCGTTGGAACTGACCGTGTTCAGGCCTTTTTTGGATTTGCAAGGTGATTTAGGGGAAGGAGGAAGATATGGTTTATGTGCTCTATTTTACAATTGCTTTTACTGTTGCTGGACAGCGCAGGAAAAAACTTAAATGCACAAACTTAGGAATTTTGCCCAAAGCAAGTCCCGCAGAAAATATTCCATCTGCATAGAGACATAGGCATAAATACTCATGTCTTGATCCAATAAACTAATCATGTGCATAGTTTAAAAACTGTTGTAGACTGTTTTAAAATTACGTGTACACTGAAGGCACATGGACCGGGGATTTCTGCAAACACAGAGGATTGAAGGAGGCCACATGGAGCGCAGCCCACCCACTGCTCTGCATTAGTATAGGGGGAACTATAATTCAAATCCTTCCATCTGAGGGTACAAACCCCTCAAAAGTCTGAAAAAACCCCAAACCTGTCTAATAAGAACAAGTTTGCTGTGACATTTGCAGGATCCATTGCACGCTGTCAGGGCTGTTAAATGTGTCTAAGAGCCACTAAATGCTCTGGACCTGTTGCAGGCAGCCAGGACAACTCCAAGGCTTGCTCAAGTATTAGCTCTTCCTATCCTTCAGCTAAGGCTGTTAGCATTAAAAATCACAGCAAATCTCTTGCTTGCAGTGCCAGGTTGGAAAGAACGATTAATTAGAATTTCTTATTATTTTTTAATAAAGGGAATTTGTTATTTCACATTTTGAATTTGAATAATTCACATTATGCTTGTTGAGATGTTTCTTATGATGTAGGTTTGTTTTAATTAGTGGTATCGAGTTAGAGCTCAGTGGCCTGAAGGCAGAAGCAGTTCCCTCATTTATTTGTTGTTTTGAAAATGTCAGGCAGAAATGATAGCTCTTTAACTTCATTAGTCATTTTATTTCTTTTTTTTTTTCCCCTTCCTGAAGTAGTAAAATTTTCTAGTTGTTGTAGGAATTCATAGGGGTGCATATCATTTCCTTTGAATCCCTTTTAAAAAGTCATCAGATTTTTTTATACAGGCCGTTCTTCCCTTACAATGCATATCATTTCTTAAAAAAAAAAGTGTAATATTCAAGTTATTGGTATCAGGCTACTGGAAAATGAATAGTGATGCATTATTGAAAGCAACTTAAGTGTTACATTCTAGGTGAACATGTAATTAGGTAAGTCATTGCTTCAGTTACTGCTGGAAAATGTAATTAAGATGCTCATTACCATTGATGAGCCTTTAAAAAGATTCAAGTGACTTAAATTTATGCCTGTGGGATTATTTACAGAGATGTTCTTGTTTGGGTGATCCTTGAGAAGGGCTGTGCAGGGGCTAGTAAAGCTGTTCCAAGCATTAGAGCTCAGAACGTGGTCAGATAGCTCCCTCCGCAAGACAGCTATGAAATATAAAGTTATTCTTTCAAAAGGAAACATGAATGACTTCAATCACGTAAAGGATTGGTGCTAAGTAAATAGTTACTCTGAATGAAAACCACACAGGAGTCTCTAGTCCCTGAGCTAACTGTAACTGGGTAAACAAAAGTCCCTTTTCATCCAAGGCGATGCTGTGGGTAGATGGTACTTCATTAATGCCATCGTTAGAAGTAAATTCTATCTTGGAGAAATCTCACTTTTGTAACAAGAGGCTTAATAATAGTTTTTTAGCCTGGCTTTTAACTCCAAGCTAGCCAGGCCATGGCTATTGCCCAGTGATGGAGTAGATGCTTCAAAGTGGAAAAAGGTGCAAGTGGACCCCTGTGAGAGCTGCGGTTTTATTGCTGAAGTTGCGCAGCAGAGGCTGCACCCCAGGAGCACCGAGTGGCTGACACTGCTGCTTGGCCTCTGGGCACTCCCTGCTCTATTGGGCACAGAGCAAAGAAGCTGACAGAGGGTCTGAATTAGTTTCAGCCTAGAAGATGATGTGTTAGCCAGTTTTTCACCCCCCAAATTGGCATGAAAGAGAGTAATGCATGGCAATGAGAGTGTTTTTTCCTAACTATATAGGTTTGAGAAACCATTTGACAGTTTCTGTTGCAATTTGCTCTGGCACATTTCAAAGTGTTAGGATATGCCAATAAAAAAAAAAAATTAACAACACTGAGCTTTAAATCAGGTTGCAATTTCCACATTTGAGTAAGTTACTCAAATCTGTGTTTACTTTAACATAGTGTTTAAAAAAAGAAAGGTTCCTTTCACTCCTCCTATTTAATACTACTCTTTATTGTAGAAAATCCTAGACAGGCACAGCACATTTGCCACATAGCTTCAAATGATGCTAGAAGACTTTTGTTTTGCTCATGGCACAATCCTCTTAGGTGGCAACCAGCGTGAAAGCAAACATGTGCACTACCTGGAAGACAGTGGGAATGAGGAAAAGCAACAACCTATATAGGTTTAAAAAAAAAAAGAACATGTTTCTGTCGTCTTGCAGCATTGTGATTCTCTAAGCTAAACACTGTCGTCCCCATCATGTTTGATATCATTTGAGACACTTCCATGAACTTGTCTGATCGCTTCTGAGCCGTTTTCTATTTAGAGATCTAAAGCACCCAGGCAGTTTTCCTGAAAAGCAATGAGAGAGAGGAGCTGACTCTCATGCTTTCCAAGTGACTTGCAAACAGAAGGAGATATAAGAAATAATGCCACTGATTGGCTAATTATCAATCTGTGATACTGTTTTCATTCTATGGTATCAATGAGTGAAAAATGAAAGGAGGTAATTCTTAGGTCCATCAGAGATGAGACCTGAGAATTACAGGGCAATAGATTAATAGGCTTATGTTTTTTCTTTGGAAAGGAGAAAGTTTCCAGGGTGCTCGGGCAAAAGGTGTAATGTTACTTTATTAATTATAGTCCATCACATTTCTAAGGGTATAGCTGCTCTTAAAATAGGCGGTACTGGATGAGATTTTAGGCAAAATATTTCCTCCCTGCCCTAGTCTCCCTCCTCCCCACCAGCAAGGCTGGCCAGCAGAGATGGGGTATCATAGGAGCTCAAAGGTGGTTTCTGCCAGAAAGTGAAGGTGCTTCCTTTTAGCTTTTTTGAACTACTTTAAAAAGACAGAAGCTATAAATGTGACTTTCAGAAAGTTAGAGTATTTAAGACCACTGTATACTGAATGAATTTCATGCTGAAGCACAGAGGTACTGTGATGCTGCCTGTAGTGCACACAGCTCATTCCATTTAAGAAGCTTTAGGTATGTTTACAACTGTCATCTTCATAGGATTTTCCCCATAAAATCCCAGCTATGCAGACTTGATTATTCAAAAAGTCTTTTTTCTGCATGTTTTCAGATACTTTTAAAGAGCTAAGCAACTATGTCCAAGTAGTTCTGTGTGGAAGTCTGTACAAGGTAAGCTGTTATTATATGGCGAGTCCTGTACATGTCTTAAATTGCAAATGGGTTCAAGTTCTCTTGTGGTTGCAGTGTTGAATTGAAGGCATCTTCTCCTTGCTGTGCCAGGCTGGAGATGTACGTGTGCCCTGAAAACCCAGGCCTGCTGCTACCCTGGCCCAGAGATCAAGCCTAGGCCCGGGTCTCCTGCAGCACCATGTGTCCTGTTGGGTGGGCTGTGTTTGGTAGGGCTAGCAAAGCCTTCCTTTCTCTAATGCCCTCTTCTTTTCAGTGGGTTCTCTGGAGGATGAGGAGTAAACAGAACAATTAGACTTCATTAATGGCTAAGAGACCTGCTGTTAGTGCTATTGCTTGCTGGATCAAGAAGCAAATTAATAAATACAATAGCAAGGCTGAGGTGATCACTAAATGCATTCTATCCAGTTTATCTGACAATTATAATTTGAAGTGTTTGTCTAGTTATTCTTCCTAAGCAGCTATTTATGGCATACTGCATAGTGCCATAATAAAGGCAAACGTGCTCTTTGTTTCTCTGCTTTATTGAAGCTACCAGACTGTGAGAGCTTATCAAAGCTGCGGGTGCAGAGAAGTGTCTGCTGACTCTATTTAGATGAATCCTAAACTAGAAAACCCTGAGAAACAAAGTCTCTGAGAAGTATTCTTTCATTTTTTCCTTCCTCTGTTTCTGCTTGCTCCCATTTCTGACAACTGCCTCCTCATCTTGCAAGGAGAGGGCTCTGCTGGCATCCCAACTGGCTGTGACCTTTCTGGGAGGCCTATCACAGAGACCTGGATACCATAACTGGCATGAATTTAGCACTGCACCAGGTAGACTGCCTGGCTTGAGTCTCTCTCATTTGGGCATCTCCCAGAGACTTACTCTGTGAGTGCCTCTAAACTAGCAAAGCATGGGTTAATGTGGTAGCGATCACTGAAATTCTTCCTCTCAGCACAAAGTCAGGGCTCTTGCTGAGGTTCTCCAGGTATGTGAACATACTTGGCTATTGCTGCTCAAGAGCTTACTTTGCTCTCCTTTGGGCATTTGTTGTATAAACCACAGGGAAAGATGCTTACCTGAGTAGTGGTTTTCTGAACAGTGTTTGAATTGAAATGCCCTGAAGGCAAAAATGATAAAGTTTGAGGAAGAAAATCCAGGTCAGCACATGTGCGCTGAATGCATCGCTGTAGCAGATCTGGCAGTGACTTGTATGGTACAATAGGCGCTGTAAAGTATAGACTATTCATCCAGTGCCATTTCTGTATTTAAAAATGGAAAAAAAAAGAAAAAAGAATGGTGGTGTAGTGCCATAAATGACTGCTACATCATCTTTTGGCTTTTCATACAGTCTGCTGCTTTGTAAAAAATTTTGTATTCGTATTAATTTTGTATTCATATTTGACAGTATTTAAAGGCGTATTTGAAACTGAGCCTATCTACATTTTTGTTACTTTCTGATTTGTGATCCTTGCAGACACTTGTTGACTACTTTTCTGTGCTCTCAGTGATTTTGATTTATGCGTGAAACTGCAATTAAATACTTATGCTAATACATGCAGAGTTTGGCTTAGAGGAGAAGTCCAAATATTAGCTCAATTTTATTTTTAAAGGCTTTTCTTCTTGAAGTCTAACATGCTAAAAATGGAATGCAGCCATTGAAAAAAGAACAATACTTTCTTTTAGCTACAAGAATGAGGCATTGATTTTGGTTGCTTTGCCTTTACCTTACAAACTTTACTTGTAGACTCCCTGAATAATTGCTTATCCCCTTGATGTATGGTATTTCATTTCAGTGACATTGTTTAAAAATGTGAATTCTTGTTTATGGCATATTTCATTCTGACAGGCGTTTACAGAGACTTCTGTAGGTATTTGTCAGAAAACATTAACATATATAGGTGAAACCGCTTTTGTCAGCAATTCTTTGCTCCACTGGGTGTTACGCGTTGTTCTAATTGTTCCTTGCTTATAAAATTGCACGCTCTGCTGTATCAGACAACACGATGCATTTCTAGGCTCTGTCCGTTTGCGGCTGCTCCCCTGACAATAGGCTTTTCCTTCATCCTCTTTTTGCCACATTCTGGCAGGCTATGTTGAAAAGGCTGAACCCAGGGTGAAAGGTTCACCCGCTCACACGTGGCCCTTTCTTTTTTTCCTTACCTCCTGTGAAGATTACCCTATACCCTCTGGTGTGCTAACAGCTAATGACAAGCCCTGGTGCTGACAGAAGCAACGTGATCCCCAGACTGCAATGCCAGCTGCTCTGGAATTGGGAAAAGATCCAATTGCTCAGAGCAGCCTGTTTTGCAACAGTAGTAGTACTGAATTGTTTTGGGGTCTGTATGTAGTGGGGGCTCTACTCTGTTGATGATATAGTCTTAGATGTCTAGAGACAAGAGGGCCAACCTGTCTGTTCCCATCTCTCTTGCTTGTCGGCAGTTACCTGAGTGTGGTCTTAAGATAATCAGACATGGATAAAATGTAAGTTTTTCACATTTCAGTTTATAATTTGGCGCACCCCAGAACTGCAGGTTGGTTATTAAAAATTAAGCCTTCTGCAGAGTCAGACTGGCTCTCTAATTCCGTTCTGGTATGCATGGAGCTGGCATCCGAAGGCATGAAACAGAAGTATCCAAAGAGGACCTGAGGCTGGCATGCTGACGTGCTCTGCTCTTATGTCAAGATGACTGTGGTGAGGGGTTAGTAAGCTAATGGAAAGCTACCTAAGAATTAGCTGAGAATCAGGGGCCCATGTTCACTGAGACTGTTAGCATGATCAGAATTTTTCCTAGAGTGGCACACAGGTTGAACTTCTAGATTGTGTAGTATCTATCACAGGGTAACAGGCAAGTGACTCTTTTAGTGGCGAAGCGATAAAAGGGAAGATTACATGCAACCATCTTCCACCACTACCGCTTATTGATAGAATTTGGTTTCATTTTCATATTGTGTATCTTGCCTGGTAAGCTATCATTTAGCTGTGTAGTCCTGCTACCATTATTAAGAAATACTATCTTTGTGACTTTCTTTAAAGTGTTTTACAGTTGTGGACGTGGTTCTGTTTTGCAGAGAGGAAGCTGAGCAGAATGAAGATAACTAACTTTTTTGAGGCCATACTGAAACTGGAGGCAGCGTTGTTTCCTCACAAGCTGCAGTTCAGTGCACTGGCTGGTTTGGCTACGTGGTCTCTCAGAAAGGAGGCTTGTCAAGGCAATAGGGACAGTCTGGGAAATTAGAACTGCAAGAGTCAAAAATGAAAAAGGTTTGCCACTTTCCCCGGATCCTGAAGAGAGGATCCTACAGTGTGGTGGGAGATGGGAGAGGAGGAGACCCCTTGTTCAACAAATAACTCCTCCTGTCAACAAAGTTTCCATACTAGTTTTGTTTGCTCTGGAAACATTTGACTTTCCAGGAGCAACTGGGCAACTTAAGGCAAGAACACGATGGGTGTCCTCTGCAAAATACTGCCGGTGTTCAGATACCCAATTTAGTCTTTATTTCTGGAATAAAAACCACTCAGTAGGGTTGTAATGTGGCAAGGTGGTGATAACGTCTGCTTTGTTACCCTATGGTGACTCATATCACGTCATAACGCAGTAGTGAAGAGCGCAGAGGGGCATGCTCTGTGTGTCATTGCTTTGCCTTGTGTGCTGAACTGGATGCCGGTTCACCTTTGGTAGTCAAAAATGGTTTTCTAAAGCTGAGTCCAAAACGTTCCCTTTTCTGGGGGGGGTGATGGAGTGGTGGTGGGACCAGCTCTGTAGCTCTGTGTGTGTGTGTTAACTGTGGTATGATGATGTGGTTTATCGGTGAAAAACAGAGGTAACAGGTATAAAAATGGGGATTTCTAAATTCCAAGTGGCTTTGTGTACTTCTGAAACTGTTACCTCCCCGACTTCCAAGAGATGACATCATTTTATAATGCCTCTTCCCGCCAAGTGAAACAATTGAGACTAGTGAAATGATTTCATACTGCTATTGAGAATGTGCTGCAAAATACACAGAAGACATGCCAAAAAATGAGCAGTCTCGTCATTAACTCTTAGAGCAAGAGCATCGGTTAGTTAAAAAACAACACAACCCCATAAACTTTCCTTTGAATTATTAAAAAGTAAGCACAAAAGAATATGGAATCCAAGCAACTAAAATACTAAGGGGGATTTTGATAGCTGTAAAACTCAAGCAGCCTGCAGGTGTATAGAGTAATTGGAAAAGTGATGACTGTAGCTCCACTGAGAATAGTATATACAAGATTAGACTTAAATTTATTTAAAAACCAAACATATTTGCCATGGAATTGATTTTGACATGAAGTAGAAATTGGATCTTCCTCATCTTCAACCAGCTCAACTGCAACCAACACACTTAACTTGTTCAAGAGCTTCAGTTTCCTACTAGAACCTGGGTGGTGCTTTGGAGATGTCAGCTTGTGAGTGGAAGAGCAGTGACACTGAGTGCTTCTGGAGCAAGACAAAAGGGCAGAACCTGTAAGCAAATGATGGCTGAAGAAGAGCGGGTTGTGCTCTGGCGCCTTGCAGTGCAGGGCGTTCCAGCTTGCTTTGTGAACAGATAGAAATACTGCCTCGGGCTTGCACTTGTCAAAGTAGGTTGTATCCCTCTAGCAGAGCTGTAGGAAAGTTTAAAGCAGTTCACAAAGTCTTTAAATGGATTGGGAAAGAGCAGATTGTTGTTAATTTGCTTCATCTGCTCTATCTGGTAGGAACTGGGGAGTAGCTGCACTTGCAGCTCGTAGTTGCGGGTGGCTTCTGGTTCCCTGCTCTGGAGAAACTGAGCTGCTGCCAGCCCTTCTGAGCCAAGGAAAAGGAGGCTTCACAGGGCAAAGAGTGGCTCTGAGACAGAAGAGTGGGGAAAGAGTCAAGTTTACAGAGAAAAAAAAAAAAAAAAAAAAAAAAAAATCCCATTGACGTAAGCTACTTTGCATGTGGCCGCACACTTATTTGGAGCAATACTTGATGGTGGTACGGGCATTTATCTCAACCATTGGATTCAAAGATTTATTTTTTTTTTTTTTTTTGGGCTTGCCTTCATAGTAGCATTTATCCCTCGGGACAGAGGTGTATGTGCTTGGTTTCCTTCCTTCCTTTTAAAAGCCATTCTCACTCCCTGTCAGTAAGCTTCCTGGCAAGATAAACAGATAGTAGGTGGAATGAATTTATGGATGGTTTACTGAGCATCTGAAGAGAGTATCTAGTCATAAGATCATTAGTAATTATACTGGCTTTGCTGAAATAATTCCTTTCAAAGTAACTGCTGTCTGCAGGCATAAATTGTTCAATTGAGTCTTGTGATTTAGATAAATGTGGGTTAAAAGAAGTTAATATTCCAAGGAAAAGATGGAACAACTGTATTTATATGGAAATTGCAACATTCTGTGATCCACTTCACTGTATAGCTTAAGCCAACAAACGTAGTTTTCATATGTTTTTAGAAGAAAATCGCCATAACAGATGCTGTGAGTTAGCTCTGAGAAAACTATATGATCAGTAGACCCATGTGAGAGGATTGAGGAGATGTTTAGGACATGGGATTCTTTTCAACAGTGATAATGCATTTTTTCATCTTGTTTTGGTATGATTAATCCAAAGCAGTACATACTAACCAGTAAAGTATATAGCACGGCTAATGCTGGAATTTTAGCTGGAGTATAGCACCATTGGTTTTTGCTGGGGATATGCCGACTTTCTGCACTTCAGTATGTGGTCAGTAATCTTCCAGTAATCTTCTAGAGCTCCATAAAGATGACAATTTTTTGAAGAAAATTTATGTTCTGTACTAATTTTGGTCACAAAATGTGCTCAAGATAACCATGGAAAATAGTCCAACTATTTGTTGAAATATTCCAGCTACTAGTTCAAAACCCTTTTGTTTGAAATTACGTTATTGTTTACTTAAACTGATAAATGAGTCTTGGCAAGAGGAGACATTCAGGGCTGAGCTCAGACATATGCAAATGGTTCTTGTTTTCAGCAGAGCCATGACTGGGAAGAAAAGAACCGAGTGGTGCTCCCTGTGGTTAACACAAAGCAGTACTGTCATTGGACAGTATCGTACGACCTTATTAATCAGCGATATAAAAATGTGCAATAGATGTCATACCAACCTGACACTCAGAATGAGACTTAGCTAGTACTAAAGTTGAATATTTTGTGATATTACTCCTGGCATTATCCTTTGTAGTTTCTCTACTGGCTTTTAGTGTACACTTCTTTTTGAAGAGCACTTTTAACCCTTTAAACAAGGTCATTTTTCCTTTAAATCCATGAACAATAATGGTCATTGTCAGCAGGAGGATTTATGCACACAGTGAAAACAGACTTTGTGAAAGTTTACATTTGAGAGTCTTTCCCATACACAAAGTAAGTTTTAACCAACGTTAAAAAAATAATTAAATCCCAGGGCAATGGAAGGTACTAAAAGTTATCCCTGTCTCCAAATGTAAAACACTAACTGATCTCAGAAGAAAAACTGTAGGATAAACATTATCTGTATCAGAAAATCCCCTTTTGCCAACAGTGTAAGAGCCATATTTTAAACACTGTGTGCTATCTGAGAAGATGACTCTGGGCTGTTTCACCAGCAGCTCTGTGGTTGTTCGGCCTACCTATAGAAAAATACCTAGAAAAATCATGATCTCCTACATGATCTAGCAGCAGCGGGTCCCAGTCGTGCCCTGCCTGGAAGAGCAGGGCTGTGGTGGGGGAGGCAGGGCCAGGGGCATTGCTTCCTTCTAGAGGGATGCCCCCAACCCTGCAGGGAGCAAGGAGGCAGCAGGCAGCTTTCATGAGCTCCCATTTGCTACTGCTGGGCTGGGTCTGAAGAGCAGTCCTGGCAGCAGGGCATGGCCCGGCAATGCCTTAGCTGAGTTAGCTCAAATGAGCTAAAAAATAGCCTGGATTTCCTCACTTCTTCACACAGGCCAACGGTCAATTTTGTACTTTAAAGTGCAGGAGCTGCAAAGCAGCTGTTAACAGGCCCTTGAATGATCTATAACCCAATAGCATTAACAGACTGGAGATCCCCATCTTTCAGAAAGATGAAAGAAAAAAAAAGCCTCATGCAGCCACATCTCAGAAATGACTGTTAAACCACACTTAATATACAGAGCCAGATGAGAATTGGACGAAAAGTAGGAAGAGTTGCTCAGAAAGGGGGGGTCGAGTGAGAGGAAGGGGGAATGATAAAATCAACAGGTCTCAGAGTAATGAAATACTCTGTAGCAATGAGGCAGTTTCTTGGCTCTGAGCTGGGAGGGGAAATCTGGAGAAGATCAAGGAGCAATAAACAGCATGAGTTTATAAAGCACAAATTCTGCCAGGCGGATTTGATCAAAACTTTAAATCAAATTACACAAGTAGGTGATGAAGTGCTTTCCTATCCAGGAAAGGATAAAACTATATTGTAATGTAAGGATAGTCTTGTAGAAGCTTCTTGCCATAGCCTTCAGGTTGGCTTGCATGTGGGTATGTACTACCCTGAGCTGTGGGATAAGCAGATTTGAGTGGCAGCTGAAGGCATGGAGTGGGGAAGAGCAATATGCAGATCCAAGGATCTGATTTTGTGCAACGGCTCAGCTGAAACAAAAGCCAATTCTCTACTGGGCTGTCAGATGTACATTGAGGATTGTCCTTCCATAGACCAACTAGCCTTTGTTGTGTACAAAGCCCTGACCTGGACTGATGGCCATTTCATGAAATGCCAAATGCTGTTTAACACCGTTACTCTCTGAAAGCAGAGGTGAGCTGCAGAGGTGGTTAAACTCAGCACTGGAATTAATTTGCTCACACTATTTGGCAAGTCAGAGAAATAAGGTAAATGGAAAAAATGTTTCTAGAGAGCTTAAAAACACACTTGAGAAATAAAATGAGATTTAAAGTGGAAAAATACAAGCTTGGCACATTTTGGGGGAAATAAGTCAAAACACAGACATTCCATGAAAGGAGAAGCGCCCTAGAAAGCAGCAGTGCTGGAAGGGACCCAGAGTTGATCATGGGGGGGAGATCAATAGGAGTTTGGTGTGTGACAGGCAAGAGAAGCCAGAGTCTGCCAGCTTGCAAGCCAGACACGTTTTCCAAGATTAGCAAGGATGTATGATTTTAAAATTTCAGAATACTTTTTTAATGAGTGGGCTGTTGGTAGAAAAATTTTGACCAGCTCTGTTAAAACACTTTTTTAAAAATTAAAAACAGGATGAGTTTTTTGTTGGTGACAACTTCTAGTTTGTAGAATCAGAACATCGGGAATGGAAGAGTTGGATTTTGCCATAGAACTAGAGTAACTGAGGCACCTGAAAATATAGATGTCTTAAGGCGACTTTGGTATTGTGCTTGGTGCATGGCAGTCAAACCTTAGCATGCTTAAGTAAGCTGGTATGTCTCAGGAGCTTTGTGGGGAAGGTCTTTAAAGTGCAGATAATGATCCTTTTATAAACTAGGAAAGAACATTTTCAAAGTTTTTATTTTTAGAGTGGATCCTATTTCTTTTGGAGAAATGTCTGGTCTACAGCGTGCGCCTGTCATTGAGGAAAGGCCTCAGCTATATTAAGCGTAGCGAAAAAATAAGCGGATACTAGTGGTTTTGCATCCAAATTGCATACTGTGTGGTTAGTGTGAAACAGGCATTAAAATAAAATCATGAAGTAGTTAAAAACATCAGAAGCTTCTACTTGAAAGACTTTTGTTATTTTAGAGCTGTAGCGATTCTAATTAGCAGACTTGTCCTTCACAGAGAAGGATATATCCAAAGGGCATGGCTGCAATCCAGCTGTAATTGCAAATGGTTCTTATATTCAGCAGTCACAACTGTTGCTGTTGGGAAGCAAAGAATGTGTTCCCTCCTCAGGGAAGGATTATTTTGGTGAACCCAGCCCTCTAATGAACACCTCACTATGTAAGTAATTTTACTACCCAGTGTTAAGCAACCCGTGCATGTGAATTTCCAAGGATTGGGCACTTTGCAGTAGGAGGCAGGGGTGGTGCTGACTTTCACCCAGCATCAATGTGCAGGAAACAGTGTTCTGCCTCAGCGGTCCCCCAAATTCTAGTTAAGTTTATGAAGCAGGTCGTATCATTGTAGAACAGCCAATACCTGTACTTTGTTCATAATTTTGATAGTATTCAGGGGGATTCTCAGCGTAGTGGATTTCCTTTTTGACATACGGATATGATTGAAGTTGGTAGTGATGAGGCTGCAGCTCAAAGGCAAGTGTTTGCACCCATAGTTGCCTGCTCTTCTTTCTACAGCAAGAGTGGATGGTCTTTCATGTACAAACTGGGGAATGCCACCACTCCACTGGGTATAACCTCAGAGAGACAGCTCTTGTTAAACACACTCATTTCAGAAGAGAGAGAGATAATCTGCCCTTCGCCCCCTCCCCCCCAGTTGCTTTCTTACAGGAAAGAATCTGTCTTCTGCCCATTATCTGCTTTTGGAACTAAAGTGGTTCAGCCCAAGCAGGATAATCTCTGCATTTTTTTATGGATTGTCACTTAGAGCAGTTTCATCATGTTCTGACAGCTTTTATGAGTGTGCATGTGGTTTGAGAGCATTTTTAGAGGAAAGTTATACAAACATTCAAGTCAAAATATAAAACATCTTCAAGCTAGATTTTTTGACATGGGAATAAACAAAAGTATTTCTTCTTTTTTGGTGGGGGGTAAATGTGACTTGAGGAGACTGGAAAAGTCTATTACCAGTATCAGCACTTATCCAAGTTTAAAAAAAACAAGCTGACAGCTCGGCAGTACAGCTGAATGGGGATTGCTGTGTTTGAAGGGAGGTGTTTCAACTGCTTTTACTTTGTACTTGTTGCTGAGAGGAAGGAAGTTGCCTTAAACTATTGATGAAGGATAATTTTGGCAGCCAGGGTGCTGATGCTGGGAACGTGTGCATTGTTACTCCTGGTGATGAAATTGCAGATGTATGTAGCTGTGGAACTGGGCTGTACCCACAGTGCAGGTGTTGCTGCAGTGCATTTACTCACTGTCTGGAACTGAATTAGAGAAAAAGGTTTGTGAAAGTCCCAGTGTGGAGCGCACAGAGCTCTCCTTTGATATTTGTGTGTTTGGCACAAGCAGGTTTTGTAGCAACACTCCTGTTGTTGAACCCTGCAACTCCTCCTGTTTTATAGCTGTGGAGTTTAGATCCCTGGTACCGGCCTGGGTGCTAAAAGGGCTTCACCTTGGCACAGTTGGTGGACCCTAGTGCCAATTAGATGCCGTGATTAAAAGGGAATAAATATAGGCAGAGCATTTCAGGTTGGAGTATGTGGTCAAGGTTAGTTCTGCACAATGAAATTAGTGATTATGGACTTATAAGCATTTTCCATGTAGTACTTACAATATTGAGAGGAAGATTGACAATTCCCATAAGCATGGGAATAACCCTAGTCAAGGTAACTGAACAATCAAATTCCTATAGGAGCTTCTCAAAATATGCAGGAAATACTCAGGTTTACACTTATAATAAAATAAAGGACAAACCCCCATACTTCTCTTTTCCTAAAACCTCAGTGTGTGTTTTCCTACTAGTGTGCATTACAAGTGATTGTCTTGAGGCAAATGTTTTACATCTGTTGTCTAGGGCTGATGGTCTAAATGACGTGAAATGGAAAAAGAATAATTCCATCTATTGACTCTGTGCAGCATTTTATCAAACTTATTGGAACTGAATTCACCATCTGCGCCTTTTTGTCAGGATCAGTAATGGCTTTTGCTAAGCAATTATTTGTTAGAGGCCTCTGTTTTCCCTACAAGGTAAGTAACCTTAATACATGTACCAAAGTATGTTCTGAACAAAATTATGGGGTAGTTGCTACCTTTTTTTAAAAGACGGATTTAATTTTTCTGTTCTTGTTTTGTCTTTGCAAAGAAGTTAAAAACCTAATTTTTTGAATGAGTGATTCTAACCATGTTTCTTTTGCTTCTGTGCTATTTGAATGAGACTATCTGAGAGAACACCTTGTGTATCGTGAGGCTTTCTGAAAAAGACTTTGTTAAAGCCAGTAAAGCAGAAATGCTGCTTGCAAGTTATATTATGGGCTGGAGACAGGTTTAATTGGAGCGCCATGTATACATCGCAAATAGTATACAGCTCCCTAGTGGTGTACTAGAAAAGACAACTTCAGATTGTGTTGTGCATGAATTTACCCCTGCTTGAATTTGGCAGTCTTAAAATTTGCTCCCTAGCAAAGCAGCTCCCTCCCGCTGAGCAGTGGGATAAGCATTCAGCCCTGCACGGACCTGTCTGTGTTGCTCTTACTCCTTCACTCCCTCCTTTTAAAACTTTTCTTACTTTAATCTCTTTAATTCACTTTCCCCACTTTTGGGACCGTTCTGGATCTCTTTGAGGAACAGGTGCTTCTGATGAACTTTAGGAAAAATAATCTGTGCTGTCATATTCCTTCTCATCTCCAACCAGATCTGGCTGCTGCTTTTGCTCATTAGCGTGAGGATGCAAACAGCAGCAGATGCCTGTTGGTGGTAATTAGATAAAAGAAATGAGTACTGTGAATGCTGCAGTGAGAGGGGAGGTGCTTCCCAGACAGGTTGGAGAGGGATAACTCCCATTTTGAAGGGCTGTTATTAGACTTTATATAGCCCTGCTTTTCTGACTGTTCTGCTAATCAAGCAAACACACCTGCTGTCCACTTTCCCTTGAGTTTCTTTCTGCCTCTTTCTTATTTTTGTATGTCCCTGCATTTCACATGGCTCTATTAGGTGTTAGTTGGTTATTGTTAATCTGCACCCCGTGTAGTGACAATCACTTGGAAACAGTGATTTCTTCATGGCTTTCATTTCCCAGAATGTGGCCTCAGGTGCCTGTGGACGCTGAGGAATAAGTGACCTTTATTGCAGCTTGGACTGCAGTAGCTGTGTTTTGGGGTGATTCAGCTGCAGGCTGGTGGGCTGGCTCTGGCTTTTGAGACAGGTTGTCTTCTCCTGTGACCAGAGGGAGGTGGGAGATTGCTGCACAGAGCAGTACGGAGCAGAGAGACAGGGAGGAAAAGCTGTTGGTTAAGAAACAGCAAAGGATGAGTTGCCTCACCCTAGTTGCTGTGCTGGGCTTAGGGAGGGCAGCGCGCCCTGAGTATCTCTATTTTGCATCCTCAGCCACAGAAAGGTCCTCCTTGGATGTGGAGGGACTGTGGACAAGTGAGCCTGGGAAGGATATGGTGACATCTTGCTTTTTAGGCCAGTGCTTTTAACTGACCAGTTAGTCAGGGAGAGGTAGTTCCAAATGGCAGGAAGACTGTTAGGGCAGTGCTGCAGGAAAGAGATGCCACAAACACTGGGGAGGCTCAAAAGCATTCTCTTTTGCTTTATCCAAATTGACAGCTAACCTGTTGGCAGGCTTCAACCCCACTGTTTTCCTGTCTCAGGATGAGACCTGAATAGTTTGCATTTAAGATGCTTTGTTTTTTAACAACAAACTACAAGTAAACTCTCCACTGTGTAGTAACACCATTCTTTGAAAACTCTGAATATGGTGCCAACTTGTTTTATGCTTAGTGGAAGTGTGTGAAGTCCCCTCCAGCCAGCTGGTTTTGCATTTTCCTATTACTTTGTAAGGTTCTTAACTGCCAAGTGGACTTTCTCAGCAGCTCTGTGTGGTTGTACAGTTTCATTCCAGGTGTCGTGAGCTCTCCTAATACGCATTTTTGTGTTGTGTTCAATCCACGCTTTTCCACTTGTGCTCTTGCTACAGATTGGAAATTCCTTGTCTGCACGACCCGTTGCCTGGCTGCTCAGGGTGCAAGCAGTGCCCTTACCCAGGAGCGTGCCCAGCCAACACAGCTCACCTGAGGTCTTCTCAGTATAGACCAGCAGCCAGTGTGTCCCATGCTGGCAGGTGCAGCTTAGTTGAGGGTGTGCGCAACACTTAAGAGCGTGGGTGCTCTGGACACTGAGAGGCTATTTCAGGCCTGGTTTTAATGGCTGCATTGCCTGGAAGGCTGTGGCAGTAAGCAGAAATCAACTGTACCTTACAGTAGCTGGAAGAAAATATAGATACTTATTTATGATGTTTAAAGGGGACAAGACTTTTACAAAGGCAGGGATAAACAGAAATTAAAAAGTCTGCACAACAATCCTGTTATCTACCTTTCTCTCCACCTGGGTTAGCTCCATGAGCTCCTCTCTCCTCACAGAATGTTCAGGGCTTCTTGGTGGAGACATTTATATTCTTTATTTTCATCCAGGTATTGCGCTTGCTGAAGATGATCTGGATCTGGGGAGTCTTGGCTTCCTTCTAGGCTTCTAACCCAGCTATGAGTTATTTTCAGATGCAAAACATTCCCTTGGGAATTTCTTAATTCTTACTTTGGGAATATATTTTGATGTTCCTCTCAGTAGTTAATTGGCTGTTCTTTTTTGCTTTAAGGAATTATGAAGTGCTTTAGACGTGACTGGATGAGATAAGAAACTGCCTAGACAGTTAAATTGAGTCCGTGCAGCGTTTAGCCAAGCAGAAGAGTCCTTCTTAGCAAACGAAGCAGAATGACAATAACTCTTTCTTTTCAGGCTATATAGTGACCAGCTCTCTCAGAGCTTATCATTTTTGCCTTATGAATCCTATGGCCCCTGTATATGCTTAACTTGCCAATGACATTTTAGGCAGTTATGTAACTGGGCTGAATGCAGGCAGCTTTCTTTGGGCCCTTATCTGAGGGGGAAAAAAGGTACAATTCAGTATGTTGTGAGCCACAGTGCTCAAAAAAAAAAAATCAGTTACATCTTTCAAGGAGACCACTTTAAAAACACTGTTAGTGAATTGATCTGTCTGATGTATTTGATTTAAAGGTCAGTAAATAAAGTTACTAAGTAGAATGGTGTATCATTTTACAGTGTTGGTAATAGATTAGTCTGGTGAATTCTTTCTGCCTGTCTAATGCTGTACTTGGTTTGCAGTACCCTGCCCTCACTTTGGTTTCCTGCTTTTCACAATAAGCCATGAAATGCTTCTTAATATAGTAGAAGTTAGAACTCCCCACAGATTGGCTTAGGGAAGTGTTTGAATCCATCCTTGACTATCTCTCTTGACGCTGTAATTTGAAAGCAGATGACAGCTGCAGATAAAATGTATAACATAGCGTATGATTCACATGGGGATCGAAGAGGAACCTCTGAGAAATATACTCCCTCTTCAGAGAGAAACATCAACATGTACAGTTGAGTGTGTCACTTAATGAGCTGCTTTAGTCTGCAGGTCAGACCTGACATTAACCAAAGTGACGTGGAACAGTTTTGATCGGATGGCTTAAAAGGTCATACGTAAATTGAGTTTTGTGGTCACAGATGATTTTCTAGTGGATTACAGGCTTTATCATGAAAGCATCGGGTACAATCAGTTTATACTTACAAGGGGCTCTGACTAAGACTGATTAGGTGAAATTAAAAAAAGCAGGAAACCAGGTTGAATTTCTCTTAGTGGTCATTGGGTTTAATTTCTTCTTAGATACTCACACCCCTTCAGTTTGGGGATTATCTCCCAAGCAAAATAATCACATTCTATATAGGGGCATCTGAAAATAAACTGGATGAAGTACTGGGAAAAAAAAACAACTGTCAAGAGCAATGCAGTCCTAGTAGTAAAATGGACTGAATAACCTCAGACTGTTTTACTATGTCAGCAGAGAGTACACTGCTAAGTCTGGAATATCATAATTATTTTGCTCTTGGTGTACAGAAATACTGCAATGCCTCAGATATCTCCTGATAAAAGCTGATAGGGCTGTGCTGTATTTTTCTTCCTTGGACCTCATGTTAATGTAGAGTGAGATCGTTTTCACCCTATGCTTTTATAGCTATCTCAGAACTGAGACATTCTAGCCAGTTATACTGCTGACAACGACATGAAGGCTTGTTTTCTTTGACTGGAAAACAATAATATTTTTCATATTTGAAACCCATCTTACTGGGGTGTGCATGAACCTCTTCTTTCTAACCACTAATAGACTTAAGGGGAAAGAAGCATTTAGACAGGAGAATGCAGTATTAGTGTCTTTCAGGATGCACAATAATGTTCTGTGGAAGGATTGCAAAACTTGATTAATGGTCCTAAGCATTTTACATATGTGTTAATTCCACAAATGCTGGCTGGGTAGCTGCTTGCATCTTTGAAATCAGGTGTTTGTGGAGGGAGCGAGTGTGCTGGGTTTGTGGGCAGTTGTTTTACAAAAGCTCATTCATGGGAATGTGCCTGCTCTTGAGGATCCAGTTGATGTATTCTCACAGACCAGGGAACCAATGTAGCACCAACTCGAGTGGAGAACTGCGTTCCTGAGAGTCAAACCTGAGTATGGTTCCCTTTGAAGCTGCTTTAAATTCATATTTTTAGGTTCAAAAGTTGACAGTCCTTGTTCAGTAGGCTTATTTGAGCCTGTAGGTCATCCTGGGTTGGCAGGATATGTAAATGCACAGATGCTCACTCAGTGTTTAGTCTGCAATTGCTGAAATAATGCACAGTCTATTTCATGCGTTTATTCAGATAGGATGTTTTTATTTACTGTTCCTGCAGCACTTAGATATGAATTAAAATGACTTAATAATTGGTTTGCATTGCTAGATAATGATAAGATGTGGGAATAACTATATTTCAATCTAGAGGATATTTGGATAATGAAATTTTAAGAGCAAACAATTTCTTGTCTCACTTGGAGCAAAAGAGCTATTTCATGTTTATTTGAAAGTGATTTTCATTTGTGATGGTAGGTCATGCTGAATAATGTGTGACAATATGACTCAGGTTTTTATAAATGACCTCCATATGGTTGGCTTGTTTTGAAAACCAGTTTGAAAAATAATATGGGCCAAAGCATAAGTGCAAGAGGCTGTATTTTATTTTTTTATTATATATATATATTTTTATGTATTATGAGTGGTACTTGAAGTGTGAACAAGCTATTGGAAACAAACTGTTCCGATAGAGGCTGATCATGGCTAAGGAACCTGCATTAAGAAACTCATTTGACTTCAGAGAATAATTACAGGGTAGTCAGTAATTGTTCCCATCTTCTCACATGGAATACTTGTAGGTCAGGCTGGTGAGTGTTTACTGAAAGATTTTGGGGTAATAGAGCATAACAAATAAGAAGATTAGGCAGAGAATACAATGAAACAGTACAAAAAATATGATGAAAAAAAGCAAACAAATCTTTGGACTGAGCTTTTCAAACTTGGTAGACATCTGATTTTTGACTCAGTAAAACCACTGTCATCGTAAGTGAGGAGCTGCAAGGCTGCCTGGGGCGCGGTACGGGGAAGATAGTTGGCAGTTTTGCGTGAACATCTTTAGAAGAAACTTTTTTTGCCTGAGTAGGTGTCTTGATTTTAAGTTCCCATCTGTGACAAAATATAGGGAATGTTTTTTGGGTTCCCCCCACCTCCCAAGTTTATTAGATGAAAATTTGAATACTTTATATTTTCTGTAGTCCAAGAACCAGACTGTTCAGCATTTGGTGATCAAGGACTGAAAAACTTTATCCATGAAAATAAGAGTGATTTTTTTTTTTTTTTGCCAAGCAAATGTTCAACATAAAAGCTTCATTTTCAGTTTCTTTGAAATTTGCTGCTCAGTAGTGGATGTGCAGTAGATGTAGTAGATGTCCAGGTATATCTAGGTATGAGCATGGAATAGCATGTATGAACCTGAGGAGTGCTTTAACTGCTGGAGCGAGTTGCTGGTGGAGGACCTTTTGATGGTGACTAAGTAGCAGTCTGGGAAGGACCTGCCAGCCACCAGGGCCTGGGGAGCACCAGCCCTGCCTTCCTGGGGTGGAGAGAAGGTCTGGACCCTTAGCACGCTGTTACATACAGTAAGGGTCTTCATAAACTGATTGCTTTGTGCTTTAATTCAGGGTTGGAAAGTGGAACCGTGTAGCACGTTTCTATTGCATGTAAACCTTAAGAGCAGATTTAAAAATTTGTTTTCCATTTTCTTTTAAAAATAAAGGAGTTTGTAGCAGATGGAAAGAATACAGCAGTGCAAGAGCTTCCTATAGGCAAAAATGTTTGCCACTCTGACCTTCACTTAGAGGATTCATTTATCATATTAGTGGGAGGGCTGGATTCAGGTCACCTTGTGGGATCCTTCAGACATTCATCTTGCTGTAGATAGTGCAAGCCATATCAAATGCCCCTGGATTACAAGTCCCATAATAATTGCTCATAATCTGCATATGGCGTGAAACTTGAGATGCCTTTGTGAGCTGACAGGCAGAGAGGGAGTAAACAAATCACAGAGGCAGACAAAGGTTGAAGAAAGTCAGGGAGCACAGCCTGCAGATCTGGGCAGGTGATTCCCATGTTTTAAGGCTTTAGCTTGTCCATCCGTTACCTTGTATTAGTAGGGCAAGATCCACTGGGCTGTGGAGGAAATTGAAATCTATGTTTGGTACACTCAAAACAGTTGAAATAAGCCAATCAGGTAGAGGCTAATGCCAATACAACCTGCAACTTAATATGTTGCCAGCAGTGAAAAATGATTCCACTTTAATTACAGACTAAAGGAAAATCCCTATTTCTGTTGTTTTAAACTATTGAAAAAAAAAGTTTCCAGTTTTCTGTGGCTTTAAATATTGAAATGAATATCTGTTCAGTGGAAGCTTTCACAAATGTGGCACCATGTGGAAACTTGGAATATTTTATGCATATAATACAGCTGGTTTGTTCTATATGGAAAAGATACTCACTGCTTCTGCAGTGGCCATTTATATTCCTGCAAGATTGCTGTCTCGATGAAGAATCACAGTTTTACTTACAAGTGGAAACAGGGGCTTAAACTTCTGGACCATATTCTTCGTATTACTCTTACATTTAATTTATTTGTAATATCACATGTAGTGATTTAGGCACAGTGTAGAGCTAATTAGCACTTCATTAAGAGCTTTATATAAGGCTTCCACTATATTTAAGTTGTTTCCATGTGTAACAAGCAGAGCGGAACGCTATTCTGGTCATTTGGCAGTTCAGTTGTACCCCTCCTTGTGATGAGGCACCTCCTCTTTAGAGAGTGCTTTTGTCAGCAGAAGCTGGAGCTGTCAAGAGGCTCTTCCTCAGCCCCATTCCTCCCTGGGAAACAGGCAGGGCTTAGGAGTTTGGGCTCCTTGTATGCCTCTTCCTCTCCCATGGCTGGGCTGGGGAGCTGAAGAGAGAGGGTGCTGGAAGGCTGGCTGACTTTACTACTAGTAAAGATGAGGGACAGATTTATGCCAATTTTAATCCTTGAAAAGAGCTGTGTGCATATAGGAGCAAAAGTCTGCCTTTTGCTGGTCTGAGGTGGTGCAACCACCACTGTCTCCCATAGTGTATTTGCTAAGATTTTAAAGGATGTTATTTTCCTTCTAAAATAGTTATCCAGAAAAACTTATTTGAGGAAGAGGAATCCAAACTGCTTTTGCAGAAATGACTCACTAACCATTTGAAAGCCTAATGCTCTGTGCTATCTCTCAACAACCAAATTTAGTATTAACAGGGAGAGAAAAGATGGTCTCTAATTGACTGCATTTTCAGCTGAGGGTGATATACAGTGGTGAGTTGTGCGGTGAAATCTGGTGCTGCCTAAAGACAGCCCTCTGTGTGCAGAGAAGGTGCGTGACTAGTGCCCCTCTGAGGGAGCAGCTGTAAATGGGCATGGCTTGCTGGGCTTGCCCCTGCTGTTGCGCAGTTGTTGAGACAATTTGTAAAGATATATGAAAAATGAACTATTGCTTCAAATGAAACTGGAGGAAAAAAAAAGGAGTAAATGACTGATTAAAATGATAGTTTTATAAAGCTGATTTCAGGGAAAACAAAGCCCCTTGAACTGGACTAATCATTGTTTTAGTAAAAAAAAATGTATTATACTGGGGAAAAAATATGACTTAAACATTTGTAAATGGCCAATTAAGTTTCCTCAATTCATAATTCTCTAAGATTGGTCAGCCTACTAGGAAAGCTCTTAACCATGCCGCCTTTTGGGTAGGCTGATACATCTTTCAAATAAAAAGAAATGAGAAATTTAAGGAAGAAGGAAGTAATAAATTAGTAGTGTGAATATATTAATCAGTCTCACTACAGATGACATGACAGGTATCATTTTTACTTCCCAGGGTCAATTTACCCTACTGTTTTAGGCTTTGACTTGTCGCAACGCATCTTTCAAAATCTGGCAGTCTTAGGAGCACAGAGGCTGGATTTTGCTGTAGTTGCTGGTGTTTACATGGAGACGTTGCTGCCATCGGGTGCCCGAGGACTGTTGGGATACATGTTGTCGCTGCAGGACCTGGCTGGTGTTCAAGATGACACTCAGTATATGGCTAAATTCCTGATGCCAAAACTGCCATTTGGAATAGAGACTGTTTTGCTATGAAGACCATGAAACAAAATTAAAAGGGTTTAAAAACGGCCTCTTTTTCCTCTGATAATATGGTTATGAGCAGGAAAAACAAAGATGAAACTAATTCAAAGTGTTTACGGACTTACGTCCTTATGAACATGCAAGGCTGTGGTGTAACCTCTCTGTATAAGGTAATGGTCTAAACATCTGTGTGTGTGGTTAAGAGGCGAACGTGGTGGAAGCATTTGGGAGCTACGACTGTGTGCTGGATGAAGGCAAACCTCCCTTGAAGTAACTGTTGCTTTCTCCTTCAGCTCAAAAGTGTTGTCTGCTAAAGAGGCTACCACCAGCAAGCATCTCCTCTCTTTTATTTTTTTCTTTAGCTGTGCAGTGGGTTGCACAGATGGTCTAGCATAAGGAAGAAGGGAAATAAGGATGATGGCTTCTGATGGATTTATTTGTATGCAAGTCCCAACGGACCTGAGTATTAAATAGCTTGTGGATTTTTAAGTTGTCATGAGTATACAGAAGACTGGACACACGTCACTAAAGCTGGATTATTTTTTTTTTTTTAGTAGATAAAGTGGATTTTAGTCTTAGAGTGGATTTTTAGTAGAAGCTTGTAAATGACTAAACTTAAGTTTCTGAAAAGCGTAATGGGGAGAAAAGCAAATGGTGCTTCAGTAGGAAATAATGTTTTTAAAAATCTTGACCATTTTATTAAGACAAGCAGATACAAATTGCCTCTACCTATTACATTTTACACACACAAGTGTTTGAACTGATGATATGAAGTACATTTGGCTATAAAACCTGCCAATCTCTCTTGTGAGAAGTGATGAAAGTCAGAACCTGGTGGTCAATACCCACTGAAAAGTGGTTTTCCACTAATCCTCCATTATAAGCTTTGGCTGTCTGCTAAATGTCAGGAGGAATGGACTGGTCAGAAAGAGTTTAAAGAGCTCACCTCACATCAACATAGAGTATTACACTTTGATTTTCCACTTCTCTTGTATTTCCATTGGTGGCAACTGCTCAGCTATCACAGGAGGAGAGAGGGAGGTATCTTCATCTCCAGTTGATTGCTCATGATTTCATTTAAAATGCAATGTTTGTATGTGTTCTAATGCAAAGATGTCTTTGCTGAAATGTTAGCTGAAAGCCGTATGTTTGCATGCAAAACACTGGAAATGGGCTTGGAACCTTTAAATATAAAGGGCTAGTCAGTATTTTTGGTATTCTTACAGTTAATGGATTACCTCTGTCAATGAGTGACAGTGGTTAGTGTGCTGTGGAGTTGCAGCTAGAGGGAGGAATGGCATGTATTAGGAAAGTGTGGATACCCTAGGGTTGCAATTTAGGCATTTTAACTTCCTCCTGGAGAGGAGGAGGAAATGATTCCTCTTTTCTCTGCTTTTACTCATCGACCTTGAAGACTCCATCCATAGTCATTTATCACATATTTGGGTTATTTCTAGCTCATTGTATAGTTATGTAAATACTTGTGCTGGAAGAATTTGGAGGGTGGGAATACATTGCTAGAGGGCTGGGGGCGAAGCAGAGGTCCTTTCCTTCTCCCCCTCCTGACAGCAGTGCCAGTTTCCATGGGAGCTGACTTAGAGTCCTGGAGTTTGAAAAAAGGTGCTGTGCTACTCTTCCTCCTTTTTCTTTTGCAGTGTTAGCTGTGTCTGCCCTCACCTACTGCTCGGTGTTCTCACAAGCCACAGACTGAAGTTGATGTGGTTTTTGTTTATTTCTGTGTCATGTCTCCCCTCCCAGTGTTGCTCGATCCTGGCAAATCTGAATTGTAGACATCCCAATTTTACTCTGTTGACAAGGTGGCAGGCAGCACTGGAGCTATTGGAGGTACCAGCAGTCTCTGGAACAATCCCAGCATTCATTAACATTTGGAAATTGCCTGTCCTTTATCCACGAAGATTATTAACTCCTGTTTTGCAGAGAGAGTTTAAATTCAGCAAGAATAAACAACAAAAAATGCAGGCTTGCTAAAGGAAGCTCCCAAAGCATAGATAATTGAGAAAGTGTGATATTTTTCATGCTTAAGGAATACTTCTATTCAAGGGGCACTTTCTTGAACACATGCCCTTTCTTTGTAGTCCACTCTGTGTATTTTTTCAGTGTGAGATACATTTACAGTTTAATGGCAAACTATTGCTTGACAGTGAAAGTTACTGTAATTGAAATCACCTCTTGGTTGCTTAAAGAAGACATCACAATCTTGGCTTTCTGGGCATCTTCATGAACTGAAGCATGAAAGTATGATCTAATGATGTCTAAATATAGAAAATAATTGCTTTAGAACTGCAGATGCTAATGTTCTCTAGAGACATGTTTGGTTATTGTCAGGTTGTTCCACACATGTATGAGCATGTAGGCAACTTGGTTTCTGTAGAGTGTCTACAGTAGTCTCTCATATTCTTCTAGTTAAGACAGAGGTATATGCAGAGGAAACTGAAAACTGTGATAGCAAGATTTTCACCTTCTGGTTGCAGAAAAGAAGTGTGGTTTGGAGTAGGGAGAATGAAACACTTCTTGCAAAATCAATATAGCAGGTAGTGTAATTAATTAAGTACTTTGAATGCAGAAGGGGAAGTTAAGTGCTTGGTGATTCCCAGATGGAATGAAATTAATCCCACAGGTTTGTAAGTGGATCAATGTCTTTGGATACCAAGTCAAATAAGTTGGTCAGCCCTTTAAAAGATGGAGAATGAGCAATACGTTTGGCGAGGCTGAAGGTGGACTGTGCGACAGGCAAGTGAACAGCCCGAGCTCTGGAAGAGAATTGTGTGGACTCAGTACCTATGAGAATGATGGTGGTTTTTGTGGTCATCTAAATAATGAACTATAAAATAAACCCTGCAGACCACTGAAGGATGCAAGAAAATTGTGAAGGATGTGCTCACCTTTACTTACATATATATATATATATGAGGGAGCCATAGACACTGCGTATGTGTGGTGTGACTAAACAAATGATCTGCTCAGGCAGGGGGTTGAACTGAGGGAGGAACTAGAAAGGTTAAGAAACATCAGAGAATGTGAGAGTGAAATAGGTTGGTGGAGCCATACCCTGAGGCAAAGGCAGCAGGTAGAGGCTCTACAAGAAGTGGGGGATCCCCACTCCTCCTGTCACCAGGCAGAAGACCTAAGAGATGGGGGGGAATGGAGACAGGTCCCCCCCTTGGAGAGGCAAGCGAAACCCCTCCCGGCCACCCTCACCTTCCCAGTCGCCCTTGCACAATAGGTGGGGAGCTTTGGAACTCAAGGGCCAGGCAAATGAGGGTGGAGATGAAGATCCATCCAGTGAGTCGCCCAGGGCCAGTCACTCACCCTCACGCCTTAGGACTTCCTCAACTAAGAAAAAAAAGGGGGTAACTGTAGTAGGTGACTCCCTTCTGAGAGGAATAGGGGGCCCCATTTGTTGACCAGACCCCTCCCACGGGGAAGTCTGCTGCCTCCCTGGGGCTTGGGTTAGAGATATAAAAAGGAGCTCTCTGGTCTGGTGTAGCCCTCGGATTATTACCCTTTGTTGGTTATTCAGGTCGGCAATGACGAGGTTGCAGAGGGAAGCCCAAAGGCAATTATAAAAGACTTCAAGGCATTAGGGCGACTGGTTGAATGCTTGGGTGTGCAGGTGGTGTTTTCATCAATGCCTCAAGTGGTAGGGAAAAATACTGAAAGAGGGAGGAAAACACACCTACCTGATTAACACGTGGCTCAGAGGCTGGTGTCACTGTTGGAATTTTGGGTTCTTTGATCACGGGGAAACTTATATGGCACCGGGCCTGCTGGTGACAGATGGAGTACATTTGTCTCAAAGGGGGAAAAGGATCCTTGAACATGAGTTGGCAGGGCTTGTTGAAAGGGCTTTAAACTAGACTTGAACGGGGAAGGGGATCAAACCAGGCCCACCAGAGATGAGCCTAAGGATGGCTTTCAGTCTGCCATCTCACCTGAGGTGGGAGATGGTGAGGTCCAAAATGGAAATACTCATGTCAGTGTATCAACCTGGGAAATAAATCAGGTCAACTGGGCTTGCCACAAAAAGTCCCTTAGCTACCACTAAAGACAGTAACCAGCAGGCAAACCATCCTGGGGCAATGTATGACTATGGTGCATCCTCCCACTCTCCTGCAGGGAAACCTGTATGCTTGGCTACTTCTCTGAAATGCCTGTGCACTAACACACTCAGGATGGGGAACAAACAGGAAGAACTAGAGATCTGTGTGCAATCTCAGGACCATGATCTCATTGCAATTACTGAGACATGGTGGGATAGCTCATATGACTGGAACACTGTCATGGNAAGAGTAAGAAATCAAGTAAGAGAGCTAGGAGACCTGTATGGCTGAGCAGAGTGCTAATGAACAAACTTAAATGGAAGAAGGAAGTATATGGAACATGGAAGAAGGGGCTGACTGCTTTGGAGGAATACAAGAAGATTGTCAGAGAATGTAGGGATGCAACAAGGAAAGCTAAGGCCTCCTTAGAACTAAACCTGGCAAGGTCAAAAAGAAAGGCTTTTTCAAGTATGTTGGAGGCAAAAGCAAGTCCAGAAGAAATGTGGGCCCACTGCTGAATGAAGAGGGTGCCCTGGTGACTGAGGATACAGAAAAGGCAGAGCTACTGAATGCTGCCTTTGCTTCAGTCTTTACTGCTAAGATCAGCTCCCAGGAGTCCCAGACCTTCAAAACCACAGAGGAAGTCTGGACGAAGGAAGATTTTTGTCTCAGTTGAAGAGGATTGGGTCAGAGATCAGTTAAGCAAATTGAATATTCACAAGTCCATGGGCCCTGATGGGATGCACCTGCAAGTACTGAGGGAAATGGCACAGGTCATTGCTAGGCCACTCTCTGTAATCTTTGAGAGGTCCTGGAGAACAGGAGAGGTGCCTGAGGACTGGAGGAAAGCAAATGTCACTCCAGTCTTCAAAAAGGGCAGGAAGGAGGACCCAGGTAACTATAGACCGGTCAGACTCACCTCCATTCCTGGAAAGGTGATGGAACAACTTATCCTTGGTGCTGTCTCTAGGACAACAGAAAGGGCTTCTCCAAATACATTTCAGGCAAAACTGACACCAGAGGCAATGTTAGGCCCACTGATGAGTGAAGTGGGTGCCCTGGTGACAGAGCATACAAAGGGAGCAGAGTTAGTGAATGCCTCCTTTGTCTGTTCTGCTGGAGGCTGCCCTTGGGAGCCCCAGACCCCTGAGGCCCCAGAGGAAGTCAGAATAAAGGAGGAGTTTGCCTCGGTTGATGAGGACTGGGTTAGGGACCAATTAACCAATCTGGACATCCATAAATGAAGAACTTTTTTCACAGTGAGGATGACAGAGCACTGGAACAGGCTGCCTAGAGAGGTTGTGGAGTCTCCTTTGCTGGAGACTTTCAAAACCCGCCTGGACGCATTTCTGTGTGACTTCCTCTAGGTTCCTGCACTGGCATGGGGGTTGGACTCGATGATCTTTCGGCGTCCCTTCCAACCCCTAACATTCTGTGATAAGGAAGTACGTTCTATTGAAGCTTTAATTTTAAGAGAAGTTAATAAAAATTAGTTAGATATGGAAAATATTTCTGTTGGTAACTGAAGCTTCTTTTTCTTGTATGTCTGTTTCCACATATGTGCATCTCATATAGTGGTAAGTATGGTCTGTTTACATGTACACTTTATGCTGTTTAAAATCACAATAACATGATTTAAAAAATTGTAGTATTGAAGATGTGATTTGCTAAGTAAATATTCTTTTGTCCTAATAACTACTACTTTTCAAGTTTAAAAGGCTTGTTTGTTTTAATCGAGCATTGTTTTGCACAGCTAAGGTGTAAATACACTCAAACCTTGGCTAGTAATTAGCTTTTCTTATTATCGGATAGGAAACTTGCCTGGGGACCTGAGGCACTAAATTGACGTAATTGCCTTGTGATATGGAGATGGATGTTTGTTTTTCCACAGACTTCCTTTTTGTGCTGTTGAAAATACAGTATTGATTCATTTCCAAAGAGAAAACTGTAGAAAGAACAGAGAAATCAGACATTATGGGACTCTACAACCACATAATAAAAGGCTGAGGTCAAAGAGTCTGAACTCTTAAATACTGTTCATTTTCAGTTAGTGACTACCACGGTCATGATGCAGGATGGTGGCAGGGAAAGAGGAAGAAAGAACAAGATACTGTACAGAAATACAGTGATATATGTTTGTATTTGGTGTAAGCAGTTGAAGTGAACAAGGCTGTAAAGCTATAGTATATGTGGCCATTATGTTTTACTGAGAGGTGCCAAGCAGTGCTCCGGTGCAGAAGACTGTGAAATAATTACAGTTCTCCCATGGTGGTTTCTATGCTTATCATCGGTATCCTTATTTGAGCTTCACAACCGTTAATCACGGGAGGCTGCCTTGTGATTAAGCCCACTGCATTAGTTGTGAATAGCTCTCCTGCTTGAAACGGGAGGAGATGAAAAGCCACGAAAGGATAGTTGGCTGGAAAATGTGGCTGGCAGAGGGATGAGGTGGCAATTGAAGAGTCAAACTGGTGGTTAATGTAAGCAGGCACAGAATTAGATTGTAGTCCTTGAAAACATCGAGTAGATTGTTAGCATAGCTGGGTACCGGGCTGTTTCTTTTCTCCTTCCTTCAAAACCATGGTGAAGTTGGAAACATGGGTGAAATGTTAAGACCAGTGAATAAAATCTCACTCTGTCAGCCCCTATGTAGCTGGTATTTCCCATTGGGAATCGGAAAGAATGAGTGAATGGTTATTAATATGTAATGAGATCTTACGGAAACAATAGCATTGCAAGCGGAGGTAAAGAAGGATTTAGAGAAGGGAATCGTTCATGCGAAAGTCAGGCTTGCTGTGCTGGTGTGGTAGTGATAATAGGGCAGGCATGGTCCTGAAGGCTCGTGCCAGTGTTTCAAAACATGGAAATAGCAGGATGCTTGGACCATGAAAGCAGGCACCCTCCTGACTTTATACTGTGTCAGTTCTCTTGTTCCACTTCCCTGCCTCTTACCATGTTTTCTCATTCCACTGTAAACTGCTTGATGCAGGGGTCATGCCTTTTATTTGTCTGTTAAAGTGCTGCTACGTGTGACAAACTATTTTCTTGATTGCTGGAGGAAGAACAACGTCAATAACAGGGCCCTGCATGCAAAATTCTTTGTCTCTGCAGAGAAGCATTTTTCCCACTCTGTGTGGGAACCTGTAACCTCTGGATTTCTAAAAGCCAAAGGCGTGTGTTCTAGAGAAATGTTCAGGCTGTACTCTGGCTGGGCCGTGTGCTGCTGTCAGGTGTCTGGGCCGGGTGGGGGTTGAGTCTGACCCATCGATTGCCAATGTGCTATGTCACATCATCAGAGCAGCCCCATTAGAGCTCGTGCCACTCCTGAGTGAGGGAAATGCTGGAAAACCTCCTTCCTCTGTGGAACATCCCGCTTTCAGTGATTACAATGTTCAGTACACACTTTCTGTTGTACTGTGCTATTTATTGAACAGCTCCGCAACATTGGCTTGATCACCAAGGAATTTAGAGGCTGGTCACTTCTGGTGGAGCTCACCCTTACTGCAGCAACAGGCACCTCGCACTCCAGTGCACAAATAACAATACATCATGGCTTTTCATTCTCCATCTTCCTATAAGTATATATCTTTAACACAGTTTAACACACTTTTTTCCAAGCTTTTGTCACCCAGGGGACTGTCCTGTGATGGAACCTGAACCTGCCCAGTCATAAAATGATACTGTTTTCTACTGGTGGCTGAAGCATATCAAAATGGTCAAGCATCCACCAAAACAAATAATAAATCAAACAGGAAAATTTAAAATGTACATTATGTAAAAACAATTCATAGGCTATTAGTGCAGGTAGTTCCAGCCAGTTGTTTGTAACAACAAAAAATGCATCTGGTCACACTGGGTTTTCAAGCCATGGTGAAAATAGAAAGTGCAGCAGCTATAGGAGAGAGGCCACAATGAGACATGAAGTAATGTTCTGGGCTTGCCCCTTCTGTGGATTTGGAGAGGTCCAAAGATGGTGTTTTGTGCCAAAGATGTCACAAAACTGAGGAGTTTGAGGCCCTCTGACCACCTGCTGTGGAGACATCCATAACGAGTCATGAATAGTGCCCTGAGGGAAACACTCAAGAGATTTTCAGCCTGCTTTGCACGTGTGTTTCTCCTTCACCAGACAAACGTGGCATTCCTTGGCATGCCATGACACTGGCTTTGCACATGGACATGTCCAAGTAAAAACCTGTTGTGTGAGGAAGATGAAAAGAATAAGCAAATGAAGCAAAGGCAAATTAAATTGTCATGTATTACTCCTAGGTTATTAAAGGGATAAGGTGACTTCTTAGTTTGCCATTCTTGCTCAGATGATTTTGCCATACAAGCTTTTCTGGTGCAGTTGCAGCAGCAGCATCTCACAGCATCTGGCATATTTGCAGATTATGTTAAATTTGTTTCCCAACAACTTTTGCTGATCCATTATGGACACAAATAGCCAACTAATATATACCTAGGGGAGTACATTAATAGTACTCTTAATTGCCTCTCACAATATGTTGGTTGATTACTTCTGTGACATCTTTTAATTCTTCCAGCACCTTTTCCAGTGTCTGCCCCACTCCCCTTCTGCAAGGTGGCATTTCCCTTGCAGGCCTGAACCGTGTGTGTGGGAGAGGGCACTGGAGACTGAGCAGAGCTGCAGGTAGACAGGTGCTCTAGATCCATGCCTAAATAGAAAGAATAGAAAACAGGTACAAATGCTCATTAAAAAAAAATAAAAAGAACATTCTTTTGATCAAACTTTCAGATTTCAGCTTCCCCAGCCTCCATCCCTTGATGTATTACCTTTTCAAGTTTGCATGAGCTTCCAGGGTCGTTTCTACTTCTGAGATCAAAAAGCTCCTTGCAGTTGCACAGGTGAAGCTATGGTGGATTTCAGGTATTTCAGAAATGCTTTATGGAAAGGAATTTCAAGAGCTGGGTCATAAATACAACTGAGCAAAACAGATCCAGAGGTGGTAGGCAGGCTGGCTCTTCAGAGTGGTGAGGTGTGTGTCTCGCCCCCAAACCAGCAAGTGAAACAGCATCATAAATTAAAATGCACAGTGTATACTTAGAAACAGAGGAAATAGAAATGCATAACTGTGTAACGAGGACTGCTTCTTGTAAACAGTGCGGCATGAGGGCAGAGATGCTAATTAAGCATGCAAATTGAATTTGCAAGGATTTCAGAGCAGGGAAGACATCTGAAAGCAGGCCTTGATTTTCTAGAGGATAGCACAAATGACTTGCCTTTATTAGTTATCAGGATGCCTCTAGGAATTTATTGGTAGAGTTCAGAGATTTTTAGAATCAGAAGGGAATGCGTCAGGGAGAAAGTGCCAGGCTCTTGGTCCTTTCTGAGGGCACATCTGCCCTACACACTCCCAAGTTTAAAAAATAAAAAGGAGGGGGGGGAAGGGATATTTTTTAAAATTTTTTTTTTGTTTAAATTCAACATTTAGTGATTGACCTTTTAGCTCTCTCACCCTGATCTGTGCTTTGCCTTGTTAAATGATCTCTGCTTGACTGAGAGTTACTTTCATGAAGCTGCAGCTGTGACTTTTAACTAGAGCCAGGGATGCTGACACACCTTATCTGCAGGGTAAAGAAATTACAGCATTTATAACTTTCTGAAAGCTGGCGGCAACTAGGAGAGTCTCAGCCACAGTGATCTGTCACTGTCTTTATCTTCCCTTCTGTACAGAGCTGTGAGAGAGGGCTATTAATCATCCTGCCGAAGGCCTGGGAGCATGTGGAAATGCATGGAGAATTACCATAGCTTCTGAACAGTCAACAGAGCAGGCTCTGACAGTTGCTCCCTGCTTTAGGTCTGAAGTAATGACAAATTTATCAAAGTCTCTGTGTTTTCTTTCACTGGTCCCCCTTTTTCCTTCTAGACTGGTGTCAGAACTGCCACCTTTTCTTCCCCTTCAGAAGATGACAATCGATTTCTTGCCAAATTGTCTCGAGAAGCAGTTTGTGTGGCACAAGAGCTAGGTTTTGTAGGAGGGACTACAGGATATTTAGGGTTGTTGTAGGTGTGGGCAGTCAGGAAAGAGCTGAGGACCCTTTCTTCCTATATCTTTAAGGAACTGCCAGGGTGGCATGGGAGCTGGTGCTGGGGAGGTGAATGTGCTGGCTTATCTTCAGTGTTGCTGCTGCTGATGTGAGAACCTTAAGGCTGGTGTTAGAGTTTAAGGTTAAGCTTTGAACACAAGAATGAGACTTTGCATTTCTTTGCTACATTTTCTGTGGTCCTCAGCTTTAGGATACAGGCTTAATTGTGAGGAAGAATTGTGTTAAACTTTGTCGGTGAAGTCAACCACAACTAGTGATATGGGCATTTGTAGTGATTGGCACTACTTTTAGTGTTAGGGCTTGTTAGAAGAGGATGAGCAATTGTAAAACCAGCAGGTCCCAGAGCTGTGGTGTGGGCTGGCCTTGGCATGTTTAAATAAGCTTGCTTGTGTTTAATGTTGACATTTTTTTGGTACAGTTTTGGGTGAGAGAATTGTTTAGTTTCTGTTCGAGTCTGAGGTTGTACACTAGGGTGGATGAGGAGGTGGAGGGCAGCCAGGAATGTCACATTTAGACATGAGTGCCATTTGTTTTCTTATTCCAGACAAAATTCAGGGTGTACGGGGTGCAAAAGGGATAAGCAGTTCAACATAATTTTGAGTTCTGCGTGGACAACATTTGGCAATGAGAATGCTGGTGACATCACATGCAAATGCTTTATGTATCATTTTGTAAAGGTATTGGTGATTTACATATAGTTAGGAGTAGGATTTGTATCGCAGAGAGAAGGTGTGATAAAAGCAGCAAGGTGAAGTTTGTGTCTTTGGAGAAATTTTCATGGTTTACAGGGCCAGGTTTGGGAGTGCTGTTGGCAGTGATGAATTTGCTTGTGCTCAGACCCAATGCTGTGTCAGCTGTGCCGCCGACAGAGGCGGCTGGGGTTAGATTTAGGCTCAGGATTAGGAGAAGATTGTGTCAAAAGACAGGTTGATCACAAGGCCCTGAGGAAGCAATAGAGTTGGGATTAAGGCTAATGCATGTCACACTGGGATGGGGATTCAAGTTTAGGAAAAGAGAGATTGAGAAGCTCATGTTCTTGTTGAATCCTGTTGGGCTGCAGGATTAGGAAGTACACATTTTATTGTTAAAGGCATGTCGATTATGATTAATTTTGTTGCAGGTTTTGTTTCACCTATTTAATGGAAAGGCAGTAGAGTCCATAATGAAGTCCTAATTTTTGAAACACGCCAACTGCATAGTGTTCATTGCACATTATGAACAGGATTTCACCAATCTTGGAAAAACTGAAAATATATAAACTACTATGAAATAGTAGAACTGTGATATAAGTATAACCTTTAAAAAAATATAGATTTAACATCTCATAAATATGAAACATTAATGTTAAACTTTAGCATATTTATGTTTCTGTCTCTTCTTAATTGTTGTTCATATGGCTTGATATCCATGAAGCTCTAGATTTCATAGAAACTTTCATTATAAATTACTTTTTCATAAACAGTTTTCATTCCTGGCAGCCAAGGACACATCAGAAGCTTTCTCATAAAAACAAATTTATTACTTATCATACTGCTGTATTGGTTTAAAGAGATTAAAAAGTGATTGCATGACATGATTAACAATTTAATTGAGTGTAATAGGAAGCCTGATGCTTTCTAGTTTCCAGCCTCATTGCTGCTTGCTCTTGTGCTTTACAAGGCATTTTAGTTATTATTGTAAAGATCAAATTGTATTATTGTTTCAGCAATATCCATTAATTTTATTTTTTATAAAAGCTTAAAAAAACTCGGAGCCTTAAGGAATGTGTTGTAGTGAAATACTATGCACTGCTTTTAGGTCCAGATTTTGCTAATAGAGCAGATTTTTTCAGCATTATTGCCCAATTATTTGTGCTCTGTTTATGTAGATATGATACTTGTGTGTAGGTGGTATCTTATTTGTAGCAAGTAGCATATTACCAAAGTTTACTTTGGAGTCCCTGGCTTTCTTTAACATCTACAAATCAAAGGACAATATCCCTCTTGTGTTGAAGGATTTCAGAAGAGGAAAAAGCAGTCTTTCACTTCTCCTTTCATGTCCTGCAGAAAGTCTCCTTCAGTGCCAGCTAGTCTCCTTTTCCAGTTTTTCTGAAAAACTCGTGTTGCTTTGCTGCTAATGAATTAATCTTAAAGTACTAGAAACACGTAGACTTTGGACAAGTGTTTAAAAAAAAATCCTTTACCAACCTGATGAGCTGGGAGCTCTGGTCTTCTACCATTTTAGGGAAGTCTCTGCTCCAGCGTTAAACTCGGCTGCAATACCCACGGTTCCTCAGGGTGCTCCATAAGCTGTTCCTCAACCCACAGATGATGAACACCCACACTTGAACTAAGCTATAGTGAAACCTGCCCCCACACATGCCTAGGCATTCTCATGTCATTTTCCTACAGGGCGGGACAACATAGGTCTGTTTTTTGGGGCTGTTAGAAGGACAGTTTTCTTTGTCACACAGTGTCATTTCATAAGATTCAAGACCTTTGTCTGCTTTATAATGTAAACATGTAAAATGACCCTTTGGCATTCCTGTATGATGGCATGACATACAGCACAGAATAAGAGGGGCTTTGTCTCTATAGAGCCTTTGGCCTTTTTTTAGTAATGTAACAAAATCTATGCATTGAATCTAAAAACTGTTAAGAGTGATGGCAGTTTTTCCTCTGGCTCTGAGCCATGCCTTTTGGCACCTTCCCTGCTAAGGAATGTGCAAGTGCTGGCTGAAAATGCAGAAAAATCATCGCAACTTACCATCTTGACAAAATGTGTGAAGCCTTAGACGTTCTGGTTGATTCCAGCTGTAGAGTTGAAAGTTCACGTGTCCATTCAGAGAGCACAGCTAGTGCCAAAGGTTTATGTTTGAGTGTGCAGCCTTTTTTGTAAATACAGGTTGGTTTGTACAGCAACAGCAGAGGAGGGAAGGTGGGTGTGTATATGTGTTAGTACAGCTAGCTACATCGTGACTGCAAAGAGGCACGTTGGATTACTTTGCATTTTCCATTGAAGAAGGAATTGATTTTATTCTCTTGAATGCATAGCTTCTTTCATTGTATTTTTGATCGACTTGTCTCAATTTTTGTCTTACGGGAGATGAAGGACCTACTGAACACTGGTGGCGACTAAACATCTGCTGTTCATTCCACAGCTCTTTCAGGTCGGCGTGAGCTAATGGGGGAAAGGTGCTTATGAGTAGGTACTTTCTCATGAGGTGTGAGCTATCTGTTGTGGAAGGTGTTAGGTACTCATCTCTTCGCACGCGGTACCCAGGGCTTCTGCAACACTTTCTGCAAAGCCTACGCATTAATTCCAGAAAAGCACTGGCTGATTTTTTTGCTTATTGTTAGTCTCCAAAGCAGTAGTTGGTAGGCAGAGCTTTGGAAGGTTCTTTCATTCTATGAAGTGTGCAATAGCATTTCTTCTGCTATTCAAACAGCCTGGGATTTTGGGATCGTGTTGAAATGCAATGTGGTGTGAGTTGATGCTTCTTTCTGTGCTGTAGCTCTCTCCTGCCAGTCTTCCTCTGCGTAGTGGCTTTAATGTTGTACCTGTGAGTTTTCCTTGTAAAGCTGGTAAAGTGTGGTATCTTCCTGGAGATATTCAACTCTCCTACTGTGTGCATATTTTGGTTTTGTTTTTAATGAGAGTTGTGGATTTTTAAATGTATGGTGCTGGAATAATTTCTGCTTAACAGAGGTAAGGCAGGGTATTGGCATATCTGACTGTCACATCTACCTGCTTAAAAGACCAGCATGTTGGAGGCTGTAGAAAGACAGTTGCATCCATTTAAAAATGGGAATGACTATAAAAGCCAGAGGTATCAGAATTACTTATGTCATGCTCAGGTTGGAAAGGTCGTCTTTGCAATAACGCAAGTTTCCATCCTTCTGTACAAATGATAATTTTGAGCTGTCTACCAGAGCTAGTGTAGAAGATGTGACTGTAATTGTTTGTTTGAATTTGACAACCAACAGTGATTAACATTTTCCTAATAAATTTAGCAGGCAAACTGTGAGCAAGTGAACCATTTGAAGGACTGAAGTTTCCTTACAGCGTTGCAAGGACTAGGCTGCAATTGCTTTGTAAAATATTTTCAGCTGGTGTCAGTACTTATGGAAATGCTTACTGTAGGTGTTCCTGAGTTATATTTTGCCTAAAGTATGGTCTCTTTTTAAACTAAATCAAAAGATGGCTTAAATGAGGAAAGCAGCTGTGTATGCCACTCCAAATTGGAAAGGGCTTGAGCAATTTGGAAGGTGAAAATATATGAGTTCTGGACTCTGCTTTGTTCCAGGTAAGTCACATAATTTCACTGATACTTCCTGGCTTATAAAAAATGAAGTAGAAGAGATAATCAATATTTCTCTGACTACTCAGGTATAAGAATGCTTATTGAGTGAGTGTGTGTGAAGTCACTGAGATGGAAACCGTATGGAAGTGACTGTGTTATTAGGGTTGTCTTTACCAATAAGACTGCTGACTAGAGCTGCTCTTTTTGATAATCTGTTTCTTTATCCAAAGAGAAGGTTTTAACTGGGAGGAGTGAAGAGAACTGGAATTTATACCTACAGAAGTGTAATACTAGCAACTTTAAAGGAATACTGTCAAATTTTGGACAGGCAGCAGTGCCTGTCTGGGAAACGTAAGGCCATTAAATTGTGTAGTTACTCCAGAGATCATTTTGCAGAGGTAATGTTCAGCTTCCACAGAGCATCTATCATGGCTAGAATTAATAGGGGAAAAAAAAAAAGGTATCGCTGTCTCCAAGTTATTATGGAAATTATGTAAGGGCAGGAGTTTTGCCGCTGGCAAGAAAGTGCTAGCTCTTCCTGGACCAAGTCCTCCAGTGCTCACTCAGGCAAAGATCCTTCCCAAAACAGGATGAAATAATGATCCCATCAGAGTCAGTGGCAGATTTCCCACCAACGTTGATAAAGGCAAGATCTCCTCCTGAGGCTGTAGGAAAAGTACTAGGAGAATTCTACAGGGAAATGTAGGAAGGAGCAGTGCTTGTAAATAGGAAATTGTACTGCATGGAAGATTGTAATACCTACCTGTTCTCTGTGCAGAAACTCTGTATTACCAATAGGTGTAACAGTAATAGAGGTTTTTTACTTGCTGCTTCCTTTTTTATGCTACAGGACCTACTTTTTCTCAGATAATGTGAGTAACTTTACTTGGCAATATTATGTGGCTTCAGCTCTGGGTGACTTCATGCAGACACAGTGTCCCATACAGAGGTATGGGTTTGAGAAGTGGCTGAGGGAGGCCCTCCTGTTGAGTCACAAGGTTCAGAGTGGACTCTTTTGCTTTCTAGGCTTCTTCTCAGGGATGAGCCTCAGTGTAGCTAAATCCACCCTTAGTCCCAGACTCGATCAATGGTTTACCACTAAGGGTTGTATGTGTGTAGCCACTTGTTAGAGTCAGCGTTTGCCCATTTCTCTGTCCTGCTAAAGACTTTCAGTGACACGGATTTGTAGAATTGAAAAGATAGATAATTTATCAAGACAACAGATAAAATGAGTTTGGAATTGTTGTTGATAAATACACTTACTGCAAAAACTGAGCTCAAATTAGTAATTCCCAGATAACGTTTGACAAAGTCAGAGGCACAGATCTTATCAAAGAGGTGTTTCTGCCAGGGGAGGAGAGAGATCCAGGCCCATCGACCTATCGGAGTAGTTGGAGTTCTTGTCCTCAAAGTAGAGGCTCCTAAATGCCGGATTTGTACTCTTGATGAGGTAGGGCTGAGTCATATGCCAGGTGCTGCTCAGCTTTCCACAAAGCTTGCTGTGTTATTGATGAGGCATGGAGGGAGAATGAGGCGAACGTTTGGTGCAGAGGTGAAGGTGTTACACAGCGGGGCTTTTGCAATGGAACTGATACATCAGGCTGCTAGGCCTTCCTCTCACCCCAGGTGTCACTTGGGTGTTAGAGTTGCCTTATGTTCAACCCTAAAACCTCCACCTCTGTCCTGTGCTTAGGCCCAGAAAGCAAGTTGCTCACTTCCAGTCCTTGCTGAAGCCTGGTGCAAGATCAGAACTCCAGATTTAGCAATTCTCAGCTGGCTTAAGGTGCTCCTGTATTAAAACACAGCAAGCCTGGCTATTTCCCACACACAGTAAAACATGGAACAGGTTTTCATTTCTTTTCAGTCAGCAGACCTGTAACAGCTCTTCAGCAGAGAGGTAGATAGATGTGGATAGTGATGATGAGATTTCTGCATCAAGTTCACTTTTCTCAGCAACCTCCCGTGGACTCACAAGAAATAGTCTACGAAGTCTGTGAAGCATGCATGGAGAGGGACATTGAGCTTTCACAGCTACTCCCTCATGTGTCAAACATGCTTCTGAAATGGATCGTCAGACATGTTATGACCAAAGCCTGCAAACACCAAAGCTAAATAAAGGAGGGACAAATTATGTTAGCATTGTCCCTTTTGAGACAGAATTATAAATTACTTCTATGCAGTTCCTAAATTAAGGTTCTTCCTTTGTGCAAGCAGGAAATTGTTTAAATAATCCCCTAAATAGGACATGTATGTTACTCAATGTATACGTGATTTAGCAGTGTTAGCATGCCATCAAGTAACTGAAGTGTAAAAGAATAATTCTTATGCCAGTCTGAATATTTGCATTTTGAACAGGAAACCACTATTTTGAAAGATTTATATAACCTGGCTATAAAAGAAGAAATCAGCTGGTGACAAAGTTACTTTCAGAATGCATGAACCTACTAAGCAGTGGCTCATCTTCCTAGTGTGTGTCTTTTTTATTTACAAACAACTACTAACACAAAAACCCTAAAGAAATTTACATTTTAAATGGTTCCTCTTTACTATGGAGGGAATGACTTGATTTTCTTTTTTTAAAGTGACAGTTTTCATTTGTCAGTATCACTGCCTGTTGGAAAGATGACTAGACTGAGATTTTGATTGTGGATACTGTTGTAGGTGGTGGCTCCGTGTCTTGCACATTGCGATGTGAATATTTTCTTCCATGATAAGCAGGAGTAATGTAAATATAGCTCAGGTGGATTGGGGGACTCAAACGGGCTTTTTCAAAGACCCTTACCATCTCATGCTTGAGTGTACAGCCTCTCGTTCTGAATACAGTCAGCCACCATCTGCAGGCCCTGTAATGGAGAACTGCACACTACTTGTTTTGGAATAGTTTCCTTGACCATATGGAGTTTCTCTGGCATGACACCTCATCATGGCCTTGAATTTATCCCATTATAATTGTTAGATCTATTTTATCCAGTGGAAATTCCACAGGAAAACTAAGAACTGCAGTTGTTCCACTCCACAAACATCAGTTGTGAGGTCTGAGATGATGGATTCAGTTGAGTTTTATAAAACCAGAATATTTTCTTTTGTATGGGTGCCACCATCTGTAATTCCTTCCAGATGTGCTTTAATATACTCCAAGGTTCATTGGTATTAATTGCAGCACATTTATTACTCTGCAAGAGCTATACAGCATCATGTAGGCCAGTGGGCTAGATAACTTCCCAGCTTTCTCACTTTTCCTCTGATTTAGTTTATTTCAAGTGCAGCTCCTCTCTGGAAACCATCTCTGTAGAAATGACAGGGTAGCATACCAGGGCTGTGTCCTTTCTGCCAGGTGGATTCCTATACACTGTACAGACGGGTTGCCCGTAACTTCCACAGAAGTCTAAGTCAGGCCAGCTTCATGTTGTCATAACCCCTGCTATTTTTTCTTCTTATTTTCAGTGGTAACGGAGAGTCAGCCAGCCCTTGATGACCTGTGTCCTCAGTATGGCAGGAGGCAGAGGCTGGCAGTGGTGAGCAGTTGCTCATGTTGCAGCTGGCCTTGTTGGCCATGGATGAGGTGCTCCAAGGGTTGGCACTCAGCTAGTCCTGCCAGGGCCAAAGCAGCCAGGAGCAGCTGAAGCACTGGTCTTGTGGAGAAAGCTGAAATGTGTGTTCAGTTCTTCTAGCTATATTCAGCATAATTTTTGCAACTGGCTTGCCTCCTTTGCTATAGGTCACTGTTTCCTTCTGTCACGTGGAGGGGTAATAGAAGATGTGAAGACCTAGATGAGTATCCTTCCAGTAACAGTAGCCCATATTGCTGCCTTCTCTTTTAGAATGGACAACATAGGGAGTTAATTTACAGGAGATACTTGGCACCTTGTACTATTAGCTTCATTAGCTTATAACAGACAGGAGGGTGGGAAGACATCAGGGGCTGGGTGGAGCCTGTGTTTTTTTACCTTTTACGCAGTACAAACTGTGTATTTTAGCTGTTTACCTGTAGGGATAGAGCTACCATTTGTGCAGATCCCTTTAGGCCATCAGGCAGCTTGTCTATACAGCTGGGACTGCAGTCCATTTAGTCCATTTAATGCACTGGATTGCTTTAAAAAGGTTGATGGAGTGAAAATAGACAGATTATTTTCTTTGCTGAAAGGAAGGGGCAGTTTTCTGTGTTTTGTGACAGTAGATTATTATCTGGAGTCGTGTTCCTTGCCAAGCCATGACCACATGCATATGTCATTGTAGTGAGTTCACCTAGAAGCTGATAAAGACCCAGGTCAGTACCTTTTTCCATAGTTGTCATGTGCATCATGCAGCTCCCAGTAAAACTGACAAAACTCCAATTGATTTTCATCAAAATATGTTTAAGCCAATTAGATGATTGAGGTCCCTGTTCAAGACTTGTGCAGCAGAACTTCACACATGTGGACCACTCTTCTCACTCTGAGCATGATTTCTGAAATGAGGAAGACTGTTATCATGCAGGTATTTTTGTAAATTGACCTCTCAGTACTTTTTTTTTTTTTTCAATCCAGCAAAAATTCCCAGTGAATTAGTGGGTGGTGCTGAAGGAGGCTGGGGCACCACTCTAAGGATTTGATAGGGATGAAGGTGGTTGGCTCTACAAGGTCAGGCTGCTGCGGGGCTGTCAACAGAACCCATTGTTTGTGTCAGTAGGAGTTCCCATTTTAAATCTAGTGGAAGGGTTTGGTTTATGGAAATGAAAGAGCGTTTTAAAAACTTCCAGTATTTGACGGAGAGCGTTGCTCTTTCAGCCATCAAGTACAGTGCTGTAGAGCTCTGCTATCTGGCTTAGATTTTCTTTAAACTTTTTTTTTAGAAGAGTTATCGTGCACTGTTATATTCTGCAGGATTTTTCTGTTGCAGGAAGGCAGCAGATTTTTATTAAGTCTTCATTAAAAGGAAGTGTATTAGTTCATGACTTGGAACTGGTCTTGCATTTCCATAGAAATAAAAGGATTCAAATAGCATGCAACTGAAATTAAAACCCGTGGAAGAACAAATGTAACCAACTTACTTTCCTGAACATATTTGGAAAACAGAGGGAAGGGATCTGTGCGTTTTTAAAATTGAAGCAATATAAAAAGAACCTTGAACTTTCAATCAAACAGGCATGTAATTAAATTTCTCCCTGCTCCATAATTTTCTATTATACCCTCGTTACCTTTTTTGTCACATCTATTTGCATCTTCACAAGTCCAAAATATCTTAATTTGAATAAAACAAAAGCCTATTCATTCTTGTACTATTCATGTAGCTTAATTGGTTTACAAAATACAAATGTTCTTTGAAAGAAACTGATTTAACTTCAAGAATCTGGTAGCTGTCCATCATATGTGGTCCTTCTGCTCACAAAAGGCAAAGGAACAGAACTTGGCATAAATGGGCTTGCTTCAACTTGCTTTGTTTTTGCTCTTGTTTTGACTGAGCTCTTGCTGTTGCTCAGTGAATACAGTAGGAGAATATTCTTAGAGTTGTAGCTAATTGCACAAAAGAAAATAGTTTTCTGCATGCTAAGTTTAAATGGAGAACTGAAAATTCTTTTAAAATGCTCCACTTTCCTGTTCTGGGTAGTATCAGCATGATCTTAAAGACTGCAAAATTCGTTATGCTCTTGGAATACTTGGGTGGACTGTGTTATAGCGGTAGAGGGAATGGTGATGTATACCAGTGTCAGTTTAGGTTAGAATGAGCTTCTTGATTGTTTTGGTATTTATATGACATGTAGAAGAGAATGACTAGCTGGGGAAAAGGTGGCATGTTCTTGCATTCCAAATCAATCACGTCTGATTAAATTTGAATTAAATTACAACTAAGAATTACTTGAAGTTAATTTCTGATATTTCATGTGGAATAATCTGTCAAGTAATCATTTGTTAATGTGGACCAAGGTTTTTCACCCCGTGGGTCTCAGTAAAGACCAGGTGAAGTGGGTGACACAGGCAAGCAGTGGACGGGCACCCTGTCACTCTGCTGTGATCAGTGTTTGTGCACAGAGACAGGATCTGTGCTGGGTGACTGCTGAAGTAGCAAAACCTTTGCAGGATTGAGCTGATGGAAACTGAGTTTGAAAATCTGACCAGATAAATAACTCCTTGTCTAGGTGTGGGTTTCTGTTTTGGAAAATTGTAATCTTTCAGTGCATCTGAATATCTTCATTGCAGACATCTGCAGTGATCCCGTTGCAGATGTGTTCTTGGTGGAGGTGAACTCTTAGCCCTCAGAACACACTTCTTGGCCAACCTCAGGGTGTTGTGCCATGCAGTGGCCCTGGGAGCAGGGCCCGAGCCTCTACATCGGTCCCCAGGCATCATGCCTGGACACTCGGCCTCCTCGGGAAGCTGGAAAGATATTTGCCTGACTGTGTCTGCTCTGGTTATCTCTGGCACAGATCTCTGCAGTCTCTTTTCTCCAGTTGCAGGAGTTGGGAGTAACAGCCCTTGATGTCTTTCTGTAACAGCTCTTGCTTGGCCAGAAGAGGAGAATGTTCTTTGTCTCTGCTTCGAGCTGAGCAGTCACTTCTCGGGGTACCTGGGAAAAGGAGGAAAGAGATGCAGCTCTGCAGGCTTTTCCATCGAGGGAGGGACCTTCTAGCAGTAGCTGTATGACTGCAATAGGGCAACACAGCACAGGCTCAATACCTCAATGGGCAGGGTGTATGGTACAATTTGACTACAGAACAAGCAGTTAATGTAGAAAAATGTTAGTAAACTCATTAAACTGATCCAGGGGTTTAACTGGGTAATCATACTATATAATATTATATAAGTCTTCTGCAGGAGGAACAGCATTTTATGGTATGACTAGTTACTAGTCTATTTAAATTTGTTACGTATTCTCCAATGCAACCATGCAGGAACCATCAGCCAAATAATATTCATAATATTCCTGTTGTCTTTGGGGCATATCTGAGAGTGTGGGACTATATGCAGAGTATTTCAGGGAGGCTCCCTGCCACTGAGCCACCTTTAATGATGTCAGCTCCTCAATTATGTGCCTTCATGAGACTATACCTAACACTTAAAGGCTAAACTCAGAGAGGTTGGCTGTCAAACTATATTGACAGCTAGAGAGACTTGACCGTGTTTGAGCACAGACTGAAGGACACGAGATGGGACATTGCTGGCAAAGTAAATCAAATCATAGTTGGCAACAGGTTGCAAATGCAGGAGAGAAAGAATGGGTGGGCAATGGAATTATAAAGCAGAAGGAAGCCTCTGAGGGATACAGAGATCATAAAAATGGAAAATACTGATTATTGGCAGCAATAATCTGAACCCATACTGTGTTACCTCTATGGGAAAGTACTTAAATGTCAAAAGAAAGTTTTATGCGCGGCCTAATGTAGGAGTAATAGGAAAAAAAGAAAAATATATTTGCTCTGTCGGTTGATGCTCTGTATCTCTGAGTTCTGAGTCCACTTTAAAGAAAATATTACCTTTACTGAACTGCAGATTAATTAGTTACGCTAATAAATAATTAAAGTCTTGAATTCACCCAAAGTATCTCTCTTAGTTTATATACTTTGCTAATAGGAAAAGAGAAGACCAGCAATTTGAAATTTTTCAAAGCAAAAGCCTCAGCTTGTGCTTTGCTAAGATGAACTAGATCAGGAATTTGCAGTAATGGATTTAGCTACTGAATAGGCAGCAATTTACCATCTAGTGTTTTTGTTGGACAAGAGATTCATTAGCTGAACCTCATTTAAGGTGTTTATCTCTTGACTTTCACAGAAGAAAAACAACTATTATTTTTACTTTTTGTTTTTATTTGTCGTGTAGAGCAGTTTACTTCACCTTCTCTCTTTTTATACAAAGCAGAAATCAGCCTGAAATATTTGATTAGTATAGATTATAGAAATATTTTTCCTTGATCAAAGAGTTGCTTATTTGATACTTACTGATGGTAGGAAGAGCTGATCACATCTGGTCATCTGCAAGGTGTAGCAAATACTGTGTATGCCTATGGGAGAACTGGAAGGGAGCAGGTCTGTACCCAACCCAGTGATGCTAAGAAGGCTCTGCATTGCCCAGCTGCTGTCAGGTACTGGTAATCTCTGAGCACCTTTGTTTTCCCCTTATATGCTGCTAACTCACATCAGAGGCAGTGAGTTAGGAGGCGAGTGCTTTGGGAGTGAGTCAGCCTGCCCATCTGTCCTCAATGGCTGATCTTGGGACACATCCCTCTCCTTGACACTGACACACTTCAGTAGGTGGCAAACAAAGGGCTCTAGCAGGCTTGATTTCTTGTGACTGGGTGAAGCTGTTGTACCTTTTGGGAAGAAAAAAAAAAGTCAGCTCAAATACAGTGGCTTCTGAAGAGGAGCCAATACCATGTCTAGGACTTTCTTGAGCCGTGGAGGCTTTGATGGCCTGAACCTCTGGTACTTGGGTAAAAATCACCTTTTGAGAGAGCTAATAAATGTAATAATTCTGTCCCTGTACCATCTCTTCTACAGTATGAGAAACCAGAGCTCACAGTGTGGCTGGAGCCAGCTGCTGCAGGAACTCATCCCACAAAGGATAGAGATGGCTGGCACCGATGGGATGACTGGTTTTAAGTATTGATCTGGAAGGGTAGATCTTGCTCCTGAAAAGCTGATAAGTACCTGGGATCATTGATAACATGGTGAGCACTCCTTTTTTTGAGGAATAGAGGGGTCTTTGATAGTTGAGTGGGCTGGTGAAAAGCTGTATCTTTCTGCTGCTTCTCTGAATGTGGCATGTGCAGGGTGGTGCTCTGTGGAGCGGGAAGGAGTAGACTTTGCACATCTGAATTTGATTTGACCTCTGCCAATGAAAAATGGTTAATAATGCTGTCACTGCTGAGTGTTTTCTAAGGCCAGTCACAACTAGCTTTCAGACATCTTCTAAAAGCCTTTCTCTGGTGCAGTCAGATTAGCAGGAACATAAGATATTCTTGTTCCCTAAGGGTTTTCCTCTACCTGCTTAGGTATAGGCCTCTGATGTTATACAGTTGCTATGGAAGTAAATGACATCACTGTCTGGGGAAACATGTCTTTGTAAGAGAAATCAATAAACTAAAGCAAATAAATTGTCAGACAACTATGTTTTTCCTCCCTGTCTTACTAACATGGGAAAAAGGAGGTGGATGGATAATGAGGAAGTGATAAGTAATTATTTTTTCCAAGGCAGTTTGTGTTTTCTAAGCCAAATGTCAATCAATTCTTTTAGACTTCAGAAGAGCTATCAGTAATCCCCTTAAAAAGATGTACAGGGAATACGAGTCAGAAAGTTGATAATTTCTCACTAGTTGCGTCATGTGTTCCAGTTATTTTCATTTCATGTTCTGTTTTTGCTACCAGTTGGGCAGTAGAATACTGTAAAAGGAGCTGGGAGAGGTGTAGTTGGCTGACTCCACGAGATAATTTGGACTCCTGCGAGTACACCGTCACCTCCGTCTTGCAGCCGGCCTTCTGTTCATTTACTCGTTATCCTCCCTCTATTAGGTGCTTCCTAATAAGCCAGGTGCCACCGCTGCCCTCCCTTACCCCAGGAGTTCGGTACAGCCCCCGCTGAGCCGAGGGTGTGGTAGGTATGTGATGCTTGGCAGCCCTGCTAGAGCCCAGCCCAGTTACCGTGATGATTTTACACATAAGGTATCTCTTCCTAGGAATGAAAGGACCTTCCCTGTTCCAGAGGTAATTATGGGTGGATTGCTGGAAGTGTATGAGAGTGAGTAAAATCTGTGCTCTGGTGTCATCTAGGTAGTGTCAGTGCAACAGTTCTCAAAAAGAACACAACGAAATGAAGATCTTACTGCAAAGCATGTGTCCTAAATATCGATTTCTGACACAGTTCATGTATTAAGGGAATTAAATTGCAAGTATTTTAACTACCAGAAAAAACTTTTAGAGTAAATGTTAAATTCTGTAGTTAATATACAACTCCAAACTGTTTACAAGCCTATAACTGTTAAAGCCTGTTTTGTGTCGTGTGTATGAAAACGGCTATTATTATCAGAAGTCAAGAAACAGATATTTTGCAGATGACATTTTTTTATTGTAATGGCACTGGTCCTTACTAGCCAACATGTGGTGGACAGTCTTAGAAGGATTAGCAGCAAATTCACTCTTTCAAAGGGAGGCTAAACAGGGAGACTGTGCCATTGAGTGGATTTGCTGTCACTTTCTGAGGAATTAGCCAACTCTTGTTGTGACTGGAGTGCATTTGAATCCTTGGATAATTTCTGAATGAATCAGCCGTGCAAGGACAGCACTTTTAAGAGGTGTATACCCATGTTCTATGTAGTCATCTGTGCAGCAGTGGGCTGTTTTCCAATGTTTTCTTAAACAAAAAGGCAGTCGTGGACTAAAATACAGGTAGAGGGAGATCAGCTCCAACAGGATGTGATATTGCATCCGAGTTGTCAATGTGGGACTGCGGTGGTTTATAGCTGAATGGAGGACTTCAGCACTGCCTACTGTGTGCTTAATCTCTGTTTGTTAAGCATTAGATTTATTGCTTGCCAGTTGTACCCAACAGTGCCCGTTGCAGCAGCAACCTGAGCTGGCAGTAGAAAGGAGAAGTTGTGTGTATGTAGTTTGGAACAAAGACAATTGAAAAATTGCCAGGTGGTGTTTTATATATGAAGTCTTACATCTGAGAGACCTTATAGTGGCCTTCCAGTACCTGAAGGGGGCCTACAAGGAAGCCAGGGAGGGGCTGTTTACAAGGGCTTGTATAAATAGGATGAGAGGTAATGGTTTTAAATTAGAGAAGGGTAGATTTAGATTGGACGTTAGGAAAAAGTTCTTTACTATGGGGGTAGTGGAACACTGGAACAGGTTGCCCAGGGAGGGGATGGAGGCCCCAGCCCATTCAAGGTCAGGCTTGGTGGAGCTCTGAGCAACCTGATCTAGTTAAAAATGTCCCTGCTCACTGCGAGGAGGGGCTGGACCAGATGACTTTTAAAGGTCCCCTCCAACCCAAATCATTCTATGATTCTACAATCTGCGTAAGACACAGTGGCATGAGAGTTTGGTGTAAAACCTGTTTTTTTTTTTTTTGTAACTTCCCTTAAGAGACTGCAGATTTTCCATCTAGTGGGATTGGGTTCACTTTAGTTTCTTTTTACAGTAACTACCCACTCTGTGACCCAGCACAGCACAGTTATCCCTGCTGTTAACTAGCCCCAAACTGGTTTTGGGAACCCACATGAGAAGGCTGAGTTTGTAGCATTCTCCTATTTTAAGCATTGGGAAGAAAAACAATATTGGGAGAAATTTCATCTATGCAAAACAGGCACTGAAATGTGGTGGAAACGGTTTAAGAAATGATCTTATGCTTTATTATCTGCTATTCTCTCCTGACTCTCTTCTTTGAGGTTGCATATGCTAGCAGGAACTTGTTTCCTTTAGTGCCTTTCTGTTTAAATCTTTCTGTTTAAACTATTAATACTTTAAAACTTTAGTGCATGAGATCACCAAAGTATCAAGAGCAACCTGCAGGGACATGGCACGTACTTATTGGCAGAGGTCAAGTTCTGTCTGCTTCGCACAAATAGTCCTATTGAAGGCAATAAAACTATTTGTGTGACCAAGGCAAGCAAGATTTGGCTCACTTGGGAGATAGCTTTTAATAGCAGATGTTCTCTTAAGAGGCAATGATCCTGTGTCTACAACTGTCCTTAGTAATAAAGAAGATAACAGAAACAGAGGAAAGCTCCCAAAGTGTATGTTTTTCATGATGTGTCAATTATTTATAAGGGATTTTTCTGTAGTGTTCAGCTAGTCCATATGAGGAGCACTCATGCAAATATGATCAGTAGTTCAGAGAAGCTGCCTAAATAAATAAAATGGGCACAGTTTTGCTTAGTAAGTACTGCCCAGTTTTCAGCTTTACTCCAGCACATCAGGGAGTTTGAGCGTGCTCCTCCAAGTGAGAGAAAGGAAAATAATAGATGAGGGTGGAAAGTGAGAAGTATCAGAAAGCACAGATTTAGTCAATGGTAGGAGTAGGTGCAGGCTGCTTGCCATCTTGGAAATGGCAGATACAAATATCCCAAAGTTTGTAGGTGAGAGCAAAGATTTAGAAAGTTTGCACTGCAACTTTTCAAATTTAATTATATACTCCTTGCTATTTTGGAACATGGAAGAGAGACTGGAATTTTTCTGGAACAAGAAAGGAGTCTTGTTGCTTACATAATGCAAAAGATGGGTCTGAAATATGATACATTATTTACTCCATTTATTCCTGTGTCTCTGTAAAAGAAACAGTAAGGCGTCTGTCTCCCCTTCTAGCTGTCTTTAAATTTTTTTTTTCAGACTGCAAATGACCATTAAAGGCATCAGGCAACAACATCCATGAGCATATTTAACAGTAGCTAGTGCGGCTGTACCCAGGGAAGGAGGCACAACCAACTCAAAATAGTTGAGCAGGCAGCTCCCAATTAGCTGGGCAAGGTCCCTCATCACTGCGGGGAGATCAGTCCCCAGCGCTGCGCTGGGTCAGCTCTGCTCAGAGATACTCCAAGCAAGTGCCTGGCGAGCCAGCACAAACGGAGCTGGCAAAGGCGCAGCTATCGCAGTGGCATTTAATGTCTTTTATCCAGTTCCATGCTAATGCATGCAAATGCTTCTGTAGGATGCGTGTGTGTGCACATGCATACGTGCTTAGAGAGATTAAAGCTATCTTGTGCGGAGAGCAGCTTTCTGATGTGATGGCAAGAGGAAGTGATGTGTGGAAACGATGTTAATTAAAGGTCACATTTTGGAAAGATTAGATGCCAGGTCATTGAGTTAAAATACTGGTGCTGTGTAAAACAGAAAACATGACTCTTGCAATTATTTCTAGAAACATTATCTTTATAATTTGTTTATATTCTGGTAGTTTCTGGAAGCCCCAGTCAGGATGCAAACTGCATTATGCTAAGTCTGTTTATGAAGTACTTCAAAGCAGTCCCTTGTTTAATGGGTGTGAGGTTAATCTCTCTTCCGTCTCCGTATGTGAGAAGCCACAGTTGCCTGTTCATATATGCACAGGACTATATATACACTCACAGATTTATGTGCCTACACAAGAAGATAATGTGCTAGTACACAAGTAGCTGTCTCTGTGAGGTAGGATGTATAAAAATTATGTATTCAAAGCTCTTTTGTCTGCTGTGTATTTAAGTAAACACAAGATGGGAGATGAGGATTTGTTATAGGTCACTCAGTCACAGGAGAGAACAGGCTAAATGGCACTTTCCAGAGAGCTAATTAAAGTGTAAGGGGAGATACATGGTATAATTATAAACAATGATATGGAAGCAGCAGAAGGTGCTCAGGGGTAATTTCTCTTGGGCACTTGAGCTGAAGGACAGGATGTCTCCCCTTGTGTGATGGTGGTTGTGGAACGGGAAGGTGGTCCTGCGTGGGAGCAGAGGTGGCGAGGCAGTGTCCACTCAGGTGTTTTGAAATCCTTTGGTGCTGAGAAGTAATGCCCAGGTCGCTCAAAGCTGCCTGCAGCACTCTCTGAAACACTAATGCTCATTTTAACAAATCTTGGAAAAGTGAGGAAATTGTAAAGGCCCATGAGAGTCTCAGGCCCTTCTGGTGTTTAAAAAGGGCCCAAAAGCATAACCTGAGTTAGTAGGTCAAGCTGGTTTGATGTTAGTTACAGGCTGACAGGGGACAGTTTGTTTGGGACTCTTATTAATTTAATACTCTAAAGCATTAAAGGCTAAAAATATAATTCCTACTTAGTATGGTTTAAACACTGGTAGATTTGTCAACTTATTTTTCCTTTTGATGGAGTTATGTGCTTTTACGATGAAAACCCCAATGATTATATAATATGCTTGAATTTCGCTAAATTGTATGAACTAGTAATATGTGTCTTTTGATTAAAAACAAAATCCGGAAAGCTCGCATTGTATTGAGTTAACCTGCTAAGTGGATTTAAAACCTGAGATTTTTGGAATGAATTTGTTTACAAAGGAACAATGAAAGCCATTCCTGTCTTCCCATAGCCATTGTTGATAGTGCAGGGGTTTGTTGGTACAATTTGCATATGGAAATAAGAGCAAGTAATGAGGATGTCATCTTACAGAACGCTGTAAATCACTTTTATTTTCATTCAGCCAAAAATAAGGTAATATAACAAGGAACTAAGAGCCCCGCTTACATAAATAAGGTAAGAAATTCTGTAATTATTGTACATTAATATTCATCAGGCAGTTTTCAGGTTTAGCTTAAACTGTTGTAAAAATTCTGCTCCAAAGCAATCCAGCAAGTGAAGCCGGAAGTGCGAGCTGAAATGCAGGGAGAGAGGTGTTGAGGTAAATAAGGAATTACATCTGCACCATATGGAAATGTAATAGTATAGAAAACTGTGCAAGTCACTCCTAATGTGCAAGTGGTTCAATGTTACCCCCTTCTCAGCAGCAACTCAACTGCAAAGAGCACAGGCAGCGTGGCCTCTCGGTGTGCAGAAGCTACTGGTTGGCAGTGCAATAGTAGCTGATGAGGTCAAGATTGCTTCACCTCCTCACCATGGCTCCAGAGGCATGCTGACCAACAAGGGCGTGCTTTGGCAATAAAATAGCTGTGAGGGAGTGCAAAATACATTGTGTTTTAGCTCAACAGACTCAGCTTCCGTGGTTTGAAATGCTTCTTTTTGTACACAAGCTCTGGGGAAGATGTTTAGAAAGCAGTTTATAATTTAAATGGCCGTTTCTGAGGCCCTGCTCACGGTATTCACCTTCTTGAAGGGCAGCATCCTTTCGTGCGAACCTTAATTAAACACTTCCTCTCTTTCCCTTTTAATGGGAGGCAATTTCAGCTTGCTGCCCAGGAGTGAAATTATCACAATTTGTTTTTTTGTTTCTTTTTTTTTGGCTTTTTCTTGTATATCTGTTCGCCTTGTTTATTGGGGACATCTGTGAAGAGGGTATGTCAGCATCTGTTCCAGAACAGCTATACGTGCCAGTTAGGAGGGCAGCAGGGAGGTGTTGGGCAGGTTCTTCCCATCCTGCCCACTTGATTTGGCAGCTGTACCAACACCACGGACAGCAGTGTCAGTCACGGGAAGCGAGTTTAACAGAATGCAGAACCCAGCATGCTTGTGGATGCAGTTGCAGTTCAGTTGGTGACTGGCGGGCAAATTAAATATCTGATTCCTGGGCTCAGCACTGACATAAAAATAAAATAAAAATAAATAAATAGCAGAAGAAAAAAGTGGTAATCCCAGCCTGTCACGAAAGCCGCATCAGACACCGAAGTACTGGGATGTGCAAACGCTCTGACTCTGCACGTCCTTTACAGGAATGAAGGTTTAGTCAATACCCTCCTAAGAAACCATTAAATAGAACAAGCCAGACTGTCATGGGTGTCATTTTGTTAGTTGAGATGGAACTTTAGATTGGGAGAGCATGTGGCCCTCAGGTGCTGGTGGGCACTGATTGCCTCCAGCCACTAGTAATGGCCACAAGGTATTTGCTAAATGTCGCTTTGAGGGATGTGATTTGTCAGCTCTCACTGTGCTTTAAAATCTTCCAAGCAGCGACTCAGTCTGTGACCATAGCTGGACATCTCATCTCAGTCAGGTTGGACTAGTCTTAGTGGTACTGGAAGGGCATAGTGTGGGATGACTTCTAAACAACTGTAGGCTTCTAATGCGAAGGCTTTTCATCCCAGAAAAGAGACTACAGAAAGGAGGTGCAGAACTTTTATAAACCGTGAGCATCATGAATGAAATAGATTGGAAACAGCTGCTTATTTTTGCTTATAAAAAAGCTAAGGTACCTCAAATGAAACTGTCAGGTGGCAGTTTCGGGACCAGAGAGTATACATTTTTTCATACAATAAGTAATTAAGCTTGAATACATTGCCAAATACATTTTGATAAGAATGTCAAAAGCAGAGATGGTTTCAAAAAAGCAAAATCATGATATAAAAATTGATTAGGAGCTATTAAGCACAAAAATGCCACTGGTGGCCCAGGAAATCTCTTAGTGATAGATGCCTAGAAGTTGTCCAGAGAGCCTATACTGGGAGAGTGTCACTGACCACCTCCTAATGGTCCCGTCTCCCGTGTTAGCAACTGTCAAAGAAAGCATGGCAGGTAGATGGACCTTTCGTTTAACGTCCTTTGGCCGTTGTGTTGTGACCTTGCAGAGATTTCTGAGCACTTGAGAAACTTGGGTAGTACTTTTTTCTTTACTTCTGACTTTTCTTTCCTGGATCTGCCCTGTCACTACAGAAGAATGTACTCTGTGTGGCACTACACAGACATCAAAAATGAAATTTATCCCGAGGTGTAAGCATCCTGCCCTCAGGAGAAAGGGAATATGAGAAATGTCTCAACGAAAAATAAGGACAAAGTCTGCGAAGCAAAAGCTAAAATTTATTAGTGCTGGGCGCACACGGGGAGAGGGTTTCCTCTATGTGCACTCTTGTAATCACAGTTGTACATATTTATTGTATGGCAAATTTACATATTTATAACTTTTCCCCTAAATATCATGCATATTCTATAGATCTCTGGAACTTTATTTACATTCCGCTCCTCTTCTTTGAGTCTGTGCATTGTCACCTAGAGGGTCTTCTCGGGGGTCTTGAGATGAAGGCCAGTAGTCTTCCTCCTTGTTAAACTTTCGACCTCTGATTCCTGCGCATGCTCAGTCATCTTTCTAACATCTGCAACTTGTCTTACCTCTTCACTTCTTTGTTCCAGAAAGGAGTATATGAGTTACTACCCTGTCCAAGGTCCCTTTACCCGGCCACCCGTGCCCTGTCTCTGTTCCCCCTTTCTGAGTACGAAGAGCTCACATTCTCCATGTCCGCCTTAGCTGAGGCAAAATTTATTACTTTATCACAGGAGCATCCTTTGCTCTTATGAGGACACCCACTGACTTCAGTAAGACGATCGCCTTGACTAATGACTTAAAAGCAAACTAGGCGATGCACAGGTATTAGAGATTGAAGGGGATACAAACAAAACACATTCTTTTTTGCCTTACCAGATGGATTAAAATAAATGTTTTAGTCAGTACAGGTGGTCTGAAAAAAGACCCTAATTCTAGGAGGTGAGCATTTAGATCATTGAAGGAAGGGAACAGAAGGCATGACACCAGGGAAACTTGGTATAGTGGGTCATTTTTTAATACCAGCTCGCTCTATTTTTTATTTTTTTTTTTCTGGCTGTATGCTTTTAGAGAGGAATATTTTCTCCCCTGTTGTGGAGCTGTATTGGTTTTTCAACAAAAGGCACAAGGGGCCTGACAACACACAGATAAAATCGTACTGAGCTGTGCTTCCTGGAATGTGGCACATCAAACAGAGCTTTGTTGGACAGTTAAAGAGCCTGTTTCGTTCCGATGCTATTTTGACAGAACGCATTGTTTTCAAAGACTCTGGGAATTATGCCCGTAAAACGCATTCAGTGGTTACATTTATAAGGTTTAATTCAGGGCTGGTACGGGTCTTGTCTGAGGGCCTTTAAAAGCCAGACATGAAAGCAGCACCATAATCCTCACGTTGAATCTCGTCTGTTTTACCGGGCTGTGTCTCCTGGCACAGCATGTCCCCAGCTGTGCAAAGATGGGCGGAGGTGGGTCCGGGTCCAAGAGGTCCCCTGCACCTCCTGGTGCTGGAGGGAGAGAGCTTGTGCTCTATTTGGGCTTAGGGATGGTGGGTTGTTGGATGTCCAGAGGAGAGGCAGTGGTGGTGGGGTAGAGGCTGTGTCTCCCAACAGGGCAGGCTGACATGCAAGGCACCGGTCAGGACTGCAGCCCCCTATTTTGGCCGGTGCTCCTCCAGGCACAGTGCCTGGGACCTGTAGTTAAAGACAACCACTCTTTCCAACCGCTGCCAGGGCTCAGCACTGCAGCCTCCTGGGCTTCTGAGCTGGCTGTGTGTCCTCAGGTGGGCGGTGGTAGACCTTGCCAGCAGGGCTAGTTCTGGGGTAGGGGAGAAGAGGAAAGAGATCAGTCTTACATTTGATTGAGAGTAGGCTCTCCCTTTATGGATGATGTTTTCCATAGAAATCCTTTCTGTTGTCCTCCATGCCTTCTTCCCCACCCTATGGTGGGGTGTGGTTGAGGGTATCGATTTAATATTCCTGTATTCCAACCTATAACAATATTTATAATCTAAGCCATGTATAGTTGTGCGGTGTGACATAAATATTGTGTAGCATTACACAGTATTTATGTCACATTATTTGGCCCTGAAAGAGGGCCAAAGCTGAGCGCTACACAAAACTACTTTTATATTCTGTAGTACTAATTCCTAGAAGGTTACAATAACAATATTGGACATCTCTAGGGAAGGACTATCATAGAATCTGTTGATAAATACTGGCCATGTGTTTTGTGAGGATCAGTAAGTAGGCAGATAATGTCTCTGGAGACATTCAAAACCCACCTGAATGCGTTCCTGTGTGACCTAATCTAGGTGATCCTGCTCTGGCAGGGGGGTTGGTCTAGATGATCTTTCGAGGTCCCTTCTAACCCCTAACATTCTGTGATACAGATGAACAATTTCTGAAACTCCTAGAGAAGTTCTATTGGTTGTGTGGGCTAAAGTGTGCCCTGGTACTCCTTCAGGGTTGTTGCTGACTCTTATGTAGAAGTTTGCACCATCAATAATTAAGTGTATTTTAGCACACACTAAACTGACAAAGAGCAGCTTTCACTTGGAACAATTTCCTGCTTTACTGTGTTGCTGTGGGATTGCACTGCTGACGCAAGCGTGTGTGTGGAAATGTTTGGGTTGGGGTTGGGGAGACACAAGCATGAGAACACCCTGTGTGGGAGGAGTTTGGACTTGGATCCCATTTAAGCCACCCGTGGAAGCGCAGTCTCTGCAGCTATGGTGTGACCGCTCCTGTTGGGCACCACCAGCTGTTCAGGGCCTGGGCACAATAAAGCCTTTCCCTCCTATCTGAAACTTAAGAATTTCCCTGGATTTCAGAGGCTCTGAACTGAAAAGCGTCATAGGCTTCTGAAATTAATTGATACTCTCCTGGGTTTATAACTGCTAGTTTTCTATTGCATTACGTGTTAATAATTATTTCTTACAAATTTTTGACTACATGAGTCTGGCTATAGCAGTGGAAGATGTACAAACCCTTGCTGTATTGAATTTGCTGTATTGCAGCTGTGGGTTGCGAATGTGATTTGTTTTCTTTCTACTTTTGGCATTTTTTGACTGGCAAAATTGTCCAAAAATTTTTAAATTTCACTAGAACAGAGCTAAACTTTCAAAGAAAAAACAGAGATTTCTTGTCCTGGCATTGCTTTTTTCATTACCTGAACTGATATGGTGTACAGCTGCAAACAAGTAGTGTAGCTTCCATCTCCAGCCAGCACTGCTTTACAGGTGCCCCTACCCAGAGGTATTTCCCCAGTACACACAAAATATAAGGTTTCCTGTCTGTGCAGTCTGCCCACATCATTTGACTAAAATTCATGTCTTCCTGCTTCCATTTCTTTTTCTTTCTCTAGAACTGTTTTTGGGGGGTTTCGTAGTTGAATTGGTGTTTGTTGGGTTTGGGGTTCTTTTTTTGTTCATGTTTTGGTTTTTGGTTTTTTTTTGGTTTTTTTTTTTTTTTGGTAGGCAGGTGATGTAGTATAAAACTTCAGGGTTTCATTTCAGTTCTATGCAGCCCATTCCTTTAGCAGTGGTGAGAAATGCAGCTTACACTCCTGGCAGGGTAAATTCTCTTTGGACTCTGACTTCTGGACATGTTGTTTGTCAGAGCATAGTTTTCCTAGCAGGTGTAAGCTAGGAAAGGCTGCACCCTGGAAACTGACTGTCCTCTTGTGAACACTGAGGATTTAGCATCTGGGCTCCAGCAAAAAGAGCAGGAGAGCTCTCTGGATGCCACACTCTGGAGCACAAGGTAGGTTTGTCGTATTGTACAGTGAGCCAGATTCTGTGCTCAGAAGCTCACAGTTGAGAAGGAAACAAGCTAGTTTGAGTTTGAAGGTGAGCATTAGATACACGTGGTGTTTGGCACAGTGCGCCCCATGTTCTCTGTGACCCGCAGTTCTTCCTGGCTTGAGTCACGTCAGGCAGGGATCTCCTGCAGAGGGGATGAGTGGTACTTCGTGAAAATCAAGCCCCTCTAGGGTGTGGCGGGGAGAGGATCTTACAATAAAAAGCCCAAACTAACCCATCACTTTTGAAGTTAAGGAACTTTAATCAGTTTATGTTAATTTGGCCCTGCTTCTTAAAATGTGTAAGCATGTGCATAAATATATTGTTATGAGGAACCTTAAAGCTAAAACTAGACACAAGGCTTTGTAGTGCTAATTGCTACAGAGTAGCACGGAAGGGCTGTGTCTTGTCACCAGGGTACATATTAATTCAGGTTTTACAGTAGAGTCTCCTTCCTCTTCTGCTGGTCACCTTACTTTCTTCAGATAGTGGAGGAAAAATACTTCTTTCTCCCATCCAATGCTGCAGAAATCCTGTAAAATGACCAACTCCAAAATACTTTGAAACTTTGTAGTTACTTTACTGCCAGTGGCCCAACACAGAGTTTCTGTCTGTTTGCTTTGAGCTGGGAAGTAAAGGGCTGTGTATTAAGATGGTATCTTTTAAAATGTAGTGAACAGGTATTGGGGAGTCTATAGAAATCCTGAATGAAAACACTGGCAGAGTCTATTTAGCACTGAAGCTGTGCTGGGCCAAACAGATTAAAAGACAGGTTAATAACTTGCTTTCTGGAGAACCTTACTCACAGAATTCTTGCTTTTCCAGGATTTTTGTTTCAGTGCCGTACTCAGACTTAGTGTTGCTTCATGTTAAGTGTGTAATTTTAGATTTTCTCAGCTGTTTGTTATTTCCTTTTGACTAATAGAAACAAAACAAATCATCTTTATCTATTTTAGCAGTACTTTCTCCATCTTAGCTAATGAGATTTCTGGGTAGATAATTGGTGAGTTAATTAGCAGTCTACAAATCACAGACCTGAGTTTGATACCTGAGAAGATAATTAGAGGAAAAGGAAAAAAACCCAGTATACTAAAAGATGCAGTGTATTCTGCAACACATGCATTAAATGGTCTGGAAAAGTGTTGGTGCTACACAGCAAAGCTTCCTGTGGGTAAGGGGGGCCTGTGTAACTAGAATTCCCCCTCTCTGCAGTTCTGCAGTATGGTACAGTAACCTATAATAGAAGTTAATCGTGTTTCTCAGCCATGCGATGTAGTTCACTTGAAAGAGCTCTCTCGAGGGGATCCCCATGAGCTTACTGTCACCTGTGAGTGGAATGTGGACAGCTGGAGTGGCATGAGACACTAACCTGTGCACCAAACCTCCCAGGTTTGTTGGGAAGAAGTAGGAGGTGGACCATGGTCTGATTTGCTTAGCTGGAGGAACTTAAGTCATGTAAGGAGATGGTGATGCCTTGTGCGTGCATACAAGAGACTTTTAAAATTAAAAGTAGAATCTATTAGCATGGGTATGCCAGGAGAAAACAAAGTTATTTTTAAAGCTTCCTTTCATTCAGAAAGTATTTTTGAAATGCTAATGGCAGTATATTTGCCTTGTGCTGCTGTATCATAAGCAAAATTTGCAAATGTTTAAACACTATCCTATTTTGACACTTGGCAACTTCAGCTCAAATTCTGCTGATGTGTTTTTACAGCTTGTTACTACAGACATTGAAGCTCCAGCCTGGATAAATACTTAGCATCGTGAATGCACAGACATTTGGTACATGTAGTGTCTCTTTAGAGTCCAACAGAACGGTTCAGTTGCCACGGATGCAAGATGCCCATGGTCTGCAGTGAGAGTTTTAGAGAGGACAATTGGATGGTGCCTATGTTGAATTTTAGTCTGGAAGATTTATAAAGATGTGATTCTTTTAAGATTTTTTTTTTTTATGCTTTGCGATTCTGGTCTGAGCGCAGACACCATTCTGAACTAGAGCAGCCTAAGTGCCTGTGGACTTACACATGCTTTGCAGTGGACTGTTCTACCACGGTGGTGACTTCTGCAGCAGGGCATGAGAAGTTCTCAAAGGGAAGTTACGTTGCCTGTTTTCGTGTCTGTATTGGAGAATCTTGCCTTGGAAAAAGCAGGAAATTTTCAGTCTCTGTGGAGCTGAGCAAAGAGGAGACTTACTCCTGCTTCACTCTGGAAGTTAGAGACTGTTTCTGGGGAAGCACTAACTTTTAAGAGAGCAAGTAACCAGCTGAATCACAAGATGCCGAGCGCAGAAGTACTTGACTGAGTTAGGACTTAAGTGGCCCTGACTTGAAAACCAAAGTACGTTGACTCTTATCTACAGTTGCTGCAGCCTGCTGCTTTTGAATTTGCACAGCTGAGGCTTCCATTTGAATGGCAGGAAAATTGCAAGAGCTTTCAAGATCCTATCAATCTCTGAACACTGACATAGAAATACCTCTTTTCTTTTGAACTGCCCTACGCTATGTCCCTGGCAATTTTTATGACATTATTGCCAGCATTTAAGGCTTTCTCACCAGGAAAATTAACAGACAGACATAAGACACTTCATGTTCTCCCAGCAATGATAGCCTTCTCCTTCACCAGGGAGCTGAAGTTCTGGGAAGAGGATAAGCAGAAGAGTAGCTAAAAATTATGATAATTTGATGATAATAGTAAGTCAATCTCTAGTTTAATTCCATTTTGCAGATCAGAGTTACCCTAATGAAGAATCTGGCCTAATTTCTCGAGTATCAACAGGAAGCTTTTTCTGTAAGGGAACATTTTTGCCCTGTGTCTGTCATGAATGGTGCAGGCATTTCCAGTGAACAGAGATACATCTGGGCCACAGTTTCACCTTTACCTGGCAACTCAGATACCTACTGTCTTTGGCCGTTGTTGGGCTCTGGCAGTTAATTCGATAACGGTAATACAGAAAAACTTGCATGTGGAGCTGAGGAATGATATAGTGATGGCAAACCCACCTGGCTTTTGAAGAACAATCTCTGCATGGCTCAGCTGATAGAGCACTCCTGTAGTTACAGGGCCTTTTATTGTATAAACCAGTTGAGTTGTCTTCATACCCTTTAAGAAACAACTGCTGAATGCATCCTGTATCTGCCCCAGGGGTCTGTGCTGTGGGGTATTTGTATCCCATCCATGGGTCTTTCCAGATCCCCTCTCACTGTGGTGGCAGATTAAAACTCTATGAAATGTTTTCCTGTGGAGTGCTTTTGCACACAAGCAATTGCTGAGCATTTTGCGGATGTGAAAAACTTGAGGAACTGATAGGAACATGAGTTGAGACTAAAAAGGATCCACAGGAGATTTTGTACGTTAAGCTGCAGTCAGTTCTCTGGAAACATGGGAGAGCCAGGCTGTGGAACTGTGGGCCAATGGACGTGGGAAAGGCATCAAAGGAAAAGGGTGGTACAAACAATGTGACAGGGAGGCAAGGGAAGATACAAAAACCTCTCAAGCCTTTAAGATGAAAGTGCTCTGTGGAGTGGAAAACCAAACGTTTCTTATCTTCTTGCTTAGCTAAAATATGTAATTGTCCAAAATTCACACTGCCACTGGAAGGCAAGTCGTAAGGTAGCTGCAATTGATCCGTAAGATAGCTACCAGCTAACTTTTTAATACAAGCAAAGGATCCCGCTATCCTCTAAAAATACTGCTTTCTAATACACTGAAATGTGGAACTTTTACAGGCCGTATTTCCAGCTATAATAAGGAATACGTACTTCTCATGTAAACACGTGGGGACTGTCGAAAGGCAGCAGTCCTTTGGCATTGTATCTCCTCAGGTGGGCTCCCTGCTGCAAATGGAGGCAGCGCTGGTCCCATGGGGAGCAAGGGGCAGAGAGCAGCAAAAACAAGAAGCAAAAATTTCTCTAGTGTCTGCTTGTTCTGAAAAGCTTTGCCCACCCACATGCTAAAATAAAAAGAGCTCCCTCTTCTCTTGAGCACAGTAGCATCTGCCTACTGCAGATAGACAGTGCCAGAGTCCAGATTATTATGAACACTTGTTTGTTGAGCTGGAAGAATAATTTAAAATGTTCTTAAAGTACATAATATAAGTACAGGGGAATGATTGTGGATGATGAGGACAGCATAGGGCTGCTGGGGATGACGGTTTGAAAAATGTGGCTTTGTGTGGGGGTTTAACTGAAGTTCTGCAGCCAAGCTCTGTTTATAATAAACTGCAAAATGAAAAGCTCGGGAAAGGATGAATGTGAAGCATTTAACATCAGGATGCTTTGTCAGTGATTAATGGAACTTGGCTACTTTTGCCGCTTGGCAGTTTTACCTCTGCGCAGTGCCTGTTACCCTGTAGACCAGCTATAATTGCACTGTCTGTAGCCATTTGGACACACAGCACAAACCAGGACAGAGCAAACAATTCTAGTGTCCTGCTGGTTGGTCAACTTTTTAATCAAGTACATCTTCACTGTGACAAAGCAGCAGACATTTTCAGTGTTTTTTTATGACTTAAAAGACAACTTTTTGGAGGTACAACATGCTTTTGGACTGTTAGCGATTAATCACTGTCATGAGCTTGGATGAAATGAGTTTCTGGAGTTCAGCTTTATCCCCCTGAAGGACAGTGTTTGTTTATTGTTATCCTGAAGCTTACCTTTTTTGACTGATGTGAGTCCTAGTGTAACTAAGGGGAACTGCAATGGCTTTTCATTCAAGTTGGGCAAACCTCCAAGAAGCATTTTGAAGACTGCAGTGGGTCATGGGAAGCACTGGGGCGCTTGCTGTGGCCAGAGCAGCATGCTGGCAGCAGGCACAAAGTGCCAGGAAAACTTGCAGAGGCCTGAAGGCTTGGCTGGGCTGTTGGGAGGGCGCAGGCTCACCTTGCCGTGGGACCTGCCTATCCTCGCTTCTCTAATGGGAGGAGTGACACTGCCTGGGGAGGCTTGGGATGGAGCAGCAGGGAGCCTGATGTAGCAGCTGTCAACAGGAGCTGCAGTGACGTCATCTGTTAGAAGTTTAGTTTCCTGGGAATTCCCCAATAATGATGTCAGAGTGGTCCCACACTTCCGTGTCCGTGCCTGGTCATGGACGCTTTCCTGAGTTTAGTTGTTTTCATTTAGTCCTTGCCAGTCGCAACCGTTAAGTACAGCTGAAGCCTGGTTTTTCCATCATTTCTTGCCAGACTTTTCCAGGTCATAAAAGAATTGCTCTTTTCTCAGAATTTCTGGTCTCAGTTACCAAAAGCAGTGGCAGCATGTGGAGGACCAGTCAGATTTCACACTCCTGCTTGAAACAAAAGCAGCGTTTTTCCAGGTGTACATCTATGGAAACAACTGGATTTGTGCTAGGAGAGAGCATTTCTCCACTTTGCCTGCTCCCTCCAGCAAAGCTCTCTGCAGCTCTGCCAGCCTTTTGCAGAAGAGGAAAGAAGTCTGCTGACAGCCAGGCTCCCCAGGCTGCCTCCTGAGGTTGTAGGGATGCTCCTGCCACCCCCTGGGAGCAGGAGGGCAGGTGGGAACCAAATTGATCACTGCTGGTTGTTCCTGGTATGTGCCAGAGTAAGTCCCTCCGCAGGTTTGGGCCTGCATGGTTTGTGTGGCTTTCAAAACATTGTGGTTTCTTCAGCCTACTGAAAATATGCATAATGAGGAAAACCAGCGGAGAAAAAATAGCTGCTCACTGTTACCTTGCAAGATGGTTCATCACTCATGCTTGTGTTGAGAGAACACCCAGAATTGGAGAGGACAGGCACCTCATCCACCAGTGCGTCTCAACACCAGCCAGGAGATCAAAATTGTCAGCACTGCCTCATTCTTACCATACACCAGAATTTTGTCCTGATTCTGGAGGTGGACAGCTGGCATCTTGGGCCCTGCAGCCTTAGGGGAAGATTGTGTCTTTTCTGCTCACCCATGTGCCTGTCTTATTTGCCTAGGAGCTACATTTTGCATTCTCCTTATTCGACATATATAATGACAGGGTTTAAACAGCATATCAGATAATTAGCTCTGAATGCATAGTTTAACTCCACTACTATAAGTATGGGAAAGTGCCTTGCCCTTGCTTAATGTAGTAGGTGAAAGGTAATGTTTTAAAGTCAGCGTGGTGAAATAAATGTCTTTGTCTGAATTCAAGTTCATATGAATGTTCCTCAGAGTTTGCACTGCTGTCGCCTCCCTGTTTGTACTATACAGGTTATAACAGATTTTGCTACAAAAGTTCCTGTACAAAAGAAACAGCAGATCAAAAAAGTCCTGGTTAGGGCTCGGTGGTTCCAGGTATTGCCTGTAGTGGTCTGAATGGCACTGATGATGAACCACCGTCATGCAATACTGAATGGCTTGTCTGCCAGTGGGCGCTGGCGTAGTATCGAGTGTACGCGGCGTGTCTGTGCCTGGGGCACTGGTGTGGTCGAGCCCAAACATGGAGCTACAGGCTCTACTGACAGGCTAAGGAGCAGCTTGGAGATAATTTCCTCCCATTGCCCTGGTGACTGGATTGTTTCCTGTAGCATCATTTGTTTTGAGATAGAAGTGTTACTGTTTGTTCAGTGATGTGAGATGGTGAGAAAATACTCCCGTGTTTTGTTTCTAAGCTAATTAAAAATGTGGGGGAGAAGCTATTCCCTTCTGGTTTTGGCAGTTCCAGAAATAAACTGTGGTTGAAATCTGCATGACTTTCATGTTGCCTCTTTGAGGTTTGGTTGGCTCAAACAGTCGAGAGCAATGAAAATGGTGCCACGGTGTAAACCTGACCAAATATGTTTAGCTGTGCTTTCTAACCCTGGTGGCACACAACTGCTTTCTGAAGAGGCACATGACTATCACACTATGTAGTGCTTCACTTGTGTTTTTTCAAGCCAGCTTGCTTTATTTTTGCTCCTAAAGCTCTGGACAAAATAGGTCCTCTTGTCTGGTCAACCAGCTTAGCAGTGGAAGAGTTTAGTTTTCTTCCATTGGAGTCAGAAGCTGTTCTGACCTCACCAAGAAGAGAATCCTGTTCTGTACAGCTTTGCATTTCAGTGGCATAAATACAACATTTAGGTACTTGCAGACTGTACAAATCCCATCACTTTTCTTTGTGAGTTTACGACATGCTGGTTCTTTGATTCAGGGCCAGAGTAGCTGAAACGGCGTTTATTGTATTTATGAAGGAGCTCTGCTGTCTCCATCAGCAATAACAAGTTACCACTTACTGCTTTAGGAGGCGATTTTCTCCTTAGGTGTTTTAGTGAACACAGAAGGGTTTACATTTATTCTTATTCTCAGCATTCCTGTGGTAAACACAGCTCCTAGATATACAGGAACCATGTCTTCTAGAGCAGGTTTTGGTTTTGAATGTAGGCTGCGTTATTGAATTACAATACCAGACTTGTCAATTGAACCAAAATACCATGTAGACCAAATGGAGGAGGTCTTTATTTCTAAAGCTTCTTAAAAAAAAAAAAATAAAGCACGCTAAGTAGTTGAGAGGTGTTGTGGGGATTTACAGTTAACAGAGTGATTACAATATCAGGACAGACTTGGCAGCTGCTCCACTGCCATGCTGAAAAGATGCTGCTGCTTCACTATGCCTGTGGGAGATCTTTTAGAGGTGTGCTTTGGGTCATAGGGAAAACTCTCTCTTATTGTTTTCACAAATTCAGCTCCTCTACATTTAAGTTAAATTTAATGAAGGTCTTGTCTGTCTCCCATATTTCTTTTTTTTTAAAAAAATCCTCCTTCATTTCCATATTCAGTCTTTCCTTATCTTCTATATTGGAGAAATTTTTGGGCGGCAAATTAATGGAAATCCCATAAATTTTTATATATTGCTATCTTTCAACCTTTTAGTGTTTTTCCATGCCTCTGAACCAGAGGGAGCTGTCAGGCTTCACCAAGTGACAACCCCAGAAGGAGCTATGTGAGGGACCTTCCACAGAATTGTCTCTTCATCTCTGGTATGTTTTCTGATATCAGAGAGACTCTTGCGTATTTTAACCCAATTGGTGTTTGGTTGTCCTTTCCCCTTGCTCACTGTCCCTTCTCCTGCATCCCTTTGATGGCCAGCTTTCTCCTCTAGCATTGTTGCAATTTTCCTTCCACTCTTCAAGTTCTGCCCTTCTCTTATTGCCTCTTCTTCACCGCCGTCACACCACTGTAGGACTTGGGTGCTGCTGGGGTGGATGTGGGAAGGTGAAGGTTTAGATACCTAATATGCTTATGTGCTGTAGAAGGGAGTGGGATTTCATGACCCAAGGGAACCTGTTGAGGTCTGGTATTCTTAGCTTCATGAGTAAGGAGAAATGATCAAGAAATTACCCTGAAGATTAATTTCTTAGACCAGTGTGCAGTATCTGTTACTGTTTTATCAGAGAAACCTAAGCTACATTGTGTTGACTGGAAAGCAGTTTTGTGATGTTTTAGTACAGGTTAGTTCTAGTATAGTCTCTATTTGTGGTCTGATCTTCCAGTACTGTCATCTGTGCTGCACGACGTGATGGGGCTGGCGATGTTTGCTCATTTTGGTTCTCCCAATGGAAACACATGTGCTCTTCCTCAATCTTTGTTTAAACACCTCAGTGCCTAACGCACCTCAGTCAGCCGGCTTCATTCAGTTACTGTTAATCCAACTCAAATGCTTTTGACCACTACCATTTTACTAAATATCTTCATTAGATGAACAGTAGATGAACAGATTTGCCCTCACTGCTTGTCAGCTGGGTAAACTGAAAGGATAGATCACATTGACTCTCTGCGCTCCACTGGGGGCTTCCCTTACCTTTCAGTACAGCATCAAACTTGTCCTCGTTTGTGAGGGCATCGGTGAGCTTGTTCTGTCCTACCCTGAAGTACCTCGGCTGCTCACCTACCTCCACAGTGCCGTTGTCACTCACCATTGTCATCCACCGAAGCAAGAACCATTCCCCTACCACCTCTGCCATCAGGAAGGGGATTTCTGTATTGCAGAGAACTTGATTGTAAATTCTGTTGTCTATGCAGTGTGCTCAGCCATAATGTGCCAACTTTGCTGCTGCTGCAGCAGCAAGGGAGGGCAGAGGGGTGCAGTCCCCCACTGTTTGCATCCTTCTGGCTGCTCTGCCCCTGGGTGATGCCTGCCTGGCTGCATGAGCTATGAGCGGCCTTTGTCCTTGTGTGATCTTCAGTGCTGAGACCAAGGCCAGCAGCAGTTTGGCCAAAATGAGGTTTGAAACTTGATTGCTCAACCATTGTCATTCCTCTGCCTGGGCAAGTCTTGCTTTCAGTCAGGGCGTTGCAGGTTGATTGGAGAAGAGATTTGGTCCTTTCTGTATTTGGTGTCTCTGATTTTTCATGTGTATTAGATGAAAATTAAGGTTACTGGCAGTGAAGGGAGGCGGACCAGCAAAGAGGAGAACAGTGAATTGTTGCCATTTTACACCCTTTCTTTTTCTTCATTCAGGATGGTGGAGGGAACAAAAGGTCGCGTGGCTTTAATTCTGCTGAAGAGTAATAAGAACATTGCAAGTGATGGCTGCTAAACTCAGAGGTTACACTTCAGAGAGAACCTTGGTACTTTCATATTGCTAAGCATTCTCCTGTAGCAATTTCAACGTACAACATATGCAGAATTAGCAATGTGTGGTTTATGTTGGTTTTAACAGAATACATTTTAAAAGGTCTGCCACTGTGCTTTTGAAACATCAAATACAGCATCATAAGGAAGCATCGTGGTCCTTTGTGTTGTCATTTGCTCACCGTGGTTAGGAGGTTGTTTCATCAGCATTATGCAGTCACCTGATGGTGCAATGGGCCTTCAAGGGTAATACTGGCATTATTTATTCCCCTTTTGTGATGTTTTTATGGGGGAGGGAGGAGATGGTCAGTGAACAGGAGCCTCATTATGTCCTGATAATAAAGACTCTGTGATACTTAATAAATAAAACCAGAGGTTTTTAGAAGGGATGCAGATAATGAGATTTCACCTTTTTAAAAGACCACATTAGAAATAAAGTTAGTGCCACCACTGCTACTTCACAGGTCCCATTGAAGAGATACCTCCTGGACATCCTGAAATCCTCTGAGTCTTCCACTAGTTTCAGTGAGGTCAGAGGCACACTTCAGTGCTAATGGAAATTTCTGCCGTAGTCAGCCATGTGATTTGTGAGTCATCTTTAAACACTTAAGGTTCAATCTTAGCTTTCTGTCACCCTTTCTGCCTTTGCTGTGGTTGCAGAGGGTGGTTGGAGCAGAACCAAGCTCTATATGTTTAGATAATTGCTGTGTTTCCAGCTTATTTGCCTTGTTGACATAATAAAAAAAAGTCTTTTTTTTCTTTAGGCCAGAAGAAAAAATCAGGTACTTGTCAAGTGCAGAATTGCTTATTTAATGGCCCATTTTTGTTTACCAAGTAGTGCTATAGAGTGCATAGCTATAAAAAGCAAATGCATTTTAAATCATTCCTCTCTGTTGACATTGACTTTTGTTTCCTTCTAGCAGCAGGCTGAGCAGAGGCTCGCTACTCTGCCTTGGTGGCTGGTTAGGACTGTAAATTTCCATTATCTTCATGCCATTCCGGTCAGAAGTGGCTTTGCAGGTTGCTGTTGAGAGAATAATATGCACAGAAGCCTTCTTAACGCGAATAGGGAAGGTGCTGTGTTGATTTGTAGGCAGATACGTGTCTTTAATGAGTTATTAAAAGTGGTTTGAATGACACAGTAGCCATTCATTTTCAGAGGATTTCTAGGTTAAACTCAAATTTTCAGAGTCACACAGCGCATCTGAACTAGGGTTTCTCTTGACTGTTGTCAAAGGTTTGGTTCAGATGTTTTTCTAGAGTCTCAAAACACTTTTAAATCTCTCCAGATTTGTGCCCTATTTTAAGATATCTATGCTCTGCTTTCCACCTGGCAGAGCGGAAAACAGATTTCATGGCTTCTGCTATGTAGCAATCAGCTTTGGTATTGAAGAGGCTTGGGGGTTGCTCTGCTGTGAGGGTTGACTCCCACTGTTTCAAAATGATGTCAGAGAAAATTAGAAATGCTGACAGAAGCAAAGTAATATTGGCACTTTCTTCCAGCAAAAATTAGAAAACAATCCGCTGACATTTCAGAAATGTCAGCTTCATGTTGCAAGTAAAATACATTTTTTTTTGCATATGTTGAAAATCAGATACTTAATCTAAAAAAAAAAAAATTGGAACAAATTCTTTGAGTATCAATCAGCATGCTACCTCAGATAAGGCTTATAAATGAGAAGAACTGTTTTATACCAGAGTGTAATTATTTCTTGCTGCTGGAGGGACTCGCCATAGGACAGACAAATTTTGAATCATTCTGTAGTCTTATGTATGTGAGCAGAGTGTGAAATCAAATCTAATCTTATCTGAAACAGTTTTTTAAAACAAATTTTGAAATGTTGTGCAACTTAAAAAAAAGAAAGAAAGAAAAAAAAGAAGGAGGGGGCTAGAAAGTGAAAATATAACAATTTGTCTCTGTAAGTGACCTGATTTCTTAGGGCTCTGAATATTTGCAGCTCCAGCTCTAGACTGTGGTTTCAGTAAGGATATATAACATGGACTGAGATGCATGGCTTTGGCTTTCCAAATGTGAAAATGTCCATCTTAACCCCTTTTCTGTGTTTGTGTAAAAACCAAATAATCCAAACCTCAAGAGGCACTGATTTTTGTGTTGATTGGGTTCCCCTCCCCTCAAAGCTGCAATATTCTAGGTAATGATCTACCCAGTTTACCTACATGTAAATTTTCTATAAACAGAGTTAGACAAGTATTTGTGGTTGACACTGGCATTCTTTAACTGAAACATAGGTTTTGTTCCTTCCTGTTTCTAAATGGATGGGGTCAAGAGATTAATTTCCTGTCAGAAGGTCACATGAGTGAGCATGGAAGAACAGACTTTTTCTAGTCTTCCTTTTTTTCCCTGTGTGTGGGTTAATCTGTTTCAGATGAAGCCAAATAACAAACCATTTTCCTCTGTATCTGCTCAAGATACAAGTTGCAGCTGTCCAGGAGGTCCCATCCATCCCAGCCCTGGAGGGGAGCCTGGTGCCACTGGCAGCCTATCTGAGAGAGCATGGCTGATTGGCTACTGGTGACCCTGAAGACACCCATTACACATACCAAGAGCGGCACTTACCTTGTGTTTATTCTGTGTGCTGCCACAACTGCGTTAGCCTGTGTCTAAGCCCTCCCTGGCAGCTGGTGCCTACAACCATCTCTTGTAGCAAACGCTTGCCTCATTTTGCACAAACTTTTATTACGCATCTCCCAGGAAGCTCGTACAGATTCAAATTAGGAGAAAAAGTCAATGCAGAATGATCATCATTTAGCTGATGAAGACCTCCGTACAAGATTCTACACCGAGAACTTTTCCCCAAAATAATGTTTGTAAGCAATGAAATTCTTGGAAAGCAATACGTAATGTATCATCACCTAGAGAAAGCTCTGTGTGTGAGCACTTTGGAAAAGTGAGAACGGTCTTTCTAAATCTTCCTTTCCTTAGAAATTATAAACATTTTAATGCTTCACAACTGGAGCTGAAGCAGAATTTAAGTAGGTGAATGTGTCTCAGTCAGCACTGGTGAGAAGGAATAAAAGAGCAAGAGAGATAAATCTGTGAAGTGTAATTCTGAGCAAGTGGTGACACGAGGAATGGATGCCAACTCTGTCAGCATAAAGAGCAGCTTTTCTCTCTGTTCTACAGATGCATTCTGGAGGGCACTTGCAGGGAACAAGAGGAACCTGCAGCATTAATAGCACACAGGGAGACTGCTCTGGCACAGAGAAAACACTAGGTGGTTGTTGTTACCTGTAAAAATAAAAATGGATGGAGAATATGCTACAGAAGTAAAGAGTAAAAAGCCCAAACTACATTTAGCTGAAGTGTTCCCCCAGAAAAAATAAATTCAGTTTCCTAAGTTTGGGGTCCAATAATACTTTAATACTTCATATTGTTCTGTCTTTGAGAAGAAGGCTTAGCAGAAGAAGTTCGTATTAATCACTGAACATCTGGAAAATGGTCCTATAATAGATAATTTAAGGGGTAGTATGAGGACATCTTGCAGTGTAGATATTGGCAAGAATTAGGTAAAATAATTCAAAAAGCTTATGCTGCTTTGAAGGAGAAAGCCCTGATCCATTTGGTGTCTTTGTCTGCCATATGGGTGTGGAGTAGCAGGCACAAAGGTGATAGAAGATTCAGACATCTAAGTGACCTTTGCCTTCATCCTGCTGCAGCAGCATCACAAGAGGCAGAGGAGCAGCAGCCATGGTGGAAGCCCTTGAGGCTGGGACATGGCACTTCCCAAGTGAGAGGGTGGGAGAAGAGGCATCCTTCCAGGTAGCTGGAGGAGCAATGTGAGCAACTTGTGCTCTGGAGAGAACCGCTGTTTCTTCCCTTTCTGGTTCTTAAGGAGGTCTCTTGGACATGAGAGCTGAAGATATGCGTAGGAGAGGAAAATGTGATCCGAAGCAGAAATCCTTTGAATCTTTATTTTCCGTGAAGTATTGAGTAAAGGTCAGAGGTTCTGGGAAGAAATGTCCAGTGTTCTGACCAGCGACTGAAATACAACTTATTTGTGGGCTTTTGTTTCATTTCCTGTTTTTGAGATTACTAAGGGGTTTGCAGTTTGGAAATGCATAATCCAGCTCACTTTGTGACTTTAGACCCTCAGTGCTGGAGGTAGGCTCTGTTTACAGAACTGCAGCTGACCTTTTCTGAATAAACTAAAAGTACTGGAAAGCTTGCAGAGTTCGGGATGACCCTTCTCTAACATGCAGTCACTTGAGTAGCTTAGCAGTCATAGTAACAGCTGTTGTTTTTCAGCTTGCAGTAGACATGTTCTTTTGAGAAGGGTGTTTGAGGGAAGCTGGACCTACAGAACCTGCTGTTGCAACCCAATCCCCAATCGATAAAACAGCTGTCTTTTGAGGTAAGGGGACCACAGCTGCGAGGGAGACACATCCCAGGGCATCTGTTTGGGCAAGAAGCTTGTGGTTGTGCTAACCAAAGTAGATCCTTTGGCAGGGTGGAGAACGATCCACAGGAACCTGCAGGGTCACCTGTGGGATACCGGTGGCTCCTATCCACCAGAGTGTGCTGTGCTGGCTGTAGGCGGTTCTCCTGCCCTGAGCCTTGGTTCACAGAGTACCCTTGGGCCTCCCTTTCCCCAGCCCCAGGTTGAAGCTTCAGGTAGCAGGCTTTTGTTTGATGTTGGCTCCTTGATTTTCCTCTCTTTTGGTAAAATCCTTCTAATGAAATTTGTCAATGAAGTCATCTTACTTTGTAGCTTTTTATTTTTGGACAACCTGTGTCAAAAAGTAGTTTGTGGTAAAGAAAACTTCCTGTTTTGCTTGATGTCACCTTTCTGCCTGTCCTGTTCCCCCCCTGCTGGTCAGAGATACAAAAAAGGATAGTAGGAAAAGCATTCAGAAAGTGGATTTTAGATTTTTGTATTTTTTTAGCAGGTTATCAAGAAATTTATGTGTAGTTCATTGAGATATTTATGTGTAGTTCATTGAGATATTTATTGAGTGCTCTTTCCCGTAAATGTTTCCAGATGAAAAAATAAAGTAGTACCAAGTTGTAAAAATATTAGTAAATCACCTGACAGGACTTACTTGTTAGAAGAATATGAGTAGGAGATTTTATTTTACTAGAAGCAAAACAAATAATTTTGCTGAATTTTTGACTGTCATGTGCTTTCTGAGGCTACCACTGTTGTCACAGCTTGGCTTTTTTTTAGCAAATCTCCTTAATTAGATTCAAGAAGAGTAATTTCCCCACCAGCTTTGAAATAAAGGACTTCAAGACATATTTTTAACTGACTTTTTCACTTAAAAGTATTTCTGTTGTATGCTGGTCTGTCAGAATCAGTAGAACTATGAAGATTTGCACCAGACAAGGCATTTTCTCAATACGTTTTTAGTCCAACCTCTTAAAATGATATATACTCTTTTACGGGAAAGGAGCCCTTCATTTCAAGGTGTAGGCAAAGACTTTGTGTGGACAGTTAAATAATCTAAAGTCACCTGGAATTCCTTTGGTAGTGACATTTTACTTAACTTTCCACATTTTACAGAAAAATGCCTGCAGATGAGGAGTCTCTTTCCACTGCCATTAAATTATGTGTGGAGGTGTGAGTATATATAGAGACTTGGGGACAGGCTGTGAAACAGAAAAATAAGAGTGGAAGACTTCTCGGTTTCCGAAACCATCTCAGTGTTATCTGCTAATTAAAGTGACCTTCTTATACATGGGATGTTCTGCGGCTGTGGGAGCTCTGCAGCAGCTCCAGATAAGCACGAGGTAGAGACAGCTTAGGGGAAAGTCTTTGCTTTTGGCCCTCACAGGAATGGAGTGCGAAAAGATGCACAATTTGGGAGTTGCTACAGCTGGCTTCAGTGAATCTGAAATATAGTAAGTATATTAATAAGACTATAGTTCTTTTCAGGAGGTGCAGCTGAAGGTGAAGTGCATGGCAGAGGACAAGGGTGTTAGGTAGAGATTAGGGTCAAGCAGCCCCTTATTATTGTGGGGTGAGGCCAAATCTCTCGTGTCGTGTCTGTGCAGCTCAACAGGAGTTACTTTTTATAAAAGTCTATTTGTCCATGAACTGTGTTGATCTTCATTACCCAACTAGCAGCAATATGCTTAGTGGCTTGAATAAAACATCAATGGCCACTAGACAGCTGAGAAAGGCACCTCTGTTGTGTTTTCAATTGTTCGCAGACTCTTCCACTGGAAGCTGCTGCTTTCTGTTATGCACTATCTCAAAATAAATGGTAATAAGCTGACCTCAGGGCTCAGATGTTGTACTTAATTGTCATGCGGTAGAAGCTTGAATCAGATTGAGGGATGAAAGTTTCTGTGCAGGGAATGAAGTTCAGAACTGCGATCTGTAACGAACTTATAGTAAATGCAAAACCAAGTGTACGTAAGTTGAGGCTCTGCGCAGGGCTATAGTAAGCAGCAGTTATAATAGAGATGCTGTAGATAGGAGAATGTAGATTCTTTATCTCGCTGTTCTCTTGAGACTCTTGGTGCAGTAACAGAAACCTCAGACTATGCTAAAGGGAGTAGGAGTTCTTGGGGACTGTACCATAAATATTTTCAGTGTATTAGAGATATTAACCTATTAGTTACTCATCTTGGGAAAACGTTGTGAATTCTTTTGAAAAGACTCCTGTAATGCCCTGTTTTTCATGATTACACTGCATTTCCCTAGCATGTCGACTAACCCCCATAAAACCTTGATTCACTAAATAGTTAGTTAGCAGAGGTGTTGGTGTTTCTGTCCTGCTGTTACCTTCTATGAAGTGCAACACAGATGTTAGGCACATGGATGCGAGAGTAGATGTGTATGTTCCTCTGCAGATGTCCCTCTTTTAAAAATGATTGTGTGGATCCACACCTGAGGCTTGGTCAGTGGATTGCCTTTGCCAGGTGGCCAAGGGTTTTGTTTTTTTGTTTTTTTTTGATGTAGGCTTGAGTTGAATGGTGCTCTGCAAATTTGAGGGAAAAGAGTAGCCAATATGGATTTCATGTGCAATCAGTAATTGCATGGCTGATATACGGTGTTGATCTATTACTTTTTTCTTTTATCCCTCCTGGTGGAGAGATTTAAGGGATATTTAGTCTTAGGGAGCTAGTTTTGCCCTTCCTGGAGAAGGTGGGAATGTTGATGTGACAAATGACCATCCCTGGATTTTGGGTATGTTATGACTGTCCTTGAAGGAAAACAGCATTATCTTGGCAGAATCTCCATCTGTTGTTCTCACGTCTCAGCTACATCTTCTGGCTTCCTTGTTGCATAACTGACAAAGTTTAACAAGGCAGGTCGCTAATGCTTGTCTCGTGCTCCCTCGTCAGCCAAATCCATGTTTGCAAGGATCAGAGAAAACTCCCAGTCTGATAGACCTCCGCAAACACAAACAGTTTGAATGGGCTCTCTAAATGTGTTGGAAAACGATTGTTTAATTCTGTGACAACCGAATGCTTTCAAAATTATTTTTGTAATCACTCATTCACACTTGTGTTGCAGCCTATGGGTCTGTGTCCCTGCCACAGCAGGAAGCACACTTATCCTGTAGGAGTGGTCCGGTTCCAGGAGGATGAGTGCGGAGGTGTGATGCAAGGCGTCCCTGGCTGTGCCCCTCTCCATTCTGGCTTTGGCTTTCCCATGCCTCCCACCTGGCACCCTGGTGCCTCCCGATCAGGTCCAATTTACAGCCTCCTCCACTGAGTGGAGGAAGACAGAAATTAGTCTGGAGGGGAAATTGTTCTGCCTGAGTGGGCAAATAGAAGGAAACCGTCTCATTGACTGTGTTGTTTTAATCTCTTTTCATGAGCTACCTGGAGTGCAGAGCTCTTTATTTGACCCACCATCAGAGCTGGCAGGAGCCCAGCAGGATCTCTGTTAGCTTGAGCTGAAGGATTTACTGGCTTTTGCCAGCTGCCTTCCGCTTGGCAAATCTTCCCATGAGCAGAACCAAGAGCAGGGTGTCCTGGTGCGTGCAGCTGGATGCAGCCCCTGGGAAGCCCAGCAGCAGCTGTTACCCAAGTGCTCCACAGCAACGGGGCTGGGCTCCTGCTTCTCCTTCTGGTCTTTGAAGGCCCTGTACACTTGATGGCAGATGGGTGGGAGCGATGCCCATGTTTTCCGAAGGTGCGATCCTGCAGGCCCTTCTGCAGGCCAAGTGCTGCCTTCCCATCACTGCACGCTGGCGATACGCCTGTTGAAACTCTGCTTTGCATGTGGGCTGTATTTAATCCTGTGTGATGGGATATGGTGCATCTTTGTCTACCTTTCACCTCTGCTGGTTCTCCTGCAATTGCTCCCTCATCACTGTTGAACTGCAGCCCTTGGGCTGGGACTTGCCATTGGTCTGACAGGAGTGTTTCTGCAGCAGCACCAACAGCTAGTGAGGTCCTTCCCTTCCTTAGCTTCACGGGACTGAGAGGCTTCCTAATCCTTCCCATGTCTGTCTAAGACATAAGGGGCTTTTGAATGTACTTTCTCAAAATATTCACCTTGTTGTCTTTGACTGTAACCACTTATTTGTAGCGTGTGCCTAAGCTGTGCTGTTTGACCTCCATCTTTGGCTGAGCAAAGAATTTGTCTTCACCTGAGACTGAGTGTGGGTGCGCTCAGCTTGCTGAACTGACTGCGTTTTGGTCTATAATATAATGAGTGCATGAAAAGGTTAAAGTGATCTAGTGAAAAATCAATTACAGGTTAACGATCCTAGCCAAATTCATGGCTTAACCCCTTATTTTTTGTCTTGCAAGTGAATATAAAAATGTGCATGTAGCAATTAGTTGAAAAGGAGATCTTGAACAATCTAGACCAGATGTTAAATTGAGCACAAGGGATGTGTCAGGAGACTGCTGTGGACAGTCCCGTTAAACACGCAACTACTCAGAGGAGCTGCTGGCAGCGGGAGAATCTCAGCAGCACCGCCCCAGCTGTGGGTGAGGGAGGCCACCTCGCTCCCACAGCCACCGTGCTGAGAGCCCAGGGGAGTTCATGGGAAAACTGAGGACATGCACCCTTTGTGAAGTCCTGGTGGGTTTGTTACTCTTCCCGCAGGAACCTTCAACCTTTTGTTTAGAGTATAAGAGTGGGAAGCTTAAAGGCACTTGAAACAGCTTCCCACCAGTTTTTGTTGCTGGTGAGAATTACAGATTAACAGAGCTTGATAAGATTAGTTGATTTAATGCATATCTTGAGTCCATTTTGCAATTAAATATACTTCCATTTTTTGCAAACCTTTTCCCAATTCAATTTAAAAATTACTCTTGGATGACATGGGAAAGGTCTCGAATCCTCTGCCCCATTCAACAAACAGTGTACGAAGTAATATGGACGAGAAAACCACTGCTACTATTAGTCTTTTTCTTGAACTACGTAATTTACTGTTACTGCTCTGAGTAATTTTAATTTATTATTAACACAGAATAATTGTATTAATAATAATTAAAAATAGTATTCTGTGTTAATAGCCTAACTGATAAGCCACTGTATGTTCTGAGTGCCCTTTAAAATTTCCTTCTGAGATACTTTTTTTTCCCCAGAAATGGGAACGATGCAAGCCATATTAACAGTCAACCCTATAGGCTAACTATTGGCTCTTTTTACTCATACAGTACCTACTCCATGCTGTCCAATATCCCATTGCAACATCTGGACACTGCCAGCACACAAGTATTTACTGACCACCACTTAAAGCAGTAAGCAATAGAAAATAAGAAGTGTACTGTGCTGATATTTCCAGGGTAACTAGCTGGGTTTGTTTCCTACTACTCCCGTAGTTGCATGTTAGCTAACTAGCACTTCTGTCAAAGGTTGTTTATTGCTCCATGCAGATGTCTTGTCACTCTGTTGTTAATGCTCTGTTTCTGAAGATGACTGTAAATTCATTTTGAGTTGAACAGATCCAGGAGACAAAAAGCCCACATGTAAATAGGGGTTCATAAACAGATGAGGATTTCAATTTGAACAACCCCCATTATCTGTCTGTGTGTTTGTTTTTACTTTAATAAAAATTGAAACAGGTCAGGATTGAGCCTCATGCTTCTCAAAGGGAACCAAGTTTCAGCACAGATGAGTTGCTTGTAGCACTGGAGGTTCATGACCTGAATAAACAAAATCTCTCAGATTAGTCCTAAAACCCACTGGGCTGCCACTGGGAAGGGTCAGCAGTGTGCTGCTGGGGGGATACGCAGTCTTGGTGTTATACTAACCAAGTCATTGTGTTTTGTCGTATTGAATCAATGCTTGTAATCATATCAATGCTTATAAATAAGTAAGTGTCAAGAGGACAGGACCAGACTCTTTTCAGTGGTGCCCAGTGACAGAACAAAGAACAATGGGCATGAAGTGGAACACAGGAAGTTCTCTGTGAAGATGAGGAAGAATGTTTTTACTCTGACAGTGACAGAGCACTGGAACAGGCTGCCCAGAGATCTTGTGGAGTCTCCTTTTCTGGAGAGATTCAAAATCCATCTGGGTGCAGTCCTGGGCAACCTGCTCTAGATGAACCTGTTATAGTAGGAGGGTTAGACTAGACGATCTTCAGAGGTCCCTTTCAACCCCCACCATTCTGTGATTCTGTGATCGAGGTTTTGCCAACGGATCCTCACAACAGCGTGCTGAGTTGTGCACTCACACAAGAGATTTCTGCGGCTTTGTCAGGTTTTGCACCAAGACACTGGCTGGCAGGCTGGCACACAGCAGCCAGGGCTCACCCCAGGCTGGAACCTAGTGCATGCAGTATCTGCCACTCTTCCCCTTCCCTTTCTGCACAGAGTGATGGATTCACATATTCAAATCAATGAAGATTTAGTAGTTAACTTTTGTTGCTGTCAATTTTTGTAGGAGCCAGGATTCCCATTGACAGAATATTTCCTCCCCGTACAGCACTTCCCCAAAACCCCTTGAGACCTCAGTAACATAAAAATGGGATTTGCATGCAATCTGTTCAACATCAGCTTGACTTATATACTATAAAGAAGATGCTCATGTGCTGGCACAGCTGACTTGGGGAGCGGCTTTGATCAGTGGGTTTCCCTTATTGCCACATGTAAACGTGTTTGTGGTGAAAGCTGCAGAGGAGTTCTGCAGCCACTTGTGTGAGCTCAGGTGCGGGCGTAACCCTTTCTGGTGGCGACCTGTTGATTGCCATCACAGTTTACTGTGTGCGCTCTAACTGTGGTTAAAAGTGCCTGTGAGACAACCGCAGCGCAGCTGTGATCTGCAGAGGGGTGACAGATCGACCATGGTTTCTAGCAGTGACAGCTACAATGGCTTTATGTTAGCGGTTTGCCCATTCCTGCACCTGTAGACCTGGAGTGAGTCTTCCTGTGGAAGCTGAATGGTGCAGGCCTGTGCCCAACTCCTCAGCTGCTGTGTGTCTCTCTTCCGTCTTTCCTCGTAGTATTTTTATAGAAGAGAAGGACTTGCTGGAAGCATCTTCCTTACAAAAAAAACTTATGAGAAACATCATGTACTTTCACATAAGGCATAAAATGTACTCTCTGATCAATTTTCTGTCCTCATTAAGTCTCTCAGATGTGAGATCAAGGGAAAAAATAGAGATGGGGAAAGCTCGGAAATGAAATTTCTTTACACCAAAAAAAGGTAATTCAAGAATACTGAAAAAGGCTTGAAACTCAGTGGCTTGAGAGACGGAGGACAGACTCAGTTGTCATAATGTTGTGGAGCTGCACTACCACATGTATTGTTTTCGCTTTATCAGATATTTAATGTACGTGGGTAGCCGGCGTTCACTTTTTGTTTGTTCTAAATATTTCATGTGTGTAATGCAGTGTAAGATGTAGTTTCCAGTTGTTACAACAGAACAGAGATTGATAGAGCAAAAAAACACCCATCAGTGTTTGCACACACTATAAATTTAATGACACGTACAGGCTAGTAATAGAAAGTTTATTCATGCAATAAAGGAAAAGGAAGAAAAAGCAACCAAACTCATATCTTGAATCTGGAATTACAGTTTTAGAAAACCTAAATAAATCTTATAATAGTGATCTGTTGCCATCAGAAAGCACAAAACACTTGGAAGCAGAAAGGGCAAACCATCGAAACTCATCCCTGTTGATAAGCATCCATTGTCTAAAGCAGAAACTGAGGCGGGGTGGAGATCTGGTGGTCCGTGTTGTGCTGACACTGAATGTGGAGTGAGATCAGCTGTGGTCCAGACTCCTATGCTCTGGCTTATCTCAGTAGTTAACTGCTCCCACCAGAAGGGAATGTGACAATGGTCTGTTCCCAGCAGAAGCACCAAAGCTGGAAAGCTCATTAAGAGACGTTCTGTGCATCCCATAAGCACACCTAAGGGTTTGCCTACAGTCACATCCCCACACTTTACACACTGATAGAAAATGTTACACATTAATAGGAAACTGCAGTATAAATATGGGCCCTATTTCGGACCTGTGGGTGTGGGATGAGAATTTGACACCAAATCCTCAGGACAGACTGACAGGTTTGTCCTCCTCGCCCCCCGCCCCAGAAGGGACGCCTTTTGGTAAGACTTGTGCTTCGCCTCTGCTGAGTGTATGTCTGTTTGTCTGTTTACCCCGGGAAGTTACTTGTATTTTGAGCTATATAACGATTTCTGCAGTGTAGTGTATATATCCCTGGCGATCTTAAAGAATCTGTGTATGTTGCAAATATAAATAAACCCTGTTATTTGTGTCCAATTGCTTCTAATGAGTGCAACCTGACCTACAGTATAATAGGCTGTTTGTGCATCTAGGGGCAGACCTATAATCGCGGGAAAACTGCTATCCGTGCATCCATCTGCTCCCTTTCAGGGAACCAGACCTACAGCATGCAGGCTGTCTGTGAATCTGGTGTTGGACCTATAGCCACAGTGAATAAGCTATTCGTGACTCTGACTACTAACTGGACCTAAGTGTGGTCTGGAGTCGGACCTATAGCGACACATCTTAATTGGTGTACCTATGAAGAGATCAGTCCAGCCGCCCCGAGCCCCTCTAATCTCTGAGGACCGACTAGAATGCAAGGGGACTTTTCTCTTATTAAATCAGCCTCCCCCACCCCAACACTTCACGCAACGTGATCCAATTCAAATAATTACTTCTCTGGAATTTGCGTAAGTGTACAAGGTGAATCATTCTCTCTTGTTCCTGGATGCACGCATGAGATTATTTCTGTGTTGTGTTCCTGGAGATTACAGGAGTTCACAGAAGAGCGACTCTCTAGCTTTTAGCACGCAGGAAGGTGTCTGTAGCCAGCAAGATCCTGGCTCCAAGAGGTTCACAGCTGAAGCTCTGAAACTGGATTTTTTATTGTAGAGGGTGCTTTGATGTCAGGGCCTAGGGTGTTGCATGAGTTTTGAGCCTTGAAGGGAGGTTATGCTACCTTGCTCTCTGTTTGAGGTGAGACTTATATCTTGAGTTTGAGTCCCTGGTGAGACAGGCAGAAGTAGTGTCAATGTATAGCTGTCTATTGTCAGTGTGTGTTTCCCATTTACCTGACAGATGAAGCTATGCCGGTGAGGTTTAATGAACGGATAAATGAATTGTGCATTATCCTTATAAGAGAGAAGTACATAAATCTGCAAACTGCATAAAGGAGGGAAGGCAAGGGAAAACACTTAGATATTTCTGCTGGTTTTCCACAATGATGCATTATTTACTATTTTTTTCTTCCCTAATAAAGTTTAATTTGAAAATACAACATTTGTTAAAACAATTCTTCCATCAGCAGTTTCTTATGTTTTCTGGTGTTTCAGAAAACATGTAAGATAATGATAATTGTTGTGTTTGGGAAGGAATAGTTTACTTTCTCCCAGTTTATTGCCTATATTTTGACAGACACAGCATGCATTCATTTTACTCTTCCTTCTTGCTTAGGATTTTCAGAGAGTGGGAAGGGAAGGGCTAAACGTGGGAGGGGAAAAAAAGAGAAAATGGGATAAAGTATCCTTTATAATGTTTGCTGTTGGGGGAAGATAAAAGGAGGATTCAATATGAAAAGCCTCAGTTAGGTATGCACTATTGCACGAGCAATTGAACAATTTAGTTTTAATTGATTGTTTTCATCAGGACATACCTTCAATGTCAAGAGACTTCTCAAGTTTTGTGTGGAGAAGGTGGCTGTCATGCACCAGTTCTTAGGACCCAGGAATCAGGATGTGAGGGCCATGCTATGTGTTCTACCCAGTCTTCTGACTGTGTGCAGGCATTTGACGACAAGTTTAGGTTGCATACGTCCCTGAGATTGTCTCAACCATTGGAGGGATGAGAACAAGCCCGGGCCACCTCCAGGACCCAGGAGAACATTTAAGATGATACACAATTATCTTTGCTCTTTTCCTTACTCTTTCTCAAGCTCTGATCTCTTTCATCTTGACAATGGCGAAATGCAGGTTATGGGTTAGGCCTAATCAGTGATGATGTTTTATCTTTGTCAGTCAATATCAAGGATGTAAGGGGCAATTGGATCGGCCCTTAGGTGCTACGTGCAATGAAAGTTCTGCAGCTTCCCTTGTCTTCCTCCTCTCGGTAGGCCTGTGTAGGGAGATCAGTGTCTGTGTCAAGAAGTGGCACTTTGTGAGAGAAGAGCACTGGTGTTATGGCAGAGTGGGAAATTGAGTGCTACCTTATGACTAGCATCTTGCTGCATGTTCATAGAATCACAGAGTCTTCTCAAGTCTGAACAAGCCCAGATATCCCAGCCTATCTTCATATGGCAGGTCTTCCAGTCCCCTGATCATCCTCGGGGCCCTTCTCTGGACCCTTTCCACGTTCTCCGCATCTTTCTTGTATAGAGTAGACCAAAACTGATGTTCTTTATTTAGAATTAGCAGTTTGGTCTGTAAGTTGTTTACATGCAACTTACATACTGGAAGATGAACACCAGAAGCCATTTGAATTGAGAAGACAATTACAGGTTGAACACATCCATTTTTCCATCTGCCTCATTGTGAATATGCACAGAATAACACTTACTGCTTTTATATAGGCTGCTTTTTGATTACAGTAAGTGCCTCAATGTTTGTTAGAGCTCAAGAACTAATTAGCTTCAAACAGTGGTTAAAATCACAGATAGCTGAGGCTATTCCACCTATGAATTGTGATTTGGTTCTCCACAGTCTTTGTCTCCTTGCCCAGTTTTATCCGTTGCAGCACAGCCGATAAAGGGCTGGTGTCGTGCGCTGTGTGCTCTTTGTCTCAGCCCTGAAGATGCCGACTTCCTCCCTTCTATTTCAGGAGGTCATTAGTGCTGATGAGATTAGAGGTTTATAACTTTAGGTCCAAGTCATTATTCCTAATTTAATCAATGCATTTGAAAATGTTTCCTCTAATAAAATTGTAATGACTTTACGTGATTTGTCATGCTTATCAAAAACATGGTTTTAACATTTTCATATTTAGAGGCACTGAGCGTCTGGAGAGGAGTATACATTAGTACATCATTGCTGGGCCAATTTCCTGCCTCTTCATCTCTCTCTCCCATAAATCAGAATAACCGAGTCAGTGTAATCTCAGTGATGTACAACCAGCGTGACACTGGAGTCAGGCTTTCACAAACATCTTAAAATCCTAGGAGAGGTCCCTTGTGCGAGCGGGATTGCTTCTCTGCCTCCACCTTCATCACACGGCTGTGTGCTTTGCCTCCACATGAAATAGACTATTAGCGGGCTTATGATGAAGGAGAAAATAACCATCTATAATGGAGAGGTTTGACTGGAGAAATGGCTTTTATGTTGCAAGGGGAATGAGATAAATAGCCCTCCACAGTGGGAACTGAATTACTAAGGCAAGGCGAGAGCTGTAACAGAACAACAGCCTTGTTCAGAGGCTTTTGAATAAAATTAATCCAAATGCTTTGTTTTCAGGAATGTTCAGGGAATGTGTTAGGACTACTATTAAGCTCAAATTCCTTCTATTATTAAACAGTCTACTACGCATTTGGGTTCAGGCAGGTGAAGTGAACTTACCGTGTGCCAGGTGGACTAGCCCCGTGCTTGAATGCACAGACCCTGTCTGAACACACTGCCATTGCTGTTTCATGTACTTCTTCCCCAAGATTGAATTCTGCGGGGTGAGGCAGAGATGGAAATCACACAAGTAACTAGCTCATGCAAGGAGGGAGAATTTGAGTGTGCCTAAGGTCAAATGAGCGGTCTGTTGGAAGACTGACATTTTTATTAGCTATGGAGGTCTTGTTTAGTGTCTAAAAAGCAGGGCGGAGGAGATGCAGGCGTGGATGCAGTGGTGATGGGGGGGCCAGTGCCAGGCAGTCTCTCTGCAGTGCCAGCAGAGGGGTGCCAGCAAGCTGGGATTCCCTGCTCAGACTTCGGAGGCGTTGACGCTACCACAGAGGAAGAGCCTACCTGTATTGCAGTGCTTGGGATATAAATGACTGTGTTCTCCTGCCCTCTACCTCTAACCCTAAGCCACTTGCTCCTCCTCAGGCAACAGTCCAAAAGCAGCATGTGGATGAAAACACCAAGAGAGGTTTTAGTCTGTGTTATAGTAGCACGGTGGCTGGTGGTACGGCAGCGTAACTGGCAAATCGCAGTAGGCAGATGGCAGGTCTCGCACTAAAAGGGAGGATGTGTAAACGAGCAAAGATAGGTTTTAACAGTCTTTTTCAAAGCCAGAAGTTTGTCACTGTATGAGCTCTCAGTCTAAACATCCCTGTGAAATTTCAAGCCTGAAATCTACTAGTGGTTTATTAAATTATTTTGGCAACTGAAATGGGTGCTGTGTGCATGTCCAAGTGCAGGGTGTCTCGGGCATTTGCTGTTCAACACAAGCCAGCCAGGCTGTGCCCGCTGCCTCTACGCTGGCTGCCAGGCTCCCCCAGGCTGGCCAACCCACCTCAGGTCTCAAGGGTGAGAGCTGACCCTGGGAAACAGTCATGCACAAAACACTTGAGTTTGTGGACAGGTTAGGGCAGAGCCGCGGCTGGCGAAGCAGTGGCGTGTTGGGTGTCGCTGGGCAGCCTGGCCTCCCCTAGCAGGTCTCTGCCTTTGGGGCTCCTTTGAGGCCACGTGCCTCTGCCGCCGCAGGAAGGGTTGGTTCGCAGTGGACTTTGGTCTTGAGGATGAGAACTGCTGATCCCTTCTGCATCCCCCGTGTTTGCCGTGCACAGCTGTGTGGTGTGTACTGCAGCACACCGGCTGGAGGGCTTAGCGGGGATGTGCCAGTGCTCTGCAGACAGCTGAAAAGATCAGGCTGGCTTTTCTTCCATTCTGACCTCTGTTCCTTTTTTTTCCCTGGCTGCTCTGTTTTAACAGCGAGATGCAGTTAAGGAGAAGGGTATTTCCTGTGGAGCATAAATTGCCATGTGCAAACATGTAATGTAATTCAGCTCTGTGGAACTGGAATATCCTGTACCAACAGCAGTGCTGGAGCTGCCCATTAGTAATGCCTATTTTCTTTTTTCAGCCTTTTTAATACTGCAGGGAAATAATTCTCTGTTCCCAGCACTTGACGGGTACAGTGATGTTAGATACCTCAGGAATGAGGAAAGGGTGATAAATGCAGTCACTGAGAACACAGAAACAGATTATCAGAAAATTAGGCTCAAACTGTTAGCAGCTTGAGCGGCAGATCCTCATCAAATCGGCAGCAATCAAAAACTAGCTCCAGTGATTCAACTGCCCTCCTTTTATCAGCATCAATAGTGCAACTCTCAGTAACATTTCTTGAGAAGTACATGTACTCTCTGGAGAACCATTTCCTTTTTCAGGTGCTCTTTTAATGATGATGGAAAGTTGGACTGAGTGAGGTGTCAAAAGCTCTTTAGCTTGTTCACTTCTGCAGCTTGTTACCCATGCCTGAGAGCTACTTCTACATGGGCCTCCATTTATGACTTTTCTGTTGTGTTTATCATTTCTTCACCCTCTTTGTATATCAGTAGTCTTTTTTGTTATTTTTTTTTTTTTTGGTCTTGCTCTCTATGACTCATGCCGTTAATTTTGTTTATGTTCCCACTCTGCTTAAGGGCCCCTCATTCACTCTAAGAATACTTTGCAATATGCAACATTTTATAATTTCTTTATTTTGTAGCCAGAAAAAGAAGTTAAGCCATGAAGCTTTATTTGTGGCATCAGAGAAAGTGATTCTGCAAAGGGCCAGCAGCATCAGTAGGGCTTGGTGGTATACGATGCTGGGCCCAAGCAAACTATGCATGAACTTAAAAATTCAGGGTGAAGCCATGGCTAGTTTGAGGCAGATAAACTAAGTTTATAACTCTGTCTCCTTTGAGCCAAATGGAAGAACCTCTGGAAACACCAGAAACAGCAACTTTGAAGAAAAGAGCTGCAGGTCTTACTTCATGCCAGTGATCCTGTGAACCTTGGTTGTAGATTGAACAGTCTGTTGATTAAAATAGTTGTGAGTTAGCTGACGGTAGCAGGGCCAAAAGGGACCCTGGGGGATGCCCCTTGGAAGCTATCGGTACATGAGTGCTGACGTGTCAGACCACATTAGCTCGTTTGAAGTAATTAGCAGTCGGAAGAAGTGGAATTAGGCTTGATTAGAGCAGTGGCTCTGGAGAATGGGTGTCACGCTGCCTGGCTGTTTTGTTATCTCCTCTGCCAGTGAAACTCATGGATGAATATTTTTGGAGAGGTAGAAGGTGGTGTTCAGCCATTGCACCTGAGTCCCACCCGAATGCAGGACTGCAGTGCCTTGGCTGGGGAGAGGCTGAGGGAAAGGAGCGCTCGCCTGTGTGTGTCTGCAAGGGGTGACATACCGGTGGTGGAGTTCAAGGCTTCAGATTTGTTAAGGGACCATCTTTTGTCTGATGAATGCAAAAGCTGTTTGCAGTTTCCTGAGTCGTGCATCAGGCATGCGCCGTACTGATATAGTGCATTTAGGAGCTGTTTGCTTTTACGTTCCCCTGCTATTTAAATAATAAAGTTTAGCTGGGTAGTCCCTGATCCTGCAAGCATGGAAGTGGCAACAAGAGGTATGTTTAGAAAGAAAATACAACCCTGGAACCTAATTCAGTGGTGCTCAGTTGCTGATGCTGGCTGAGCAGAGTATCGTTTGAAACTCTTGCTCTTAGGTATTTCCTCTTCTCTTTTTATTTACGTTATGGAGAAGATAAATCTGTTGAACAGCATCTGTGCATCACTACTGACATTTTAATTTTCAGTTAAAAGATTGTAATTAAAATCTGACATAATTTGGTGTGAAAAATGAGACTGAACCGACGTTGATGTATGTATCGATTTTGAGAACAGCTCTATCTGATTTATCCAAGCAGTAGCAATGTATGCTGGAAGGGACTCTGGTTGCTCCTTTTGTATAAGTTCTGCCATTATTCTACCAAGGTAATTATAAGGAGAGAAGTTTTGTCATAGTTTTTCCAGTTGCCTTCTGCTGGAGTTCTTCCTCTCTCATTCTGCCTGTCTTTCCTCTTCTGGATGCTGCGTAATCGTCCCAGTAAGACATGATTGCTCTATGGGCTTCAGGGAGGTATTTGTGTAGGAGAAAATGTTTGCTCTTGAAATATGGCTCAGAACATACCAAGTTTTTTATGATTTTGCAGGTTGCACTTAGGTGATGAAATCCCTTCGTGGCTCCATCATAGATGTGTGCTGTGTGCTCATGCCTGTGCGCTCATACCCGCATGTCCTGTCTGAATCCACAGGACTTAACACTGCTTTATTCTCAGTTACCTATGTTATTCACAAATGGAATATAAACATGTCCAAGATGTGTATTTAAAATACATTTATTTGCCAAACACCATCTATCTGTCTGCACAGGCTTAAATAGGAAAACAAGAAAAGATTTTCCAGGCCTTTTAGTCCCATTCTTCCCTATAGCATAAACACCTGCATCTTGTAGACTTAAGAGGCGTTTTCTGCCTCTGATAATTCTGGTTAAACTATAGGCAGTGTGTGAGACTGTGCATGTGGTCTGCTTGTGAACCTGGTTTTGCTTTTTCATTGGATTTGCTCTGCACAAAACTGCAGAAATAAACATTTTTTGTGTCATCGCTGTTTAAGCATATAAAAAGGAAATGACTGGGATCGTGAGGCACTTGGGTATCCTTTCTGGTATTGCTTGAAAAACAAAAAGGAAAAACATATGCACTGAAACTTTTAAGTAAGAAGCCAACATTTTGTATTATCCAAGCTGAACTGTTTATTACATCTTGCTTAATCATTGGGGAGTTCATGGTCAAAGAGATATATATCATTTAAGTTAAGAAGTTTCAAGTCCGTTTCTCCTGCCTGTCCTCACAGCATGTTTATGGTCAGAAGTGAAAAGGATTAGCTTTCAGATGCTTAGTCAATTTTTTTTCTGAAGATATCCCAAGCAGTCTACTTGAAAAAACGCTCAGGAATAGTGTGCAGTGTCTTTTCTGCACTTGCAAAGAAACACTTTATTTTACTAAGACAACTGTTTAATTTATTTTTGCTGCATACTGATACATTCCTACCATGAAGATGTGATTCACAAAATGTGTAGGTTTGATACAGAATTAGAGCAATCTCTGAAAACAGAGGGGTGGTTTTGTGGCTCAATATAACAGCATGTCAGCAGTATTCACAGCTCCTCTGCCCTCTACTTCCTGCACGACTGTGGGTGAGTGTCTGAGATCAGAAAAGCACTAAAAAAAATCTTTCAAGTTTCACTGAATAGAGTAGATGCATGTTTAAACATTTAATTGACTCAGCAAGAGTTGGGGATGTATCATCATCTCTAAGCATCATGCAAAGCAAAGTAACTGGACTTCTGCTCAAGTGGATGTTACTCTGGAGTCGGATTTGTTGCTTCAGTGGTTGGTATGTAAGTACTTCTGAATACAATCATATGTGACATCTGTACTTGAGCTTTTCAGAAATGGGTTGCATGGAAAACCTGCTGCGTATGCAGTCTTGTATGTTCTCCTACTTGAATTTCGGAATTCAATTTCAGACCTTCTGTTTTCAAGCAGCAGAGAAAGAGAAAGCTCACTGAGTGAGCATTAAGAGATCCAGAATGAGTGTGCCACCAAAAATAAGCTATAGGGTAACAGATCAGTTCAGTTAATATGCAAAAAATGTTCTTCACAGATTTAGTTACTTTCCTTCTACCACTAATGATAGCCATGTTGACCCTGAAATCAAAGGATGTATTTAGATCCTTTCCAAATTTATCCTTTGTGATTTAATATTTTGGCTACATTCTGGATGATGTGGCTTCCGTAGTTTCATACACTTTCCTAATTTTGCATGTGAGTTTGTTCTGGGATGTGCTGTTATTGCTAGTAGAAAAATTATGCTTTCTGTCAGGGTTTAGGAAGAGACCGATAACTGAAGTTGTATTATGCCAGCCTTTTAATACGGAAAAGTACAACCAAAATCTCTCCGTGTTAGTGGCACACACACTCACTGAATGACCGCACTTCACTTGGGGCACTTAGACTGGTGTTTGCATTTTCAGATAATGGCAGATGATTGCAGGATGAAGCGTTCATTTTTTTTCATGAAGGCAATAATACCATTTCAGTTTGCTGAGCTGCAGCAGTGTGCTTTGATCAATAGAGAACATTCAGCAATTACAGAGTATCTGACATGCCTCAATTTACCCAGTAGCTGAAAAACTCATTGACAGGTAATTTAATTGGCTTTGGGAAATTAGTACATAGTTAAAAAATATTTGCTACTTTACTGCATACAAAGAGTTGATTATTTTTCTTCTTTCAGTTAATAATGATTCCGACTGAAAAGACTGCCTGGAAAAAAACCACACTTTAATTCATTTTGTTCATGTATAGGCAAAAGGAGGAAAATATTTTCCATAAGTTTCAATATTGATTCAAAATCGAAAACCAGCAGAGATAAAACCCGCTGAAATTAATGAGCTATGGAGTTTACTGTCTATGGTAGTTCGAATAGATTTTTTTTTTTTTTTTCGTCTACCTGTAAATTGTCTGGTGCTATTACAGTGTTTTGTACTGTTCTCCAGACTCCAAATATACCTTAAAAGAATGTAGCCAGAAATTAAGAATAGATTTTCCATAAACCTCATCCATTGCTTCTATGGGCTAGATTCTGCTTTCATTACCTCCAGGTAAGTAAAGAACAATTGCTTTGTGTGAACTAAGAGATTTTAATCTGATTCAGATTATTAATAGCATTCAGGCATACGTATTTTACCACCTTGCTGAACTACAAGACTGAAGCGTGTGCATACTATTCAGTATATACAAAGACGTTGTGCACACTGTTTTCTGTGTTTTCTGTATTTTTGCTTTAAGAAGCATGGTGATAGTGTTAGAAACTACACTGAAAAACAGTGTATGCTGTATACAATAAATAGAGCTGTTGTGCAATTACATAAGGTAATTCAGATGAAAGAGTCAGTATGTTCTGCATCTGAGAGGAGACTTAATTAAGACAGACAAATTCTCCTGGGTACAACAAAGCAGTTCTCTTGGTAGAGTCCTGATTATGCTGGAGTTCTTTTAAATGCATTACCAAATTCTTCATTATTATAATTAAACAGATATAATATATGTCTGCCCTTCATTACATAAAGCTTTGCTTTAGGGTTAAGACTGAAAACTTTATGAAGAGCTTTGAAATTGAAAGCTGACAGGCAAAGCAAATGAATTCTGTAATTTTCTGCAAACTACATAATTTTTTAATTATTGCCATTTTTAGTCTTCCATTAAAAGATAGACACATTAAAAAAATAGTTAAATGGCATATTTAGAGCAATGTGGTTTTCCTGCAGCCATCAGCTGAGAAAAAAAAAATCATCTGTTAAAAGGGATCTCAAAAGCTGGCTACTCCCATGTAAACTGGACTTGGAGCAGCCCAGCCTGAAAATGCACACGTGTCTCCTGCTCCCCTGGTTCTGGAGCACTCACTGCTGCCTGTTTCCTGCCCACCTCTGGTCTCTTCTTCCAAGGGTTAGCAACTCCTGCAGATAAATGGAGGTGTATTATTTTACCCTTTATTTACCTTGGAGCAACATGTTGAGGACTGTTCATTGCTCATATGCCCAGCTAAAGGAACTGATGAAAAATTACAAGAAAGAAGAGAGGGAGGTAATTCTTTTAGAGTAAGAAAAAGGTTTTTCCCTAAAATTTATCTTTTCACCATATCTGCTTATGTAAAAACCACACTGATAAATTTAGAATCTGTGTTTCCCTATTGTGAAGGATTAGCTCTAGAAGTCTTGAAAAACCAGACCGATGATGTTTAACAAGGACTTGAGGAAACGTTGGATGAACAAATGCACAGGTACATCTCTTTTATGCTGACTAGGATATTAACAAATGAATGATGTGACCGGGTGTCTAAGTGTTTGTAAGATTAAAGCTTAAAATGAACAACTGCTAAATCACACAGTTGTTGCAAATAATAATCTGTTTTAAAGGACCCATTAAATGGACTGTTGAGTTCTGAGCTAATTTTTGTCCACAGAAAAGTGGTTGCTAGTGGTTAGCAGCATTTTCCTGTGAATACCTTTCCTTCAGGTTTTTTACGCTTGTTGTAAATAGCTTCCATCCTTGTGATTCTGAAGTAATGTAGAAAGTGTCAGGTTTGCTTGACAGGCATGGCTTTTGCTTAATTCTCTGCAGCATAATTGTATCACACATGATTTCTGAACCAAAGCTCAGTTATGCCACGCTTCTGCCACCATTGGTGCGTGTTTGCAAAATTAAACGTTGCCAGTATTGAACAGATGTCTTTTAGTTCCTTCTGATACTGCTTTGAGGAGAGTGCCTGTTGGTGTTAATGAGGACTGCACAAGATGATAAGGGAAGCTTGTGCTTTAGCAATGAGGCCTGTGCCTTTCCATCCTCAAAAAGGCAGATACAAAATTTGGTGTTCCCAAACCAAAAAATTTCTCAAACCTGCTGGCCCAGCTGCTCCCATCCCTGGGGCTAGATGCCTCCTTTTCTGCCCTGTTTATCACCCCTAGGCCAGGGGAAGGATGGAGATCCTGGCAGGTCTTGGTGAGTAATGCAAACATTCAGCATCTGCATTGGTAAAAATTTTGAATATGCCCACTTATGAGATTCGCGTAATATGATTTAATGAGGCTACCACAGCTGTCTCTTGAGTACTTATTTCCTTTGTATTAATGGGGACATCTCTATTTTGCTTTTAAGGTATACATTTAATTTGTTATACTGTTGCTAGGTAGACTGCTGAAGTCATTGTTTCACTTGTATGTGGGTTTTAGCCCCGGCGCCTCCTTTATCAGTGTAGGGGCGTGTTTCATGGCTTAGTGTAGTCAGCTCTAGATCAGAAAAGCACTATTTATACCTACATTTATCATTTATACCTACAACCTGGCTTCTCAGCCTAAGGGTGTTAAAGATGAATATATTGCATGCACTGTATGTGTAGCTGCAAAGATAAAAAACTGTAGATGGGAGTAAAACACTTCTACTATTTCTTAGTATGTGTATACATCCAGACATGCCTTGATACTCATATCTACCACTCTGTAGAAGAGCAATCAACAAGTTTTCCCTAATCCTGATTTTGTAATGAAGCTTGTTCACAAGGAATAGTAAAGCACAAATAGGACAACCGAAGTCCACAGGCATGTCACATGCTGGGGGAGGTGGACCACGCACCCACCCACGCCAGCCAAGCTGGGGAGTGCTGGGGCTGCTGCAGAGATCTGTCTTGTGGGTTCCTGTGGAGGCGGTGCCTGTGCCCCTGCAGAGAGCTTGCACACCAGCTGTACTAACTCCTACAGCTCAAGGATGCTCTCCTAAATTGATAAACAATTTCCTTGCAGGAGCTAATGCATCTGTTGGATATGTTGAAACTGGCTTTTCTCTCTCACAGAAAGCTGGGGCCTTTAGACAGCATGCTCAAGGCAAAATTTCCCTCCCAAGTGCATTATAGACCAGCTAAAATGATGCTGCTATTTCGCCCACATGGTTCGTAGTCGGCTTTATGTATTCTGTCTCAACATATTTAATAATTCAATTATGACAATCAAAATTAAAAAAAAAAATTCCATTAATCTAGTTTCATTGCTTTATTTATTTTTCTAACTTTATTGATAAATTTAAGGATTGGTGTTGATTTGAATCAGCATAAATGTGATTAATGAAGATATAATTTAAGTTGATTAAGAAGAGCTTAAAATAATGTGATTAGACTATGGAGATTTGGGTGGCTTATTGGATTACACATTTTATTCCTGGAGGATTGCTGTAAGATTTGGAATTAAATTAAATTGGTCATCCTATTGTGAAACCCCAGTGCCTGGTAATCTCCTGTGCCATGATACCAGACCAGAAATCATAGTCTGTCCACAGTCACATTCATGTATTTTTGATCTAATACCTAAATAATCAGGTGAGAAGATACCACTGAAATCTGATCTGCATTCCATTATGTAGAGCTCAAATGAAATCATGTTTGATCTCATGGGACACCCTTTGGGAGGAATCAGGTGCTGATGAAAGCCTTTTTAGTGATAGGGACTCTCCTGCCATCCTTAAGAAGCTGTGACTGTCATCGGCTGTCCTCACTGTGCATTGCTTTTGGTATGGTTGGCTGCAAGATGTGGCTTCTTTTTGTTTGGTTGGTTTGCCCCTTTTTTTTGTTGGTTTTTTTTTAAGTCTTAGCTTTACTTTGAATGTGTCCTTTGAATTTTTTCCTTTTATTAATTTGGACTTCTGCAATTGCTCCAGACCAGACAATATATGTAGTGAACTAAAAGAATCTAGAATTTCTTACTCAAATATGTTTTCCAAAATTTTCCTGGTTCTTGTGGCTCTTGTGAACTTTCTCCAGTTTTGAAGGTAATTTCTAAACTGAGAGTATCACATGATGGACAAAACCAAAGATATTAGAACTTTTATATCCTGAGTAGATACTGTGTTTATATAACCAAGTATACCATTGCAATCTTTTTGTTATATTACGTGTTGATCATCTGTGATGACGAAGTTGTTTTGTTTTTTCCCCAAAATTATCATTTACTGGACCAAAATCCTGTAAATAAGGCCTGCCCCTTGTGTTTCTACATTTCTGACCTCGTACTCTGTCCTTGTTTGAACGTACCTTTTTAAAAATTTATTTATTTTAATGCAATGCTTGTCAAGTAATCATTTGACATTTGATCACTGATCCATAGTCTTTGTTATTCTTCACTATTCAAATCTTGGATTTCTATCGTCTCCACACTCCGTGTATATTGACTTTATGCTTTCTTCCAGGTCACTCTAAAAATCTTAAATATTGTTGGGCTAAGAATGGGTCCCTGCAGGATCCCATTTGAATATATGTACATGATGGGTCTTTCACATTTACTGTTGCATTTGAGAACTATCATTTATCTTGTGTGTGATTCATGTAATGTCTTCTGAGTTTATTTTTATTCCTATATCTTCTTAATCAAAATGTCATTCAGTACCAAGTCAAATGCATTACAGAAACCATAATATATTATGGTCTAAGTATATTACAATGACTTTATTATATGTATCAACCAAACTTTAAATCTTATAAATGAAGAGATACCAGGTTAGTCTGACAAGCTGTTTTCCTTAATATTGGAAATACTTAATGCAAATCATCTTTTTATTCCATTTTAATCAAATCTTTTTTCAGCTTTTCTGTTACTTTGACAATACCCATTCACAGATATGCTGCAAAACCAGCATTCAGAGGTGTCATGAAGGAGAGTAACCAGTAGGACAGGTTTTTCTTTAGATAGGTCTTTAACTAATTTGACTTTTCCTCCTTAGTTACTCTGGAATTCTCTTACTATCATTTAGTGAATAAACGCTATTTTGTGCTATTAACAATACCAGTGTTCTTGCCTAGCGATGGACTGTTGGTGGGAATCAGCCTGTTAATTTTCAAATTAATTGTCTAGACCTTCTCTGCTGTAACTGACACCTGCCACCAAACCCTTCTCCCACTTTTATCAACTCCACTGGTTGCTATTTCCTCCTTTGTCTATTTTCTTCCTTTAGAAATTTCCTAATTTTCCTTACTTTGTAACTTACACCAACAACTTCTCCTACTTTCAGTTCACAATGTATTGCTTTCTTGTAGCTGGTTTAACAGGCAAAGTTTTTAACCAGCGTAACCTTCTTTATGACTTACCTAGCTCAGGTAGTGTTTTCCATGGACTCACTGAAGCAAATTAGATGGTTTACCGACAGATCATCCTCTTCTGTCAGGTTTTAAGGAAGACTTCCCACAGATGGAACAGAGATCTCTTTAGTTGTTTGGTTTTTTTTTTTAAAAAAGGTCTTTCAAGTTCAGATAGGTTGGAGTCATGCAATTTTCTCTCAGTGAAAGTCCTTAATTTTAGTTGTGGTGGTTTCTTTTTTTGTCTGTAAACAAAGGATGCAGAGAAGGTCTTGCTCTGATTTAATGTCTCTGACTGAATAATTTCTTCAAAATACTTAAAGTGTATGTTATTTGGAAGAGATGCAGAAATAAACAAAACCACCACAGTTAAAAGCCTGCGGGAAGGTGTGTGCATAGTCTGTTGGGTTCATGTTTGAATTTGCGCGTCATAAGATGTGCAGCATGATGCTGTTCTCCCAGATGCCCTAGTGACTTGGGAATAAAAAGCCCGTCTTCTATAGTTTTGAAGACTTCAAGCTCAGTAGGTTCTATCTAGTTTGAATGCTAGCACTCGCCAGCTTCTGTGGATCTCGGGGGTTAGTGCCGCAGTTTATTCTGCACAGGGAGTGCAGCCTGTGCAATCACACCAAGATGTGGGTACTATGAGGAGGGTGGCCACAGCAGCATATAGAGCAAGCCGTGGTTTCCCTGCTGGCAGGACCATGGGTGAGGACCCTGAAGCTGAGTCAAGGATCTCCATGTTAGCTCGCAGATGTAGGTGTGGCTGCACCCACTTCTCTGCTAATGTGTGGAGCAGCTTCTAAATCTTCTATGGAGAGTGGGAAGTTGCTCTGGTTTCCGTGCTTTGGAAGGACATTGTGGCAGTGTCCTCTGCACTGGCTGCAGAGCTGCCATATCTGTGACTAACAAAAGAGATGAACGTTAATGCCGTGCTGAGAAGCGCAGATGTTGCAGTGCTCATTTTCCTGTTCCCCAGAGCTGTGGCAGCCCTTATGTCAGGGTGATGCTGTAACTCTCAGTGACCTTGCACAGTGTTTGATAGTAATATTTTAGAGTCCTTATGGTCACGGTGCTGAGAGCTGTCAGGAAGATGCTGAGACACCAGATCTTTTGTGCTTCCCAGCTCTTGATCTTGGGTTTTCTTCATTTTTATTTTTTTTTTACTGCAGGTTCAGACTGGTTACATGGCCTGTGCACTTGTAATACCTTTGCTCCATGTATGCATAAAGAAAGAGTGGATGGAGCATGGCTTCCCATCAGTCCCTTCTGTGGGCTGCCTGGACATTTTCTCCAGAGGTAGCTCATTCTACCATGATTCACATTTTGGTCAGTACAAAGCCCCACCGCTGCAGTCACCTCTGTAAACCTGACATTGATGCAGAAGTTTTAACTAGGTATAAATGAAGGAAGTTCATGTTGCCTGAACTCCATCAGTTACTCTTGGTGCTGGCTTGTCTCCAGATTGGATTTAAGGCATGCATTTGATCAAGTAATTTGGAACCTTCAGAACTTAAAAGACTGTTCTGCTGTGCTAGCCAGTGAGAGTGGTGATCAGCTCAAATACTCAAGATGGGTACTTAATAAGGACCCCTGGTTTGGTTACTCACCTCGTCTCCCTGGTCTGAAACAACACTATCTGTGGGATTCTGATACAGACTGCTCAGCACAGCTTGCTTACCTGCAGATGGGAACTGGTAAGAGCTGCGGTTTGCTTTGCATAGAGGGAGGAGCTCTGCAAGACGAGTCTGTGGTTGCTGTAGGGTTAATTGCTTTAAATAGATACCCCTTTTAATTTTTGCCTCAAATGCATTCAAAAGAGAATCTGTAAAAGAACAAGGGTTTGTACGATGGAGCTCTCCTGGGAATGCTGCAGCCAAGATCTCGTTTTCCCAGGGCTTGCTGCTACTGCTTCTGCTTTCAGAACCTTTCTCAGGTTTAGATTCCCTTAGAGAATAGAAATAAATTCAATCCATGTCCAAGGTGCCCTGGGAGACTCATAAGCATGACAGCCTGTGAGCAACCCAAGTACTTGGAAATAACAGAGCATTTGGGAGTGGTGGTGGTTGGAGACATTATGTTCAGTGGGCTGTGTCAGTCCCTTCCAAACTGAAAGCCACCTCCCAGCTAAAAGCAGATCTGGCACCTGGGGTGTCCTAAGTGAAGATCATTGTTCCGCATGGAGGATGAAGAGGATCCATGAAAAATCCTCTGCATCAGGTGCGGTCTTCCATAGGGTTATACAGAGACATCATGTGTGTATATTGAGGTGTCATACAGGAATTTATTTCTCACTGTATATACTGCTTCATACATAAAGGGATATTTGCACCTTTATTTAAGGCCTGTCCTTGTGGAAAACGGTTGAATAATGAAGTGTAAAGAAGAAACTTCAGGAACAATGATGGCAGAAGGAGCCATGAAATGGTAGCCTCATTACAGGCATTCATGTTCTTATGCTCTTGGAAGCTTCTTGATTTTGGCTTCATGGCCCTAATTATAAAAGCAGGTAGAAGTAATAACTTCGGTGTGTACCATGCCAGAAAATAAACCCTTCTGGCATTGCACGGTTTCCATTTCCAGAATGTTTTCAGATGGAGTCTTTATGTGCTGCTGCTTTTTCCTTTTGCTCTTATTTGTCATTTTTAAAGCAAAGGTAAATTTTCTTCAAGGTAAAATTGGATAAATGTGGCAATGCTAGTGATTTAAAAAAGACATTAAAAGAAAAAAAGCAAACACAACAAAGCATTCTTTGAACAGCACATAATTTTGGTTCAGATGTTTTTCTCAAAGATTTCCTTCAGACATGCTGCTTTACCTCTCTCCAGCCTTACACTCTGTTATTTGAAAGGGAGTTTTAGTAATGGACAGGAAGAGAAAAGTAGACAAGGCTTCATAGTCTTGCCTCCTGTTGTACTTCATCAGGAACTATTCAGTATCCCAGAATAGTTAAGCTATTGTCTTCACACTTTTTTTTCTGCCCTCGGGATGCCTTTTTTACAGGGCAACAGTTCCTCCCCTTTTGATCAGAAGCTGACTGTAATTATTATAGTTTCTTGGTGACAGTCCACTACTCACACCCAATGTTTGGGTGATCCTGGGGAGTTAAGAAAAGCCCACTGTAAATGCTGGTATTACTCTTCCCCATGACACTTTTCATTCTTCTGTGTCTGAGATCCCTTAGTCATTTCTTTCACATGAATGATGACAGTGCTTAGGCTTCTGTGAGCTCAAGTTAAACTGCTAGTTGGATTTGCAGACATGCTAGTGTGACTGTTTTGGTAGCTGGAAAATTTTTGGACACTGTGTTCTCGTGTATCTGTCTATGTCATATTTTTGGTCTGCCATATATTTTCTGTTTATTCCATTATATGTGTATCTCAATTTCTAAGAGCACATGTGTTAAACTTTGGATCCAGTCTTTATTCCACATGTGCTCAAATCCCTGAATTAGCAGGAATTTTGCCTTGAAGAGTCTACTGAGGTTGCTCCCACGACACTGACGTCTGCTTTCGCAATCTGCTGAGCTGTGCAGTTAGCCCAAGCGCGACCGGCAGCGTCCCTGCGGCTGCCTTTGCCAGACAGGAGGTTATTTAGTTGTTCAGCCCCTATGCAAAGGTAGCTGCTTTGTGCCATGAGATGTCAGCATGGATGAATTTTGAATAGGTAGCCTTTTTTTTGTTGTCCTGTGAGTCATCACTGTGGATATCTGATACTTACATCCTACAGGCCTTACCAAGAAAGATTAGAAGGAGTTAACCTCGCTAATTTGTTGTGATAGCACAGTTTGTGAGGAGAGCTGATAAAATCTGGAAAATGGGCAATCCTGGAATGCTCTCTGAAGATGGCCAGAACGTGAATGAGATTCACAGAAGAAATCTTTTTTGTCCTAGTAATGAACACCAGTTTCCAGTGATCATTGCTACTTGTAGTAATCACATACAGGTCCTATGAGTTCAAGTGCCGAGTTGCATCTCTCATCAGATGGACTAAGTCTCACACACACATGAGATCTAGTTACAGCCCTGCCTCCAACATGGGCTTTCTGTGTGCTCTTTGATAGTTTATATAAACGTTCCTTGTTCTGACTGACTTCATTACAGAAAAATTACACCATCATTTGTCAACCCACTACACAGTGTTTTGAGTGCCACTAATGACTCACTGGCTTCTTTCATGTCTGAAGGTACATTCTTCCACCAAGAGTACTGTAAAGCTTTAAAATTGTGGAGGACTGGGATTCTGTCTGTGTAAAACTGAAATATCTAGAAGCGTCTCCAAAACCCTCATCCTGAAAAATTAATTAGTTTCCACAAGACAACAACAAAAACCCCAAACAGGTAATCAGTTGGCGAACGAAGTGGATCATCTGGAGTTTCCAGAGCAGATAGCTTTTAGGATGCCCTGCTTATTACAATCTATTTGTGAGGCCAGACTAAGCCATCTGTTATTGATTTCTTAGTGTTAGGTTCATGGGAAATGGCAAAGATCAGAATAAAACTTCTCTTTTAGCAGTGGTGGTACTCACTGGTGAAAAGGTGAATTGGTATTTGGGGAAATGGCTCTTAACTGCACTTAGTAAGCTTAGCCCTCAGCATCATTACTGGATTTCACATCATTTCACAGAAGCCCTGTGGCTCCTTAAGGGCTTGTGATATCTTTGGGAAAATGATGCTTTTTGCTGTTCTCATCCTACTTAGCAGAATCCTGAAAGGCTGTTGATGCTTTAGAGGCTCTTCAGGTAACTTAATTTCAGACAAATAATAATTCATGACCTTGACTTCCATGTACAGGGTTGCTATATGGCTCTTCTTACTGCCCTGTTTCTCAACTTCATTCTCAACAATTTATCTCCTATAGTTTTGACAAAGGGGATGGAATGAGATGGAAAGCATTTTTATTCATTTTTTTTTTTTAATCCCACATATTTATTTCTGTTAGCTCTTTGATTTAAACAGCAGAAGATTGAGCAGTCAAAGGTCAGGGTGGATGGGGTGGAGTTTTCCCACAACTGCTGATGGCTTACTGATCCCACTGTTTACACATCCAGTCCCTATGACGAGGATGATGTGTTCAACAGGAGAGCTTCTCCTATTTTGGGAGCGTGCTTAGACTGGAGCTCTGAGTCCCTCCTTTAGAAACGTTTAGAAAATGTTAGGATGCAGTCAAGCCAGCACTCAGACGTCTCCCTGGTGTTAACTGATTTCAGAGCAGCTGCATGTACACCGAAAGCTAAGCATGTCTTGAAGTCGTCTTGCTCAGCAACAGGAGTTGGAGTCAGCCAGTTAGGTCACCTTATAGAGGGTATCCAAAGACCTGAAGAAAACCATAGTTTGAATCACTTTGTAAGAAGCGTCTTGCCTTTGAAAGCACAAGGTTTCCCATATAAGTAGGGATTTTCTTTCTGTATGTGTACATTGCATGCAAACTGGTAGTGTTTGTTTCCAATATAGAGCTGGGTTGTGTTTGGTAAAGAAGGTCTTAGGGTGGAAAACCTACAAATTAGTTGCTCTTTTTCACACTGATGTAGATTTCTCTTTTTTTGGCAAATGACATTCTTTCCTTCTTTCATTGCCACAATAAATTCAGTGTCATCAGTACAAATGACTGGAGATAAAGGGATGTCCTAGGCCAGTTACTGTGTGGTAAGATCAATTTTGATGGACTTAGCATCTTGGAGAAAAATGCTAATATTCAGGGATGTGAGATCATTGTGCTTTCTGATTACTTTGCTTAATGAAGGGGAACAAGTGCTCTTGTGTGGGTGAACACTGTAGAGAGTTATTCTGATAATTTGCAGTGTGAATGTTTTTAGCAGGTAGCACAAGAGATCAGACTTGCTATTTATTCACGTAAGAGGTTGGCAGCTTTTAGTTTTTCCAGGTGGCTGTACCTGTTCCTGCTCTTAATGTCCAGTGAAAGATAGAATGGAGCGAAATGTAAAACGGGGAGCCAAAGTGCATTTAAATCATCTTCTCTGGGCTCTGATGTGAGTGGAGCCCAGTGGAGGTAGGACACTTCTTCAAGAAAATGCTCCACTGCTCCCTTGGGTGATCCCTTGGAGCTGGAGGTGTGTGGCCTGGTTAAGACATGGCGTCAGGATCTGGAGATGCTTTTTAAGCAATGTGAATGGGATAGAACAAAGGCGACTGCCTGGCTTGTCTGGCTGTGAAGACAGCATTTGAGCTTACAGAAACATATTTGAGGTTTTGCAACACTAGAATAAAAAGTTCTTCATAATTATGAATGAAAAATGTTGCATTAAATCTCAATTAGTAGCTCTCACTTTGAAAGACTATGTTCCTGTTCTGTGGAGACCAAGAGAGGAATAGCTGATGCAGTAATAAGCTCAGTCAGCAGCTGCAGTTTTGCAGGGTTCATGCATATGATACAGTAGATTGGGGAGATTGTTAGTGTCTGCTAAAATAATCCTATCAATGTCAATAATACTCAAATCTTGTTAATTTTAGACATTTAGCGAGTTAGACTTGAATTCTATTAAATTAATTTTAAAAGATGTGGAAGTCCTACTCGAAGATGAAGAACTGCTGTTGTACAATTCTGATGTCCTTTACATACCACCAAATGTGAAACTAGATGTATCCATCAAAAATAAAAGCAGGGAAAGAGGACACAGAGGGTAATCTAATTCTCTCCAAAATCCTTGAGAAGTTAAGACTGAGTGTTAAAAGGTGACTTTTGTTGATTCTCTATTAGGCCAATTAGATTTTTTCCCCACATTAGTATCCCCAAAAAAGCCGATTAATTCCATGGGTTATTTTCATCAAAAAACACAGGTAGGTTGGAACTAAAAATAATTGGCTTTTATTTTCTGCAGAAAAAAAAAAATCAGTCACATAATAATTCCTACCTCTCTAGCAAAGGCAGAATGGCAGACCTGTAGCTAAATCAGTGGTGATGTTGCTTTGATGAGTTTTCCAGGTCTGGCCCCGAGGAACACTCTCTGTCAAGGAACGAATCACTGCAGATTCAAAGGCCATTAATACATCCTCCTATATGAGAAAAATAATCTTAATTAATCATCAATCTTAGATCTAAATATTGCTCGTGTAAACCTAAACAAATAAGAAAGAAAAAGCTTTTCTAGAATCCATGAGGTAATTAGCTGTATTTTTTGCATTTATTGGCATCTATTGCTTGAAGGTTTTCATGATCATAGCTGTGTATTAGAACACAGGATGTTAGTGCAGGAACAGAATATTTTAGCAGAAAACTGTAATTTAAAAAGTAACTGACCCAAGGTACTTGCTTCCTTGACTTTCTTCCTATTTTTAAAGACCAGTTCTCGTAATAAGTACTACAATAAATGGCTAGAGTAATTATTTTTATCAGTAGAAGTCACTGTATCAGTTTATTGAGAAATCTTTAGCATAAGAAGTTTAGGGTTTTTGATTTTGTTTCCCGCTGATCCTGTGCCTTTAAATTCTGTTGTTGGGTGGCTGGGGTTTTGTCAATATTCTGGATGTTGTTGAAGGAAGTGAGTGAGTGACAATAGCGATTTGGTAGAAACATTTCTACTGACTGATTTACTGAAAATATTTATACAAACGAGCAAAGAATGAGCAGAGATGTTCTTACAAGCACCAAGACTGATGCTCTGTGACTGGGAGGGTTACACAGGGTCCTGCTTGGGCTCAGACAGTGCAGAGCAGCGGAAGAATGGAGATGGGTGGATGGAGGGCACTGCTAGAGCAGGGCTTGCATTTAGGAGTTGCAGGGTATCACTTGAGGAAGGGTGAATGACATAGCAGATAAATGGGAGCTGCAGGAAACCAGCTTCTTGGGTAAGGGAGGGAAGTCCAGGCTGCAAAGGGTTTGGAAGCCAAAGGTTTTGGTGTCTCAAAGCAGGTCCCCAGGCGCTGTCAGGAAGCTGATTCCTGGTGCAGATCTCATGGCTGGGCCTAAGGGCAGTGTGGTGAAAGGCTGTGTGCCTATACCCAGCATCAACGTTTCTTTGTCTTGAGACTCCTTCTCAAAATCTGGGCAGAAAAAGTCCCTTCAACAGCAGACGATGTAGAACAAGGAAAGTATTGCTGGTGGCTAAGGAAATAGGAGGGTAAATAATTTTTGCAAGTGTTTCACTATTAACTAAAGCCTTGAATGATGTTTTAAATTTTTTTTTTGTAGCTGTTGGATAGTTTATATACCAATGGAGTAGATGGAAATCATGCAGAGAAAAAAAAGAATGATTTGCAATTTACAATTACTGTGAAATGTTTTGAATTGATATTATGTTGGGAAAGATTTAAATTTAGTTGCTGCACTAAAATTACAGAAAGCTTTGCAGGCAGCTGGGTTGACATCCAGCAAGCAGGTATGTAGTTGATACTGAAAAGACAGTCATGTGTCTAGCTAAGTATTTTCTCAAGAGAAGTTAGGATATATGCCCTAAAGAAAAAGGCTTGCCTGGTTGTCCTTTTTCCCACAGTGCTTTGTGATCCTGGTACACAGAAATTAGCAGAATAGCTTCTTTTCAAAGCAAATGGAGAGACAGGAGAGTGTGAAATAGGTTAGGGCTTATCGGGGGCTATGTGGACCTCTCACGAGAGCAGCCGTGAGAGCCATGAGGTTGTGCAAGCAACAGAGATGGGCTTCTCGGCCGAATGAAAACATCTTTTGCCAAAGGACACTGAAGCATACGGATAAGAAAGCTCAGACTCTCCTGGCTGTGGATCTCAGAGGTCTGATGCATGACTGTTGTTAGCTTTTGTTTTAGTTTTCCTTGACATGTCCAAGGTTGCAGAAGAGAGGCAGAATTGAGGCAGAACACTCATCTGCCAAGCACCAAGGTATTGTGTATCCCCACTGGCACGCTGACCCGTCCCAGACTCTCCTCCCAGCACTGCTTCAGAGACTTCTTCCCCTTCTCCTCCCGCATAGACTGAGACTCTCTCATGCCCTTTTATCCCAACGTTCCTCTTTTGTTCTTGATATCTCTTAAATCTTGGTGAGATCCACCCCACTTCAGGTTCTACAGACCTTAACCAGGTGTTAGAGTTTTCCACGAAACCCCTCTTCCTGTATCTATCTATTTTGAAAATGTACGTGACACAACCAGATACCACCTCCTCACAACTGTAGTGAGTTGCTGAGATCTGGGAAGCAGTTTAATAGCTACAAATGTCACTCGTGAAAACTTGGTATCTCTAATACTACAATCAATCAAGTTGCTCTATAGCTTATTGTATTTTATAGTTCAGTAGGGAACTGAATTGTGAGAAGGGATAGTGTGTTGTGTTTTGAGGTTCTGAAGAACATGGATTATCTTTACATAAACATATCTTCTCTATTGTTTATGCACTTGTGGAATGGCCAAAGAAAACTTAATCATTCTGAGTTTTTATGTAATTATTCCACAGGATCCTTCAAACCAAAAATGTGGAAGAAAGAAAACAGTGTCCTTCAGCAGCATGCCATCAGAGAAGAAAATAAGCAGCGCCAGCGACTGTATCAGCTTTATGCAGGCTGGGTGTGAACTGAAGAAAGTTCGTCCAAATTCGCGGATTTATAATCGTTTTTTCACTCTGGATCCTGACCTGCAGGCTCTTCGCTGGGAGCCTTCCAAGAAGGACCTTGAGAAAGCCAAGCTTGATATTTCTGCCATAAAAGAAATCAGGCTAGGGAAGAACACAGAAACATTCAGGAATAATGGACTTGCAGACCAGATTTCTGAGGACTGTGCACTGTCGGTAATTCATGGTGAGAATTATGAGTCCCTTGACTTGGTTGCCAATTCAGCTGACGTGGCCAATATTTGGGTATCAGGATTAAGGTACTTGGTTTCTCGTAGCAAACAACCCCTGGATTTGATGGAAGGCAGCCATAATACCCCACGATTTGCATGGCTAAAAACTGTATTTGAAGCAGCAGATGTTGATGGTAATGGCATAATGTTAGAAGATACATCTGTGGAGCTAATAAAGAAACTTAACCCCACCTTAAAGGAATCAAAAATTAGATTAAAATTTAAGGAAATCCAGAAGAGCAAAGAGAAACTGACAACACGAGTAACAGAAGAGGAATTTTGTGAAGCGTTCTGTGAACTTTGCACAAGACCAGAAGTTTATTTCTTACTGGTGCAGATATCTAAAAACAAAGAGTATCTAGATGCCAATGACCTCATGCTGTTTTTAGAGGCTGAGCAAGGAGTGACCCACATAACAGAAGAAATGTGTCTAGATATTATACGCAGGTATGAGCTTTCTCAAGAAGGGCAGTTGAAAGGTTTTCTTGCAATTGATGGATTTACTCAATACTTATTGTCCCCAGAATGTGATATTTTTGACCCAGAGCACAAAAAAATTGTCCAAGACATGACACAGCCTTTGTCGCATTACTACATCAATGCGTCCCACAATACGTATCTAATAGAAGACCAGCTCAGAGGGCCGGCTGATATCAACGGCTATGTCAGGGCTTTAAAGATGAGTTGTCGGAGTATTGAACTAGACGTCTGTGACGGCCCAGATAACGAACCCATTATTTGTAACCGTAACAACATGACATCGCCACTTGCCTTTCGAAATGTTATCGAGGTAATAAACAAATTGGCCTTCTTTGCTTCCGAATACCCCCTTATTCTCTGCTTGGGTAACCACTGTTCAGTACAGCAGCAGAAGGTAGTGGTACAACACATGAAAAGGATCTTTGGAAACAAACTATACACGGAAGCACCTTTATCATCAGAAGTCTACCTCCCATCGCCCGAGAAACTGAAAATGAAGATCATTGTGAAGGGGAAGAAGCTGCCCTGTGATCAGGATATATTAGAAGGAGAAGTCACGGATGAAGATGAAGAGGCCGAAATATCCCGGAGACTGTCAGAGGACTTCTCAAGGGAACCGAAGCTGATCTGGCTCTGCAGGGAATTGTCCGACTTGGTGTCCCTATGCAAATCTGTCCAATATAAAGACTTTGAGACATCCATGAAAGCTCAGAATTATTGGGAAATGTGCTCCTTCAGCGAGGCAGAAGCCAGTCGGATTGCAAACGAATACCCTGAAGATTTTGTCAACTACAACAAAAAGTTTCTGTCCAGGGTGTACCCCAGTGCTATGAGGATAGATTCCAGTAACTTAAATCCTCAAGACTTTTGGAATTGTGGTTGCCAGATAGTGGCAATGAACTATCAGACCCCAGGACCCATGATGGACCTACACACTGGCTGGTTTCTACAGAATGGGGGATGCGGGTACGTTCTCAGGCCTTCAGTGATGCGTGACCAAGTGTCTTACTTCAGCGCAAATACCAAGGGCATCGTTCCGGGGGTCTCTCCCCAAGTCCTACATGTCAAAATAATCAGTGGTCAGAACTTTCCAAAGCCCAAGGGTGCATGTGCAAAAGGGGATGTCATAGACCCCTATGTCTGCATAGAAATACATGGGATTCCTGCAGACTGCACCGAACAAAGAACTAAAACTGTTCAGCAAAACAGTGATAACCCCATTTTTGATGAAAGCTTTGAGTTCCAGATCAATCTACCGGAGCTGGCCATGATCCGTTTTGTTGTTTTGGATGATGACTACATCGGGGATGAGTTCATAGGGCAGTACACCATTCCGCTGGAGTGCTTACAGCCCGGATATAGGCACATACCGCTGCGGTCTTTTGTGGGGGATATTATGGAGCACGTTACCCTCTTTGTTCACATTGCAATAACCAACCGAAGCGGAGGCGGGAAGGCCCAAAAGCGCAGCCTCTCGGTGAGAATAGGAAAGAAAGCAAGAGAGTACACCATGCTGAGGAACACCGGTCTCAAGACTATCGATGACATCTTTAAGCTGGCAGTGCATCCTCTACGAGAGGCCACTGACATGAGAGAAAATATGCAGGTATGACACTTTCGGTGTGTGTCTTGGTGCATCCTGAATGTGGAAGTGAAGGTTTTGGTGTGAACTGCTGGTGGGGCGAACTTGCCGAAGCTGGTGGAAGCTGATGAAGCTTCAGTCCCACAGCTGTTGTCAACCTTTGACTGGATATTGGAAGGCTTATAGCTACAGGTGTTAATGAACAAGCAGATGTGGGTTTAGACAGAAGTGTTTTTAAAATCAATGTGCCTTCTTTATACGTGCTTCACTCTTTTTTTTTTTTTTTTTTTTTTTTTTTTTTGTCTGAGAAAACAGAACTGTGCACAAACTGTGCGTTTGTGTCCCCAGGCCTCAGAAGATTCATTTTCTCACTGGTGCTGGTAAACATCACCAAGCTTTTGTTTTGCTAACAGTGAGGGTTATGCTCTTAATTTTGTCTGGGTGCGTGTAAGAAACTGTTAGTGGATGTGTCATTAAGGTCTTGTTTGCACCGCAGAAACCCACTGTGCAAAGAGCAGCATGTTTCCCTGAGTGTGTTTTGCCACGGTTTGTCCAAGGGCTGCAGATGTTCAGTGTAGGCACTAAATGCCTCTTGGATTGCAATTTCCTCCCTGCTAAATAGCAGCGTTGTCTCTGCTGGCTGGGCGCCGGCACAGGCACCAGTGCCATGTCTTGACTCAGAGGGTCTCCTGGCACCGCGTCCACCTGCCTGTGCTGCTTCAAGAGCAGCCGGAGCCCACCGCAGCCAGGGACATCGGGTCCCAGGTGCTCAGCACAACTGCCCGGGTTAGGCCTTGGCAGTCAGCAGGAGGTGAAGTGGCAGTGAAGCCAAACAAGAGCCAGTGCTCTGCAGTCGGAACGACTCTGCAGGTTGATTAAGGAGCAGCTCAATTCTGAGGTCCAGGTGCTGCATAGAAACAAAACTGAGTAGCATTAAACAATGAATTTTCTTTAACAAGTAGCTGAAATCAGGCATAACTGTCTCCTTGGTAAAGATACAAAAGCAATTCATTTTTTTTCTTGGAAACAGGAGAAAAATGTGTAGCACTTCATTGACCCTACTCTTCTGGACAGAGTCTAAAGCAAATTAAATGTTGGCAGCTGGAAAAGTTTACAAAATGACATAAGTTTTAAACCACTCCCAAAGGAATAGTCTTAAGCATATTTTTAAGAATGGGAAACTCTTCCCAGCCGTTCCTTTCCTGTAAGCCGTGAAAGTAACTAGTTTGTATTGCTGACTCTACTTTCTGTCTATAGGTCAGGCACTATATGTGAAGTATATAAAAGAAAATACTCTAAATCTGACTCAGAAACAGCATTAATGTCCCTTCCAAGTGAAATGCCAGTACAAGATCTTGTGCTGGGGAATGCTTCCCCAAGTCACAGTTGTTAGATTTAATTGCATGCTAATGTATTTGATTAATGAGAAAGGACTCTGTTAATTAGCTGGGCATTTTCTGATGACTGTTTTTTCAGCAAGATGTGGGGGAACATTTACCAAGGTATGGGTTGTTATAATACTCTCTTGCTTAGATTTTGTGCATCTTAGTCACTCATTGTACGACTTAAGAAGCTAAATGATGAGGGCATGTCAGCCATACATCCACTGGCTTGATAAATAATTAAATCCTGGCATGTTAGTTTAGTTTGACCTGTATATCCAGTATTGATTTTTGTACATGCGACCTATGAAGGGGAAAGATTGTTTGGGTTTCTTTATGATGTGGTAATACAAGGTTGAAAACAAAGTGGTTTTTTCCTGCTTGCCTTTCCCATGGGAAATATGAGGTCTGTCGAACTTGTTCTTGCTGGAGGATGATAATGACGGAAGAATGAGGTGATTACAGCATCAAAAGCAATTGGAGTCTGAACAGTTGGGAAGAGAAATAGCATTTTAGACTGATGGTTTAATTTGCTGGGGACCAGAGATTGCCCCTGTTGGGGCTGGATTTGGAATGCAGAGTAGCTGCAGAGCTGGAAGCTGGGATGCCTTAGCCTGGGAGAAAGCTGAGTTCACAGAGAATTCCCGGGTCTGGCCAGGAATTCCTGGGGTCCATGGTGGCCGTGGGATGGTGGGCAGCAGGGCAGCACTGCTCCACAGCAATGGGGAGAAGCAGACAGGTCCTGATAAGGTACTGGCAGGCAAGGGGGACTGAGTGGCAAGTGGCAACATGTACTCAAGTATTTCTTTTCCTTGCCCCCAGAATGCCATGGTGTCTGTCAAGGAGCTGTGCGGGCTGCCGCCCATCGCGAGCCTGAAGCAGTGCATCCTGACCCTGTCCTCTCGGCTCATCAGCAGCGACAATACACCCTCTGTTACCCTTTGCATGAAGGACGCCTTTCCTTACCTAGAGCCTCTGGGGACCGTGCCCGACGTGCAGAAAAAGGTCCTCGCGGCATATGACCTGGTAGGTGCTTATCAACGCTACCTCTGCCATGCCCATGCGGTGCTCGCTGGCTTTCACACGCCCAAACGTTTCAGTTAAATGAATGAGGCGCTTCAAATGACTTAGACTGTGCAAGCTTGTCCTTTAGTCACCAAAACACCACACTGGGGTTTTTCTGTTGGTTTGTTTTATTTTTTAAACATGGTTGTGACTAGCACAGGTTGGCACTTGAAGGGGAGTTTGTTTACAAAAATAGCAGCAATTCAGCGTGCACTGGCGGCTGTTAGTCATTGTCCTGGAGAAGCAGCGAAATCCATGTGCTGCCTTTTGCTTGTCTCCCCGCATTAGAGGGCAAGGCCGTTCAACAGGGGGCTGCAGGGTGGGAGTCCTCAAGTAAAGCTAAGGTGTCCCATTCCCTGTTAAGTAGCGCCCGTGTCCCTGCCAGGCCAAGGCAGTGTTGCTCTTGAGGAGGGCACGGCAAAGTTGGAAGTGAAGTTTTAAAATGCTGGTTTTTTTCCACACGAGGAAGGAGAAGTCATTGTGGTACAGGAATTTTTATAAAGAGAGAGATAAACTGAAGTCGTTCCAGGTGAATGCTGCTGCTCAGCCTTGTATGACATATGTCAATGCCGTGGGTGACTGAGCAACAGCTGTGGGTGACTTCCAGCAGCAGCAGCAGTTGCTGTCCCACTGTGCCTCTCGGGCTCTGAGACCGCCCTGTCGCTTCCCATCCTTAGTAGATGGTCTGCAGCAGTTGCTAGTAAGCCACATAGTTTTGCAAACCTTGACTTAAATACTATGCTGTGACAACCAGACTAAATCACAGTGCATGTTCAGTGTGTGGCAGTTGTTTCTGTAGCTTGTGTTCCTAAGGAATAAGATGGTGGATAACTGGGAGGGTATTCAATTGCTTCCAGAAACGCTGAAGTGTTGCGAATGGTGATTACAGCTTTGACCAGCTATTCAGTGTGCCAAATGCTCACCTCCTTTCCATCTCTTTTTTTTTTGCTGTAGTAACACACTTTTCAGGAGAAAATCAGCTTGGGGTGAAGAGGGAGACACTGGTGTTGATTAAAAGAGAAATACTAAAAATACTCGGAAATAACCCTTGGGTTCCTTCCAAAGTAGTTTATATTACTTGAAGGTGATTAAGTTATGGTAAGGAGACACCAACTGTAAGAATACCAGAAGGAGGATTTGCAAATCCAGTTGATTGCCATATTTTAAATTGGACTTTTTTTGGATATATTTGTTGCATGGTAGATGTCTAACTGAAAGAGCTAATATCACATAAATAAGATATCTTGCTGTCTTTGGGGGCCTGCTTAATGGAGTTTTAACAGAATGAATGTGTCACCTCTTATCTTCGTAATTATACACTGAACAGTACACATGGGATGTTTCAAGGCCTCCGTGAGCTTTGGAAACACTTTTCCAATTTAAACAGGTGAAAGACCTCTTTCGGATGCAGACAAAAACACTTGTATAACTGTTCTAAATAATGTTTGCTCTCACATTTGTCTCTGATGGAGGAAGACAGACCTTGAGCGTCAAGAGACAGTGCAAGGAGTTTAAAATCAGAGGGCTGAGAAAGAGAAGGGAATTCTTCTGTGCTGATGTAAGGGCTGATGTGATATGTAATTCTGGTTAATGAGAACATGATGCCTTGAATTATTTTTATTCTCTCTATTTGACTGGGACTGCCTCTTACTTTGCTGTAAGTATTTGCTTCTGAGAAAGCAAAAGCCGAATTTAATAAATGTTTTTGCTGTGTTTTGGGTATTTGCCGTTTGAGGCAGTGCCAGCAGCAGAATATTCAAACCTATTTAGCCCTTTCTGTGTTTAAAAAAAAATGAACTGTCTCTATCAATCTTGATATTTGAAAATACAGTGTGGGGAGGGCTTTGTGGTTTTACTGTTGAGAAAGGGCTCTTCCTTGCTGTACTGCTTGTAATGAGTTGGTATAATTCAGGGTACATATATTTTTAATTTTTTGTCTTTTTTTTGCCCTTTTTTTTATGCACATGAGAGCACAAGGAGATGTTGGTGGAAAGCAACGTAAAATATTTTAGGTATTTATTTATTTTTATTCAAGATATACTACAGTTCATCCTTTTAAGTTGTTGATAAATACGGCTTCAAGGAACTGGATCCACAAGTGCTTTCTGCCTGTCTTTAATTCCCCAGAAATGCCTCTTCACTTCAAAGCATTTTTGTGTGAATAGGCCTAAGAGCAGTTTTAAATGCATAAAATAAAAGCTGTTGATGTTGGCCTCTCTCTTGTATGAATGGGCTGTACTACTTAATTCCTTTTACAGTAAAATGGAAAAAGTCTGTCCCTAAATCTCACAGTGGGAAGCTGTGATAGTAGGTTTGCCTCGCTCTCTGGGCTCCACAGCACAGGTAGCGTGAGTGCTGAGCAAACCCTTCCTCACCAACTCTGAAAAGACCACATATCTCACATTTTTTAAAAAGTCTGTTTTGAAAATAATCTCCAAGAAAAACAGCCCTAATATGTGAGATTTTTTTCCCCTTACAGGAAATTGCCAACTGAACATGCCTTTTTTTTTTTTCTTCACAAAAACTATAAACTCTGCCCAAGTGTTTAATGGGACATAGATGGGGCTGACAGTTCAGGCAAATGGAGGTGCAAATGCTTGGAAACCTGCCACACTCATCTGGAAAACAATTAACTGTCTGTTTCCTCCTGCTCAGCTTTTGTCAGCAGGCGTAATAGATGAAGACTGGTTTGTGAAGTTTGTTTGTTTTTTTCCTGGGCAATTAATTTTACCATTGTGTTCCACATTAAATATTTACTTTTGAGAGAGACGTTATTAGAATAAAATTTAACATGCTTTGTTTAAGGAAGCAGAAGGATTTTTCAGCACTATTTTTTTGGTAGTTGCACTGCAGTCATTTAGTGAAACTCAACTATTGCTGTGTCTTGTGGAGGAAGAAGCTCCATGGATGATAACTAGGTTGTATGGGAGTTTCTGCAAAGAAGAGCAGGGAATAGTATTTTCCAATCCCAGGAAAATAAGGTGGGCTGTTGACAATACACAGAAAACATTTTTGAAAGTATGTCAACTACCAGAATACAGTTTGGAATAGTTTATTTCAACTTACAACTCTGCTTGATACCATACGTAGAGTACGATGAATGGATTCCAGTAATGCTGTGATTGATTGCCTTATATGCATTCTAGGATATTTTAGCATGTCACTTAACAGAGCTGTTCTTCAGACTTTTCCTCTCCCATGAGGAAGGACTTCTCTTCTCCCTCTGCTCCCCCTTATTGGTGGCTGGGCACGTGAAGATGCTCGTTCAGGTGGGCAGTGCATGCAGCGTGCATTATAATCTGTCAAACCGATGCTGGTGTTCATTGATCACACCTAAAAAAAGGAGATACTCAATGTGAAGGGAGGGATGGGGCCCAGCTGGACCTGACAGATGGTTGAATTATTCATTGCAAACAGTTATCCTGTGAAGTTAGGATTTTTTTTTGGTTGAGAGTTGTTCAGAAACAGATTGTGGTTTCTCTGTCTGCACGATACATTCATGTGCTAATGCAAGCATGCTGAACTCAGGGACGCTTGTGCACTTTGCTTCTCTGTTATTGGTTCAGCATTATTTTTCCTCCAAGATCAAATAATTGATTCATTTACAGATCAAAAGCAATAAACCAGTGATGATAAATGTTCTCAGTTTTACCCACTCTCCTGGCTTATGTGCATACAGAAATTTTTCTAGAAAACTGAAAGAAGATCCCCAAGTATCTTTTACATTTTTTGAATCATAAACAACAAGAAGTGTAGTGAAGGTTGAACACAGAAACTATTTATTATATGAACTCATCCTGACATTAACAATTTTCTCTATATTCAAGCTTCTTTACTGAAATTGTTTAGGGACGTCGTTTAGTGGTGGCATGACAGTGCTGGATTAATGGTTCTTCTTGATGATCTTAAAGATCTCTTTCAACCAAAATGATTCTACGATTCTATCATCTTGTTGTTTTGGAGCAGACAGATAAGGAAGGACAGGTGCTGTTGAAAGATGATAATCTAGTTCATGCCTCTGCCAACATGGAGACAGACTAGGGATTTTTGAGAAGAGAAGCAATACTTGTGACGCTGCCGGGGAATAAATCGATGTATTTAATGACAGTGTTTCTCTTGACACAGATATTGGTCTGCACATGCTAGCAGACGTCTTACTGGGGTGTGTGCGGAGAGGAACTGCTCTTTGTCTGCCGTTCTTTCAGATTCAGTCTTTATGAGTTTCTTTGCCTTGATGCAGGTGTGACAGCTCTTTATTCCCAAGGAGAAAGTCCATTTTCCCAATTTATGTCAATGTAAAATGACTAAATAGATTTTTGTGAGCCTTTCCACTGAATTTCATATTTCAGCTGGGACAGAGTCATTCCCAAAGGAACATTTTTCATAATTCTCTGAGCAGCTGAAGACAAGGGATATTGCAAAGCAGGGCATCCATTGCCAAGGAAGTGTCATAGTGCACTGACGTCAAACACAGTCTAGTAAATGGACATTGTCTTGAATTTGTATGTAGTTTTTTCTATCCAAAATTGGACATAGGCTGGGAAAACAATTATTCTGTTTCTTTCTCCGCTTCTTGTAATTGTATCTCTCATTTACACAACACTATCACAATTTCTCTCTGATAGCTGATAGACCCTGAAAACAGTCAGAACAGACTTTTCTTACGGAATGAAGTTCCAATTGGGTACTTTAGTTACTCTGTTCTAGCATAAGCATACTGAAAGTTCACCTCTCCCCACATTCCTTTACTGCTCCTGTTGTTTTGTAAAGGACTGGCCTTCATGTGCCAGCTCACATCCTGCAACACTCTGACACTGTATTTCCCCCAAAATATTTATAAACAAAACCATGAAATTGGAATTTAAGATGAATTTTGTTCAGTTCCTTCTGCACTTTGTGTCCTTAAGGTATTCTGGGTGTTACCAGCTGATGTAACCATCCCTAATAACTGCTTCTCTTATTAGGCTGTTGCAGTAAAAGACTCAGATACAGAAACCTGGTTTGAAGCATACTGGGACAGAGACAAGGCATGCTGGTTGCCAGGGTTCCTCCCCATGTCCTGGCACCACAGACACATCTTTCTTTTTTTTCCAGATTAGCTGGCGCACAATTGATTGCCTGGCTGGTTCTTGTCCCAAATGTCTACAAGAAATGCTTGATGCTAAAGAGGAAATCCTATTCAAATTTTCATGAGCTCAATTTGTGCTTCTGTTGTTTTTCCAAATTGGTTGTAATTTTTGTAGTCTTTTTTTGATTTTTTGGCTGTTCAATTGATTGATTGGGGTTTTTTTTAGCAATAGAGGCATGATACTGTCCTCCTTATTCAGACTAAACTCCTCGTTGTCAACGAAAGGCATGAGAGATTGGGACAACGGCCTTGAGGAGACACCTGAGAGAGCGCTTCATTTTAGTTGTTTGTTCAGTGAGTTTCTGATCTAAACTTTGCAATATTTATGAGAAGATTCTTTGAACTGTCCCTTTTGTATCATTTATCTTCCCAGCAGAAGCAGTGCTTTAATTTGCCACCAGGAGTTTTTCCTGTCTTTTTTTTGGTCTTTTTTTTGGTGAGACTGCTGTGTTAATTTCCTCTCCCCTCTTCAGTTTCTTGAATAGTTTGCAATGAGAAGAAAAAATTGGTCTTTAGCACAGGAGTTCATTAAAGTAAAAAGAAATAACATTTTTTGTTCTGTTTGTACTGATCCTATGATTAAACTGCCTTTAGTACAGACAGTAAATAAGCCTATTAATTTCTTGTGAGTGGAACTGTGATGCTCTTAATGTTAAGATATTTTAAATTTCACTCAAAAATGATTTATCTTTGTAATTAACAATTAACAGAAGTGGCAAAATAAAGAATCATTCTTTCCATGCAGCAATGGGGTTTAAATTCAATATTACACGTTATATCTAGACGCTTAAGTGAGACAGATCTGTCTTATTTTCAGCCCAGGGTCTGTTTCACTTTCTGGATTTCAAATACTGAACAAGAGAGAGCTCCCAGGTTTGTGCCTGCTCTTGCTTCCCATGCTTTTATGAGAAACTGGCACGGTGTAACAGCATGTTTCAGTTAGATTGAGAGGAATCAAGGTTAGGCGTCTTGCTTTCAATTGCATAAGAATATTTAAATTAAGCTATTTTGCAGAAAAATCCTGACCTGTGCGAATGAGGCTTTGTATTCCTCATTCCCATTAGTTTATTAAACGTGACATGTACTTCTGGGACTTGTGCCATGTGCATGTTTTGTCAATTTGAACAACCCCTTATTCACTTCTTGTTCTGAGAGCGTTTCTGGTGCTGCAGTCTTTTCAGGAGGGTTAGCACCCCCAGGACTCGCAGAAATCTTTGTGCCCCTGCTCCCATGGAAACCTGAGGGAGTTCCCCAAAGGGAGGAGCGGGGCATCCTTTGTTCCCACAGAGCTCTGAGCAAGCGCAGAAGGGACCCCGCACCCTCCCCACGGGTCGCAGCCTTCGGGACACAGGTCTCAGTACTGGAATTAGCAGGATCCCAGGTGATGTCAAACTGTGAGGTAGTTTCTCCCATTCAGCCTTCTTCCTTTCTGTTCACCCTTAATAGGCATACGCTGTTGGCCAGCAAGGTAGCTTTTCAAGTCCCTGTCCCAGCATGAGGTTTAGTCTGCTTTCACTCTTTCTGTGCATTTTTTTCCCCTGCAGTAGTGTTAAACACATCACTTGGTAAAGTTTGTCACCTTCTTTTTGACATGGGAAATGCAAGTTGTCCTGAGCACACCTGCCATCTTCAGCAGCTGCTAAAAATTTCTGCACTGACTCAAAGTGGACCCGGATACCAGCATCCATCTTCTAAAAGTTGTTTTTCAGTATGTATTGTTCGGAGGATAATTCTTTTAAGCTCATCGCTCAGGAGTTAACACTCTGTTGGAGCATGAGTTTCCTGAGGGAGCAGGATGTCTCTCACTCTTTGAGAGTCACTCACCGAAGCGAGTTGCCATTTGGGAGCTGACATTACACAGCAGCCTGATGGGCTCCAGGCAGATGGCTGGAACTTACACAACTGCCCAAGAGCGGTGCTCAGCATGGGTCTGAGCAGAGAAAAGGTACAGGGAAATTCAGGCTGCAAGCATCGGAAAGCGCACTCTTCACATTTGAGACAAGTTGGTGGTTTTTGAAACATGACTGGCAAAACTGGGCTTGAAAACTGGGCTTGAAAATCTCAGGCTGTTGTGTGATTTATGGGTTTACCTTCCCAGCAGAAAATCTCACAGCCCTCCATGCTGTGCTTTTAGGGCTTCTGGTTCTTGTCTTGGCACCACAAGCAAGTTGGTGACATCCCCAAGCAAGGTTTCAGCTGGGATGCCAGCTGGAAAAGCAGGAGACTATTCGGACTGGGAGACCATAGACTCATTTCAGAGCCAACACCAAAATAGAAAAAGTGTATCTAGATGCCTTGACACAGGACTGTGAGTGGGAGCTGTTGCTGAGTAGAGCCGTGGTAGAAAAGTCTCCCAGGGACTGATGGGGTGGGATCAAGTAGAAGTGTCTATGGCCAACATGCTGCTTCTCTGGCCGGCATCCTCCACTGTGACCAGGAGCTTTCCAGAACTGTTTCCTGCTGCCCTGTGACCAGCATGGAAGGATGTACAGGACACTAGTTTCTAGCTGAGGCTCTCACTGCCTTTTACATGTATTAGGTTGAATACTGATAAATTACTAAGGTTAATTCCAGTAAAAAGTTACTAGTAACTTAGCTTTTCAGGTGACCTTTGCAATGTTTATGGTGTAAATGTAAGTGAAAACATATGAGAGGGAAAAATTAAAAAAAAAAAAAGAAAAGAGAAAGTGGGTTTTCAGATTAGTTTGGCTATTTATTCAGAGTTATATCAGTTCTGTTGCTAGGATTTGCAAATAATCCTTTTAAGAACATCTATTGTGGTGTGCTTTCAGAAAAAAATAAAAAAAGAAAACCAACCAAAACCAAATCAACCCCAAAACCTCCCCACCCTGTGTTAGCATTTTATTCCTGGATAGCAGTTACTTGCCTGTTGTACTCTTATTTGTGTGAATCAGTCACTGGTTCTTCAAAGTGAGCACCCAGGCTTCACCCTCACTCTAGCCCATGGTAGTGGTCTTTTACCACAGTGTTAGGAATCATGATCTGAACCTGCAACATGGTTCTTCTTGGGAGCACAGCCTGGCTTGTCATGTAGGGATACCGAGTCCTGCACACTGTGTTATTACAGGTGATGAAGACACCATAGGCTGGCCAAAGTCATGTATCTTAGTTGGCCCAGGATGTATTATCTCTGATTATTTCCTAGAGAAGTAATGTGAAGAAGGTGCCAGGTGGTCCACTAAGGACATCCTCTGACACAATTCACTGAACCAAGGAACTCGGAATCCACTCCCAGGATTTGTCATGGGACAACAGCTGCTTATTTTTGTCAAGATTACTGCTGAATAGGAAGACAGGAACAGGTTAAATTCTGCTATATGATCTGTTTTTAATTGTTCTTACTGAGCTGAGAGCAGTGATACTTTGATGTCAGCATCAAAGGAGCAGAGGTCTGCTCTACCTACTCTGCACTAAGGGAAAGCTGACATCCTGCTGCCACTTTTAAAAAATGAATGTAATACTTTCATGTCTGAGAATCCTAGAACAGGCATGCCAGATACTCCTGGGAATGGGTCCAGTAGTTGGAGGAAGATATGGTCAAACTTACAGTACCAAATTTATGATTCTCAAGCTTGCTTTTTGTGCTTATGTGTCAGGATAATTTCCTGTGCCCGTATAGAGATCTCTGTATATGTCTGTACATATGTGTATATCTGTATATAAAAAACTCTCATAAGTCAAGTTTTACTTTAGAGATCCGAGCCCAGGAGAGTTGGATGCTTTAGATATACTATCCCAGCTTAGATATATTAACCTCACTGGGCAAAACCTTGCTGCTGGGTAGGAAGTACAGGCACAGACCCACAGGGACCAAGCCCAGGGTGGTGGGTGCTTAGGGTGCAGCAGCCATGGAGATGCTGGGAGGGCTTGGCTGGAGCGAACAGTGCGGGCACTGGCTCACGGGCCCCGTGTCTGCATGTGCAAGGGATTCATGTTTGGCCTCTGGCTACATCTGTAGTGACTTGCAGGATTTTTTCAGGATTCTCAGTTGCTTCACTGCTCAGACCAACTTCAGCATTTGTAGTTGGTGGCTGAACAGTTCCTTCAGCACAAAATGACTGTGTGCTGTGGTACAGAAAAGCTAGAGGGTGGGTAGAAATTGTAATTTCTTTCTAGATGACAAGGAAAAATATCAAAGAGGAAAAAATCAACATGATGCACAGACAAACAGCAATAAGAATGAAAAGCAAAGGATACTATTGAAAGTAATTTAAATCTCAGGCATATCCAGTGGGCATGTTGTGTTATAAAACAATTTTGTACTCTGTAGATATATCAGGCTTTTTTTTCTCTGCCCATGAAGCTGGTAATGGATTTTGGTTTTATCTTTTTCTTGTTTATAGCAAAGGTATAGGTGTTTTTGTTAAATGCAGCCTGTCTTAATAGGTTTAATTAGAAATGAAGGTGGTACGAGGAGCAGAATTTGGATCTGAATTTCTCCAGAATTTGGAAGGTTGAGTATGATAAGTGGAAACATCGCTCCTCCCTTGTGTCTAATTAAAACAATAAGATGTGCTAATTTTCAAGTGCTAATTTAATAATGTTATACTGTCTTCGACTAGAATCATCAAGACCTACTGGCTGTGTTTTCATATTTAGCATGTTTGAAAGTAGGAAGGCTTTTAGCAGTTGTAGCATTTTGGCAAAGCTTTCAGATGGCGGCTTGTGTAATTTCAGGATGTAACATTAGCCAGTATCCAGTTTGTTTAATTTCTAATTGGCACCACTCTGCCAATTGGATTTGCTTGGGATTTGTGGTGTCCATCCTGGGAGAGGGAGATTATTCTCAGGCATAGTTTGTTATACAGCTTGTTCTTTCAGTCTGTAACAGATGTATGTGCCACCTTTTGCAATTTTGCAAAATATAGTATTGGAACAATTTGCTGGGCTTCTGAAAGGTTTTGGAAGGTTTGCCCACATCAAGCGAGAATAGCATGTGCAAGAAGGGAGAGTCAGGAAACTTGTCACGTAGTGGCCACTTCATCTGTTTGCTGTTAATGTTAACTCTAGGAAGATGCATAAATATGTGTATCTCTTGACACTTGTGAGTAGGCTTGTTAAAACTGCCTGCCTTTTTTGCTTTTGTTTCTTTTAAACTTCAACAAAAATGTTGAAGATAGGATAGGATTTGGATCTGAATTTCTCCAAAGAGAAGCACAAGAAATACTGTAGCTGTTTGAACCACTGTAGGCATGAAGTTCAGCACAGGCTTAAGTACCTCTTGAAGTCAGCGCTGTTCATAACTTGGTAATGCTTTTGGTAACCACTTATGTCAAGGACTGTACTTATTTCTCCTTTTGTTTTAAGAAAAGTACTGATTAGAAAGGGCTCACTTTCATGCAGAATGAATTTTGTTTATCTGCTACTCAGCTTTCTTCTGAAATCGCTTGTGCTTCACAGTATGGGCAGTGGTATCTCACTTGATCTAAAACAGCGGTTCTTAAACTTCTGGAACAAAACATTTTCTGACCAACTATCACTTAGCTTGGTACAGATCTAGGAGCCCTGATTTGAAGGAATGATCCAGTCTTTATAGTGTTGCTTGCAGAGCTCTTCTTAAGTTTGAACCTTTGTACTTTTCTGTGGACTAGCTTTGCAGGAAATGCTAGTAATGCTGCTTTTTCTCCGTTTATTTTCTGACAGATGATTCAAGAGAGCAGGGTTCTCATTGAGACGGCAGACATCACTCACGACAAGATTGTTCAGTGCCAGAAAGCAGGTAATCCTTCTTTATTGTGCAGCTCTGGATGTGAGATGGAAGCCGTGTGCCATAATTTACTTGTAGTTTGTGACTAATGCAACATCTTTGACCTGGTATTTAAGTGAGCATCCTCTTCTTTCCCTGGCAAACTCAACCCTCTTGAAGACTCATCCTCCAGTAGCAATGCAGTCATGGGATCAGGGAAAAATCCTCAGCTTTCACCCTAAAAGCTAATTCTCCATCTGCTCTACAGTTCTGAGATGTCTGACAGCATTTAAATTAGTCAAATGAACTAGAAAAGCATTAAATTAAAATGAGGGAGTGAGAAGGCAGCTGCCTTTCCTGAGCTCTGTTCTCTACCACAATCATTCCCTTAAACACAGAGGCAGCAAGAGGTTCTGAAACCCACAGAACTAAGCTCTGTCCCTACTTTTACTTACTTTTACTGTTTAGATTTGTTTTAGACCTTAGATACTTACGCCAATATAATTCACTGTATCACAGTGAATCTGTGTGGCTATGCGTGATGTTTGTTGGGTATAAGGACACAAACCACTCTAAACAGGCTTAAAGTAAATCCTGTGTTGCTGGTGCATTGTACTGGATGTCTTTATCTGAACTAGGGCTCTGTCTCGTGTCTACCAATACAAAGGGAAGAGCTGGTTTCAGAAGTGGCCACCTGCATGCTGTCTGCTGTGCCACAGGTTCACACTATTTTCAGGATGGCAGAAATCGCCAAAGTGTCTCTGATTCACAGTTTGGCCTATTCACACAAACCCCTCTTCATCACTTGTTCAGGATAGCAGGCTAGACTTGGAACTGGGACATGTCTCCTGTAGTTTCCAGTAATACACAAGAACTAGCTCTGCTAGAGAGGTAAGAGTCCACATTTGGCAATGACAGTCCTCTACATATAAATCCATCAGCTTTCATGTATCAGAAACAATGCAGAATCAATATATACCATGTATTTCTATTAGAGATTTATATTGCAGAAATTAAATTTGGTTTTGATTCATTTAGTTATACAGCCATACCTTTCCTAACCTGTAGCAAGCCTTGAAGGCCGGTAATGCAAACATTGACTACTTTATTTAATTTGTGTTCTTGGGCATGGTCTTCTGGGACCAAAACCATCATAAATACTGTTGTTTCTGATAGGCACGTTGGGATTTGGCAAGGGACGCAGGCCACAGCCATTTGCTTCTATTAAATGTAAATAATGAATGAAACTGGTGTTTTGTAGTAAATGCTTTGATTCATCCTTTTAATTAGAGGAAATCTGCAAACACTTTCAACAATATCATTTAGATGATTTTTATGTGATGCAAGAGCAGGGTGGAACTTAGTCCTTGCTTTCTGAGCTGTGCTGGCTCTGTGGTCTAGCAGAGGGAAAAGAGGAGAGGCAAGCAGCTCTGCCTTGCTGTATTTCATGGGCCTTGTTCTGTATCATGCCTTGGCTTCTGTGTATCTGCATAAGCAGCGTAAAAGTCCTCAGCCCAAAGCCTTCATCAGGTGCACAGAGTTTAGGAATGAGATAGTGATAGGAAAATGCAGTACTGGGGGTGTCTTTCTAGATAGTATAAATTAAGAGCGATACTTTGTGCTAAATTAGGCAGACTCTCAGCAGCATCAGGCAGCTTTCTCTCCACTCTACTCTGTGCACAGAGAGAAGAGCCGGTGATGCTTGCCTAGGCGCTGGCATCTTGGTAAGTGGAGATGTGTGCAGAGAACACAAAGCAGGACCATGCAACCACACTGGTGTCCAGAGTTTCAGGCAGTTCCACTCTCATTCGTTCCCCCAACAAAAAGATTAATTTCTTGAGTTAGTTCTCTTTCCTGTTGTATCTACTTATATTGCCATTTGTTTTGCTTTGTTAGCCTTAAAATACCATTTCTGATTGAGAAGAAGGCTGGAGAAATATGAAGTGCTCTTCTGATGCCTCAGGATTCAGACAGAGGGAAGGAGTAGGGGAGAGAGGATCCCTCACCATGCTCAATTGCCAACTAGTTTGCTGCAAATGTTACCCAAGCAAATTGTTAAATAACATTTTCAATGTGGCAAGATGAAGCACTCAAAATTAAGAGGTGTTAGAGGTACAATTGCCTGTGACATTGTCCTGCACTTCACCCCAGTCCTGCTCCCTTTGAACATGTGTTTCCACCAGACCTCTGCTTCGCACCATGGCCTGTTCTTGTCTGGGTTCCCTGTGCCACAGGGTCCTGCCCACTCCCACAGATGGTTTCTCAGGTGGCTGGTTTTGTTGCTTTTTTTTCATGTGCAGTCTCAGCCCAATGCCCAGTGATTGGCAGCAACTTGGAGGACTGAACTGCTAAGTGCCTCCGTTGGTGCTCCTACCCACAGCCTAACAAATGTTTGTGGCTCCCTCTCTCTGGGGCAGCACGGTCTCCAAGTTGCAGGTGGGGAAGAGAGGTCCAGAATGAAAAATAGCTAAAAGGATGCTGCATAAAGGCAGGGCTGTCCATGTGGAGCTAAGTACTGTTAGCCTGTGCATTTTTTTTCAGGACAAAGAGAGTCATTTGAAGGTTTCCTTTCACTTCCTGAAATGAAGTGATTTGTAAGTTGGTTGGCATGAGGCACACCTGGAGGGAATCTTGCTTGAAGTGTGATTATTTAGACTGTTTTCCGAAGAAATGCTGCAGGTGCTGTTACCCTTGACAGGCAAAAGCTGTGAGTGGGTGAAGTTTTGAAAAATAAACAGTAGAGAAATCTCTCATTGTGTGAGGTTGAACTACCTGAGTGTTGTCAAGCTCCTGGTGTCAGTGCAAGGCAAGAAGAAACCTATTGTTAGTCTTCCAGGAGTGCTTCAGGCAAGCGCAAGCCTGCCTTGGGCTGTCGAAGGACTGACTCCTTCAGCAAGCTGCTAAACAGCTCTCTGCATCTACTCCGTGCAGGTGTTCTCTTGATCAGCGTTTCTGTGATGTAATTTCAATGAAGCTCGAATTTGCGAGTGACATTTGTCTTAAAACATTAGGGGAGGGAGAGCTATGAAACAACTGGAGATCGAATTTGGTTTGTTCGGCCAAGATGGGCTTCAGACATTTTGGAGTGATTTAGCGCCAATTTGGGCTTTATAAGGTACAAATTAAGGGAACGTAAGAAGCTCTCTCTCCATTTTGCTTCTTAATCCACACCAGGCTCAGATAAACATTTGCATACACTGTACAAATCATGTGAAATTCGTGGGCTAATTGGATTCCTTACGTTTTTTAATATGCTCCCAGATTTCCTGAACGCTTGTATCCAGCAATAGATTTGCAGACGTTTCCCACAGAAACCAGCAATGAAATGTAACATTTCCCAGGGCTGTGGTTGGAAGTCTCAGTCCTCCAGGCTACAGGAATAGCAATCCTGTGATTGACAGTATGTTTCTGACGTAATTTATCATTGTAAAGTACAAGGGCTTTTCTGTATGACTGGGATTAAGATTAATGAGGACCTGTGCATTTGAGTCTGTATTCGCTGTGCCAAACAGGTATCTTCCATGTCTGTCAGACTGCCTTCCAAGGTACAAAATGATCTCTGCAAGGAGACAAGCGATTGCCTTGTGTCGCAATATTGCCAGCAATGCAGGCTGGAAGCAGAAGTGCTGGTGGAGCGTTTGTGCAGGGACCAGGTTTATGCCTGTCTGAGATCCCAGTGCTGCAAAGCGGAGTCACGTACAAAGTGAAAACACAACTGCAAGATTGCACATGACCTTTTTATTCTGGAAGATGCTCTCCTGGATGGAGTCATAACAGGGAAGGGCGGGAAAGAGGTTGTAGGAAGTATCAGCTGCAAGATTGAAAATGTGCATTGAACATTTTATAGGGAAAATCAGTTATGCACTGGATGATATAGCAATCCGTGTTTTTAGGAATGGAATTCCATGAAGAGCTTCATAACCTTGGGACAAAGGAAGGTTTGAAAGGAAGAAAACTAAGCAAAGCCATTGAGAGTTTTGCGTGGAATATCACAGTGCTGAAGGTAAGCCCAAAAAGCACCACTGCTTGTCTCCTATTAACTTTATAAGCATTTTAGCTCATTTATTTATGCTGTCCTACTAATACTAAAGCAGTTTTGTTTTGTTTTTTTAATGGGATGTATGAATTACCACCGATTATTGAGATTTATCCTATATATCTAAGTGCATCTCTGGTTTAGAAGCTGTGCAAGGGAGTTTATCTAGGCCTGAACAAAAAAAGAAACATAGCTTATGGCTTGTATGCTCCAGGACCTGGTTTTGGTTGTCTGTTCTGCCCCTCGCACCCTGAACATGATGTGTCTGAGGTCACCGTGTCTTGGATACTTGTTTTGTAAAATGAGAGCTAGAGCATCTATTTGGGAAGGGACGGGCTGGGGGTCTGTCATGAAAAAACACAAATAATGTTATAGATTCGATAAAAATATCAGTGGAGCACTCTCCAAACATCTAAAAGAGGGATTTCCGGCCTTCCTTCCTGGCTGAGCAGTGACATACTGCTTGTTGAGCACATTTACTCATCAGGCTTTAGCTACTGGTTTAGCGCTGACCAGCCACAAATTGTCATGATAACTGGATATCTGAGCCTGGGTCAAGTTACCCTGGGATAGCTGAAGATGGAAAGAGGAGAGGATCTGGTGCAACCACAGCAGACAGCAAGGAAAGGACTTGAGCCAAGCATTCAGGTTGTTAGCATTCAGCTCTTGCCTTCTTTCACAGCCTCATTTCCCACCTTGCTCTGATGGATAACACTTTGATTTCCCCTCGCTCTCTCTCTACTGCTCCCTCCCTCTAGCTCCCATTAAGCAAGTCGCCCTGTCTGACAGCATCTCCCCGTGACGTCCCAATGCCTTTCCCTTTGCTGGCAGCCCAGGGCGAGCCAGCTGATGAGAGGGAATTTTTACAAATTTCTTCATCAAATGTACACCTAAATGTAACAAGCAACAGTGGGTAGGAAGAGCAGTAGGAAATGCATGCTTCAGCATCGTAGGGCTGGGAAGAGCACTAATGTGTCCTGAGCAGGAGAGGGGTAAAGGAGTGGCAAACAGAGAGACTGAGGGACAAAAATGGGTAGAAGTGGCCACTGGTAATAGAGAAGGGTTAGAGAAGACCTGAGGGACACTTGTGGATTCTTCCTTATCTTGGATTCACCATGAGGAGGAGAGAAAGTAAGTAATGGAGCCAGTGTAGGCTCAGTTAATTGGATCTCTGACAAAGAGAAAAGGCAACCAACTCAAATGTGATGGAAGGGACTGAACTTTTCCACACAGCATAATTGAGGCCAGTAGCTAAAGAGGACAAAAGAAAAATAAAAAAAATATCACTAGGCAGTTCTGAACATTAATCTGAATACCTTTAGCTTTATTAGGCAAAATAAATGCCCTATGCTCAGAGTCACTCTAAACACAGTCAGGGTTACTCTAAACTTTGCAATTTTTAGATGTTTGTCAAGTGAGAAGTTTGAACCTCTGAGGGTGACCTGTGATTAATGAAGGTACAAGTAGCATATCAGAGGAATATTTTCCATGAAAGATAATTGCTACCTAGCACATAATTGTCAACATACTAAAGAGCATTTCAAACATCTAGTCAAGGTCAAGGAATAACTGACATGTTTAATTTCTAAACCACAACTTCCTTTTTACTTTTCTCACATATAATAAAGTATTAGAGTTTGTGACAGCTACCCATGGGTATGAAACACCTTTTCATTCCGACTGAAGTCTAACTCAGCAATGACATTACACAACCGGGAATGTGGTTGTGCCTCAGGTGTCTGATGTGAGACCATCAGTCACTATTCTTATTTTTCAACGTTTTTGTTGGTTTTTTTTTTAAATACTGCATTTCAGCGACCCTGCCCATAACAAACGTATTTGCTGGTTACAGCTGCATCTTGCGTTTGGCACTGGTTCTCCCCTCTGTGCTGATGAGAGCTCCCCAGGAGAATTTGGTGAGGAGAGATCAACCACCCTGTCCCACTCAAGCCATCTATGTCCTCTGTATGTTTAGCGTCAGGGTGGTCACTAGATGTTGGTGTCATTATGTAAGAAAAGAAAAAAAATGGGCCATAACATCTCACGAATGCATCAGTTGCTTTCCGCTAGCGGAGGTGAGTGAATGGCACAACGCCGACAGGAGAAGGCTGCTTTGTGTGCTCGAGGTTGTTGGAGGCAGTTACATCATGCGGCAGTAGTCAGTTTGTGTGAGGTGCCCATGAGCGATAGCAGGTATTACATTGTGCTTGTGCCTGCAAGATGATTAATAATCTTTTCCTGGGCTAGTGAAGCCAAGGCATATTTAATTAATGTATCTCTTTATAAAGACTCATTGAAATAGGTAAGCTTTGGATACAAAGAGGGGGTACAATAAGAAATTGCTACTGGCAAAATCTTTAAATAGTTACACAGAGTGCAAGATTAAAGTGTATTTTATAAAACTCATAACTGTGGGCATACTTCATGTTTAAAAATTCCCTGAGATAGTTTTAAGAGGTACCTAATGAGAATGAATCAAAATAATATGTCACTTTCCTCCTTAGTTTATATAAACTTAAATACATATTAGAAATACCCACTAGAAGGACAAACTGTTTGCCAGAATATAAAAATGTTAGTATGAACGGAGACATTATAACCTGGTGACAGTCAACTTTGATATATATACATACTCTTAAAATGTCACATCTTCTTATTTGGTTCCACTTTGTGTAAAATACTGTCAGGCTTGCAGTTAGTAATATGGTGAGGCACAATGTCAGTATGCTAGAGAGAAGAGTCGTGTTCTCACAGCAACATTACAGGAATGGTTATGTTCCCTAAATTAGTCTCACTTTTGTTTTGATTTCCACACACCACTGTCTCTGACTTCCTTTCTGTATTTAGTTAAGTGTCAGTAAAATGCAAAGGTAGCAAAAGAAATTTTGTTTACCACCTCATGAGGACCACAGTGCTAGGAACTGCTCATTTCATTCTAATGAGCACACAAACCCACTTGGCTTGGCCGACTCTCTTTTGCCTCAGAAGTTCACAACTAATTTTCCTGAGATATTTGCCTGTTTCTAAAATAGGTGACTATCCATTTCACAGAACGAAGAGGTTCACGTGGATATGTGATCTCATGCTTGTTTCTTCGCCAATGCAGGTGTTCCTCTTGCCTTCCCCTGGCGAGGTCACCTCCTCCCTGGCACATGTGGCCACTTTTGCAGGCAGCACAAGCTCCTGCCCACCTGTGACCAGGGAGGGAGGGATGCCAGGCTGTGTAAGGCAGAAGCTGAGACTTCTCATTAGGGCAGTTCAGGCTTTGAGCTAAGGATCCCTCCTGAGAACTGGCACATAAGAACTTGCCCTCGGTGCTGCCATAGAGCGCTAGATGGTTTTCAGGTCAGGTACACTCACATATGTACAGGTGACGTGCGTGGAGGGCAAGTTCAGATCTACTCCCTGCCAGCTCGGCTACCGCCTCTCCTTGGGGCCTTTCTGCCCACTCCATCTGCCTCTCCCACGGGATCTTGTCCTGAGCGTTTTCCAGTAACTGAGGCACGCTCAGCATCTGTCACATGTGCAAACCACTTATTTAATGACTGCCCTAGGAGGTTTTGAGAATGATTGGGGAAAAAGCAGTTGTAGTCTGCAAAACTGCTCTCCTTGCTGAGGCAAAGCTGCAGCAGGCTACCAGGAGGTGTTTACTTGGACAAAGAAATTTGGATCTGCCTGAGCCCCAAGAGCCTGGCAAGTCAGCCAAGCAAAGTTTGAGTGTGTTGACTGTGGTTCACATTTGTTGCTGTGATATGGACATCTTTAGTCTGTGTGCAGACTTTTTTTGTTGGGCTATCTGTGTTTTGGTAGATCAGTACATGCAAAAGAATAGAAACAATACCACCAGATACTTGTCTGCATGTTGGTGGTAAATATCTAGGTAGTTAATATACCAACATGCTGACTTATTTATAGGCAGAACATGGGAAGACAAAGATAAAGTGGCTTTTACTGGTTTTGTCGTCTACTGAAGGGGAGCACACCCAAATGTCTGAATCTAGTCTCTTCTCTGAAATGTATTCACATTTTTAAAAATCTCCTTTGCTGCCCAAGAGAAGATTTTGCCTCTGTTGCCATAAGTCTGTTCTGTCTTACTAGCAACTCCAACTGCTAGTGCATGCTACAAGACATCAAGTGGTTAAATTTTCAGGGATCATTTCAGCACCTGTCCATGAGTGTATCTGCTAATTATCCTGCATTTAAATTAATGCTGATTAGATGTCTAAGGAGACAGGCTGCTGAATGCAGAAGGCGTACAATTACTAAATTGCTAATGCAGTTCACCTTTTAGGGGAGAAATCAGTATTTTTATGATGTAGTTGTGATCAGTGTTAGCTCTGGCATAAGTGATTTTATGCAGCAAAAGTGTGCACAAATAGCACTTTTGGAGGATGATGTCCACAAATGACCTGTTTCTTCATCACAGTCATTTGTGACAATCAGCCTTTAGTTGCTTGGGTAACCTGCAGCATCCAGACCTCTCACTTCAGTAGCAGAGCCCCAAATGTGCACTTTGAGGCTACTTGGAGAGATAAAAGCCAGATTTCTTAAAGATACACATACAGACTATCTGGCTTCACCTAAACTGAGATTAATTTAGCATCAATGCAAGATAACGGTTTTCTTTTGCAAAAAAAAAACCAACATGCCAGACAGTGACTGTTACTCTGAAGCAGTTTATGCACAATGGTACCACACAGAGTTGCTGCTAATCTTTGGAAGAACTAGGTCCATTCACGGCCATCAGTCATCACTTAACCAGCCAGACACAGGGATCCTCATGCACCTGCACTTGCCTGCCTGCAGCACTCGTGCTTGTGATGAGCGGCACTCACCTCCCTGACTCCTGTGGTCGCTGCAGGACCAAGCCCAATTAATAGTTTCTGATAATTCAGGGAACACGCACCATTTCCTGCCTTTCCTCCAGCCTTTCACAGCTATTTGGGTGCATAGAAAATAAGACTGGAAGAGCCTGTGAGATACTATGTCATTCCTCCTGCTGCCCAAATACAGGATCAAACCAAATATTTAGCTCCTGTGGATCTAAGCTCTGCTCAATTACTTGCTATGGAAAGTGCTTGGTATGAGGTTCTGGTATTCTCCATGGTGATACCTCATGTCTGGGGGACCCAGGGACCTGGAGTCGCTTGGCACTTGGAAAAGGAGCTGGTGATCAGAGTCATCTGAGCAGAAATGTGGGTCTCTACCATTTTTATTACTTCCTTCTTACTCCTTCAGCACCAGGGCTCCGCTCCCACAGGTGTTTCACAACAGTGGGTTTAGGGACAAGACCCTCAGTGTGGGACCCAAGTGTAGGACAGACCAAAAATGGAGGGTCACCAAAGTTCATCCCAAAAATAAGTGCTGTGAGCTGCCTTCCTTTAGTGAAGTGGGGACAGGACACTGCAATCCAAAGTTATGCATTTCTGATGTAAATATTATTTCCAGTGCTGTGGGGAGTGTATGTGTGCAAACACACACGCGTGTATGTATATAGGAGGTGAGAAAAGCCATCAAATATCCATATGGAATAACAGTAGCTTTGGGACAAAAAGAACAGATTAAAGAAAAGAAAGATGGTATGAAAAGCCTTGAGTGATATTTTGTCTTTGATCATTTTCCTTGTATTTGACTAAAACAAGCCAGAGAGAGATGGTAAACAGTCTTGTGATGTGCCTTTTTTTTTGAGTGATGTGACAAATTGCCAAAAGCCGTGGGTCCGATGCCAGGCCGCTGGCTGTGCACACAGAGCGAGGGGCATCGCGTTGCGGCAGTGGTGGTGGGAGACAGGACCAGGAGCATGTGGGGTCACTGTGCCTGGTGCCCCTTGTGCCAAGGCCTCCTTGGTGGCATGGGCTTTGGCACACTGAGGCGCTGTGTGTAGAAAAGCAATTTTAGCGTCACTACTCAAATGGAGGCTCATCAAGATGTTTAAATAGCACTGTTCTGCCAAAATAGATGTCTAACTCTCGCCTTGTGTAGGCTGGCAGCTCCGTGGAGCCCCGTGCTTGGTCAGCCGTCCTGCCTCAGTTACCCCTCTGTATCTCACTTTCATCTCAGTCTTTTCTGTCTCTTCTCCCCAGTCTCAAACCCCCCTTCCCTCTGCATTGCCCCAGTTGTGCATATCATCTAAATCATGCTAAAGCAGTGGGAGAACCACCACACTCTTTGTCTTATCTATGTGTCCAATTGTCCTCCATCCTTGATCTGGCTCTCAGACTGGCTCTGTTTGTGATGTGGTTTGCTTGAGTTTATCACTCCATATTCATGCTGCCTGCACCCTGGGGTAGCTGTGTGGGGTCTGACAATGCTGTGCTTGTACTGCTGGAGCAGACCCCATCACAGCCTGAGCTCCAGCTGCACTGCTGTCACCTCTCTTCTCTACCAACCTAACAGGGATTTTGGCACCTGGGTGCGAAGACCAGCTTCTCTCAAGGGGGTGTCAATCATCTGGTCCAAAGACCATGCAACTGGAAAAGTAATTAATAACATTCAGGTGGTGATGTGTGAATACGAAGAGAGTTTGTTCTCCAGATACTGCTCTGAGCAGTAACAAGGTTATCACCTATGAGGAGGTTATTTGAAAAGTCAGCAGGTAGGATTGCAAGTTCCTTGAAGGTGCTTATCTTTTGAGGAAAAGGAGCTACTCCTGTACATATGTGTGTTTGAGCAGAACTGAGCTAGAAAACGGATAGTACTAAGAGGGGGCGGAAAGATGATCGAATGGAGTAATATTTGTAGGTATAGATAGATCCTTCACAAAAGAAGGATTATTTGGGTGTAAAAACTAGGTCAGTGTCTTCTCCCATCCCTTGGAGGAGGAGACAGTAAAGAAAGGAACTGCAAGTGGCATAGGAACTTCAGCAACTTTTGCCGCCATCCCCTCCCCTGCAATGGTGACATTTTCATCTGAGACAGGGATATCAAAGACTGCCGTACTCGGCGGTGGAGTTAATTAACACAACCTGGAAGACATGAAAATTTGGAATCTTGTTTGTGCCAATCTGACAACATGACCTCGTTCAGAGGAATTAAAAAGGCAGTAATGGAAGTATAAGTTTCAGCAGAAATTCACACATTTCTTGCTTTTATCTGTCAATGGCTGTAGGAACAAAGAAAGAAAGAAAGCGAGCAGCTGCCTCTGTGAGGTGTTAAAGATTGCATTATAACCCGAGCCCAGCCACCAGCCCTGCCACAGGCGGTGTGCTGGAGGGGCAGGAGCCTTTCCTCCTGGTCCTTTCCCTGCCCGTGGTGTGGCACTGGGTTTGTGCCCCAGGCAGTGCTGCTGCTCCAAAGCCTGGCCCTAGTGAGGTGCTTGGAGAGGGCTTTTCCTTCGTCGGTGGACAGTGTCCCATGGTGCCTCACGGATCATTCGTGACACTGAAGACTTCAGTGGGCCTTTCCTTTGCTCCCTTACGCTCACCGTTCATGTTGTTTCAGGGTGGTCAGTTAAGTAGGTGGTATTTCTCATATTCCAAGACACACAAGATGGATGTTTTTTCTTGGACTGACTATTGCTTAGAAAACTTCAGTTATGTCTTTATGCAACTTGGAGGATTCCTGATGCCCCTTAAATAATACATGAGACGAGAGATTCACTTGCATGGTTATTTATTATTGAAAAGACATGTTACGATTGCAAATAATTTCAATGGTATTTAAATCTCTGTTATTAAGCAGTTTCAGTTTGCAACCTAGGATTTGCTTTTGCTGTGCTCATCTCATCGCTCCCCAGCTAGCACACATGTTGGCGCTTCTGGCCCACATAGAAATGACACTGATGGTCCCTGCCAGGGTGTTTTGTCTTCCTCGTGCTTTAAACTGCCGAATGCCGTTGTGAATCAGCATCCTGCATCCTGGTAAAGATCTGGCAGAGCTGTTATTGCTTCAGGGCTAATGAAATACGAGTAAAGAAAACTTTTGTTTTCCTCCAAACGTGGGGTTCACGTGCGTCAGGTCAAGGCTCTATCTGAGTCAGGGTAACCCAGAGGCTCTGGGGGGAATTTTGCCCAAAGCAGTCACATTCTTACACTAGTAGATTCCCTGGTTCATTTAGACACGGGTCTTTGTGCCACTGGGGAGCTTCTCCTTTTGGCAGCCTATGCATGCACTGCTGTCATATGAGGGAGCGTGTCTGAGCAAAGGGCTCCATTTCCAGGGTGTCTGTGGTGGGGCAGAGCAAGAGGGAGTTGTTGGCTGCAGCTTCAATCCACAGTCCATTTTTCTGAATTTGTATAAGGCTTTTGAGTATCAGGGCGAGACTGGGGTACTGATTTGCATATGGTGGGAGCATTAAGAGAGGATCACTTGTACATTGGTTTTTTTCCCCAGCATTTGCTTATTGTTAAGTTACTGTGCTGTTCTCTGCGAGGTGTAACCAGGTGCTAGCCTGAAATGGTTTTGTTTGAATGTAAGCTTTGGTGTGTGCCAAAAGCTTTGCCTTTGTGGTATATTTTGAGCTCATTACAGCTACTCTTGACAGATCACACGCTTTATAACTGAGTGACACCCGGCCCTTGTGCTTTGCTGAAGCTGGGGGCAAGTGTGTCTCTGTATGAATATTGAGTTCTCCCCCTCTCCCTCCTGAGCATAGATAGAAATCCTCGCTCCACGAGTTGGGATGTCCATAATACCATTGCTAGCCAGGGCCTTTGACGACTTCTGTGCTATTGTGCCTACAGGAGTCAGGAGAGCTGAACTCTGAATCCAGCAGGCAGTGACTTGCTGGCATGACCTTCCCCATTTTGTCCTGTCACTCCAGCTTCTGTTACTGCCTCCTGACATTGAGAAAAGGAGATGTCCATCCACACCGCTAACATGGTCTGAGGGCTTCGGCTAAAGTAAAATGCTATTTAACTCAATGTCAGTATTGATTAATTTTTGTATTATGGAGCCACCAGCAGCAAAGAACTGTGCAATAAAGACTTCTGTGTTAATGTATATGATTATTGGCAGTAGGAATCTGCAGGGAGGGCTTGGACAGTTAGTCAAAAGCCACAAACTGCATTAAGTGAAAGCTGTAGGTGTTAATTGAGACCAGGCATTTGCTTTGCAGTTATTATTTCCCAGAAACCCTAGTAGATTCCATAAGCCCTAAATGTGGCAGGTGTTCCCAAAAACTTGCACAGAAGCTGGGGAGATCAGAGTCCCAAGTGCTTGCGTGTGGAAGTAAGCTTTGCTGTATGAACAACTGATTAGGAAACTGCGATCTTTTATGTTTTATCCTTGACAGCTGCAGCCTTCTTTTACCTGGATCAGATGAAATCAAGTGCAAGGTGACAAACCCTGCAAGAGCTAAAGGAGCTTTTCTTATGAGTCGTTTCCCCAGGTACAGGTGGGATCCATTTGGGGAGGAAAGCTGAGACAAAACCAGTGATTCTGTTGCTGTGGCAGCTGCTGTTAATTTTTAGATCACAAAAAGAAAAAGATGGCATTGCTTATGTCAGGCTGTGTACATGAGAGAGTGGACTGAAAAAACACAGCAGTCAGACTTAGAGGTGTAAGTTAAAAAGGCCCATGCAGTAGTTTATTCTCCATCATCGTTTGTGTTACAGAGCGCAGAGGTAGGTCTGATCAGATATGTATCAGAGGTAGGTATGGATCGGATAGGTCCCTTATTGGCAGGAGGAGCCCTCCTGCTATGCTGTGATGGCTCTGAATTGACAGAGCAGGGAGTGCTGATAATTGCAGTTAAGTGCTCTGTATGTTCTCATTCAGTGTTGCCTGGGTTCCTGCCCTCTCATGCCAGTGACCTGGTGGTGCTGGTGCACTTGGCAGTGGAGCGGAGGTGAGCCATATGAAGGCACTGAAAACCACCTGAATTTTTTTTTACCTTTTCAAGCACTAACAAAGGTGGTGGCAGTGGGGGTTACACAGGTCTGCCTGAGAGGCCCAATTTAGCAGTCTGGGATGAGCAGGCTGAGGCTGGAGGCTGCCAGCAGCTTCAGGAGAAGCACAGTTTCCTTCAGAAGGTGGCTCAGTGGTCTGAAGTTGAGTAGTCTAAATTCATCCTCTCCAACCCTCACCAGTAACTGTGGAGGTATTACTACAGCCCCCTATCAGGCTTTAAATTTTACTTCCATTTTGCTGAAAAACCTCCTTTTCTGTGGCATGGCATCCTAACAGGCTCGAAGTTATGCTCCTTCAGTTTCCATCGTTGACATTTTGGAGCAATGAATGTGTAAATGAATATTAAAGGTCCCATCCTGCACCATCTGTTGTCGTGCTTGGCTCACTTTGTTTGCCCATCCTTCACGGAGGGTTCCTTCATCCAGCCATGCTTGTTTCTGATCCCTCTTGATTTTTTCCAGGAAAAATGGAAGAGGGAAAAAGGGTCTGGTTAATTGGGAGAATTATAGAAATGCTGCCAGAATAGGCAGAGAATCAACAACAAAGGCCAAGGCTCTCTTGGAATTTAATCTGGCTAGGGAAGTGAAAGAAAACAAGAAAAATTTCTTCAAATACATCAATGAGAAAAGGAAGAGTAGGGAAATAGTGGGTCTGCTGCTAAATGAGGCAGGAGATATGATGACAGAGGATGCAGAGATGGCAGAATTACTGAATGCCGCCTTTACCTCAGTCTTTACTCGTAAGGTCAGCCCACAGGAATTCCAGTCAATGGGAGTAAGGGAGCAAAACTGGAGTGAGGATGACTCTCCACTGGCCAGTGAGGATTCGGTTAGAGAGCTATTAGAAAAACTGAAAACATGCAAATCCATGGACCCTGACGGGGTGCATCCATGTGTGCTGAGAGAGTTGGCTGATGTTGTGGCTGAGCCGCTCTTCATCATCTTTGAAAAATCATGGGGAACAGGAGAGGTCCTGAGGACTGGAAAAAAACGAATATATCACTCCAGTCTTCAAAAAGGGCAAGGACGAGGACCCTGGCAACTACAGGCCGGTCAGCCTCACCTCCATCCCTGGGAAGATGATGGAGCGGCTCATTCTGAAGGCCATCTCTAATCAATTGGAAGAAAAGGTTATCAGGAATAGCCAGCATGGACTTACCAAGGGGAAATCTTGCCTCACTAATCTACTATCCTTCTACGAAGGCATGACCAANCTCCCCCTCTACTCTGCCCTGGTGAGATCACACCTGGAATACTGTGTCCAGTTTTGGGCTCCCCAAATCAAGAGAGATGAGGATCTACTGGAGAGTCCAATGGAGAGCTACGAGGATGATTAAGGGACTAGAATGTCTCTCCTAGGAAGAGAGACTGAGTGAACTGTGGCTGTTTAGCCTTGAGAGGAGATGGCTGAAAGGGGATCTTATTAATGTCTATAAATATCTGAGGGGTGGGTGTCAAGAGGAAGGGGACAATCTCTTTTCAGTGATGCCCAGCAATAGAACAAGAAATAATGGGTTTAAGTTAGAACATAGGAAGTTCCACCTCAACATGAGGAGAAACTTTTCCTGTGAGTGTGACAGAGCCCTGGAACAAGGTGCCCAGAGAGGCTGCTGAGTCTCCTTCTCTGGAGGCTTTCAAAATGTGCCTGGATGCGTTCCTGTGTGGCCTGCCCTGGGTGATCCTGCTCTGACAGGGGAGTTGGACTAGATGATCTCTAGAGGTCCCTTCCAACCCCTAATATTCTATGATTCTATGGTTCTTGTTCCCTCCCAGTCACTTCATTTTGGTAGCTCTCTGCCTGCTTGGTCAGTGTGCTACTTACAAAAATAACCGTACCCACTCCTGTTGGTACTTGGTTTCACATCCACGCTGGAAAGATGAGGCTGGGATTCTCCCAAGGGAAACAAGCCCTGTGTTAGCATGTGGGGCCTATGGCTGCTGTGCCATAGGAGCCTCTTTGACCTCTGGCTGAGAAAACATAAGCAGAGAAAGTGGCTCTACTCTGATTTTACCAAGCTCTACTGGCCAGTCTCACCAGCAAAGCTGCCTTTGACTGCAGAGGACCAGAATATCAGGGTTCATCCTTGGACAGGGAATGTCTCAGCTGACAGGGATGAGGTGGATTGGAGGATTTTCTTAGGTATCTTCTAAAAACCCATTCCCTCCTAGCAGTTAGAGCCTTAATTATCATTTGTTTTTCTTTATTCACATAAGCTTCTGTGTGATTTGTAGTTTTTGGTCTCAGATTAAAGCTTTCTCCTTCAACATAAAGTTCTTTGTGGTCTTCACTGCTTGTGACCAGGTTAGAAACTGACTCCCCACAGCACCTTACATAAAGGAAGGAGAGCAGCCAAACAAGAGGGGTGTCATGTCCCTTCTAGGGGAGTAGAAATGGTGAGCTCGGGTGGCTTCTGCAAGTTTCCTGCACCCCAGTCAGCTGGTGATGTTTGCCAGCTGCCACTGCAGCAGGAGGATTTGCAAACCATACAGTTGTTAAGAAATTCGTGTTTGTGCCAGAGGGTTAATCAGAGATTAAGGAGAGCATAAGGAGCTGTACACAGGAACAAGCAGTGCTTGAGCATGCTCTGTTACCTGTCCAGAAATGCTGCGCTCTGACTGGTGTAATTTCAGTTCATCTTAATTAGATTATTTCAGTTTACATTAAGCACAGCTGCAGGGTTTTTTTTTGGCTGTTGTCCTACACAGTAGTCTAAGGAGAGCAGTGAGTGTTTGTGCTACATGTCCTGTAACGCTCCTCTCCCCCACAAAAAACCAAAACCACACAGATGCCCATTGTCTTCAGTCGAAACAGAATCATCTTGGAGATCGTCAGAACCCGGAAAGGGTTTACTGCCTAACTTAAGGGATGTTTTGCTGGCAACACTTGCGCTGGAGGACATGGTTTTGATGTTAAGGGTGTGGCTGGCGGCCTGGGCGGCTGTGAGTCAGCACAGAGGGCACCAGAGAGGTGGGGGGATGCCAGCTATTCCCTGCCAAGTGTTTTGCTCAGGGGTTGCTTTGCACAGGTGTTTTGTTAGCTGCAAAACATATCTTTTCCTGCAGCTGGTCCTTTTACTCAGAAAAATGAAAAACGAGAAAATTCTACCCTTTTTGCCTCATTTTTCTTCTTGTTTTGTTTTTCTGGGACTCACTGGACTTTATTGGAATTACCAGATGGTGCTGGTATATGTGGGGAATTGAGTTTTGTGACCAAAAGAAGACTAAGAAATAAATGTCTGCATGTAAAGCTTTGATTTCTATCTCATGGCTGGCTATCAAAAATTAATAGTGCCCCAAATTTCTTCAGTGATGTGGGGTTTTCTTAGAATTGATTGTGCACTCCTGGGCTCCCAGCCAGCCCTTTGATTTCAAACTTATCACCAGAAAAAAGGCAGGCTCCTAGCATGGAGGTGTTGGCAGCAAGAGTCCATACGTTTGTGGCTGTGCTTGCAAACTGTCTGCTAGATGTAGTGCCTGAGAGAAACATAAGCAGCTGAACTGCTCAGCACATGGCTAACATCAAATTAATGGCATTATTTCTGAAAGCAAATTCCTACTCCAACACAGTTACAGGCAGTCAATGTTCACATTCATTGCTTTTGACGGCCTCATATAAGGTAATTTAATTTAAACACCCAGATGAGAGAGAAGCAAGAGGCATTTTAAAAAAAAGAAAAAAAAATCCTGCTCTTTTAATAGGTAAGATGCCTTCTTGAAGGAATAGGTGAGGAGCCGTACAGTGCGATTGATTTGCAAGAGCCCATGGATTTCAGTGGAGAGCTCTGCTTTAAGATCAATAGGGAACACTACAGCATGAGGGCTTTTGCCACTTAGGTAGTCAAGCAAATGCTTGACGTTAATTCCTTCTCAGGCTTTGGTCTAGGGCCAGTAGTGTTTGGGAGGGCACTTAACTGTGTTTCAGAGAGCAAGTTGGCCGTGCATGTCCTTTGCCTTAATTTCATTAGGCAAATCCTGTAAGAGAATTACAAGTACAGACCCTCTTTCCTAAGTTGCCATGGCTGCCCAAGGCAGTGACATACTCGCGCTGGCAAGGCCAGCAACCAGAAGCAGAAGTTTTTCTAAGTATTTGCTTCTTTGCTAATTGCATGACTGTTTTTGAGGTTCTCCTTCTATGACAGAAGTGTTTTGTTCGTTTCCATCTCCCAGGCTTCCCTCAAGGTCTGCATTTGGCTGTTGCATAATTTGGGAATACGTAAGTGATTCGCTGACAGTTTTGTAATAAACTGGGGAGCCTTGCCTAGTGTGGTGCCGAGGGGGCTGTCTCTTAATATCCAGCACAGCCATTTAGATTTTAATTGCACCTTTCCAACAGCTGGAAAAGAAGACAAAATATGCCATGGGTGTTTTTCACGGGAGCGCCACACCGGCAGAGGCAGCCGGCGTTTCCCTTTCCCAACTGTTCACGTAACTGCCTTGCGTGCTGGGATTGACTGCTTGGCTGTGCTATGGAGCTGTCAGTAGCATCCTAGAAAACTAACCAGGCTAATGCAGAACACCTCTGTAGATCCCTGTTTAGTCATCCTCTCCGATGCAGACTTTTGGGATGAGACCCAAATGGCAAATGAGTTCAGTTTAAAAGTTTCAGGGTTTGTGTAGGGCAGCCTAATAATGAATAACTGGCAGATTGATCTAGATAGAAGCTTTAAATACAAATAGCTAAAATCAGATGCAACTGGTTTTCAGGTAACCTGGATACTGTTCTTAACACACCTTGTTTATAGTTTTAGCATCAGGCTCCATCCCTGGTCAGAGTACCCGTCTGCAGTCACAAAACCAATGGATGCGTGAACAGAGTAGTCCAGCCCATGGCTGTGATGAGTAATCAATCACAATAGATTGTGAGGTTAAAATTTGATCTGTGTGACAAGTTTAGGGCCATTCTGAATTTTACTTTACTTTGTTTGTTATTTATTTATTCTATTTATTATCATTTATTTATTAATTTTTATTAACCTCTTCTGCATCCCTTTGCTTTGGTACCTGAACACCTGCTATGGTTGCAGAGATTCATGCTGCCTTAAAGAAGACTGGACAAATATACTGGAACCTGCTGAATGCTCAGGGCAAGTCAGTGCCAAATGGGCTCTGTGAAAGGGCTGTAATCCAGATACCTGCCCACTTTCCCTTGAATTGTTGAGAGCCCCTTCTGCTTCTGTGCAGGGAGCTCCAGGCCAGGTTACTTTGGAGTTGCCATGTCAAGTTTACGCACCACCTGGAGTAGTGCTGGGATTGTTCTCTCACTCTCACAACTGACAACGCTGGAAAAGAGACCGTGCTTTGTAAACAGTATTTGCAGAGATGGTTACCCCTAAGCTCTTCGCCTGGCAGTTGCCTTTAAGTAAGCTTGCTGGCAGGAGGCTGCTTAGGGCCGTGCGTCTTGGCACATTGGTGGCTGCCCTCAAGGCTGCCAGTGTTGTTTGTTGCCCTGTTTTCATTTTCAAGACTCGCACAAGTATCAAGTGCAAACAGGGGTTTTTTTTCCTTGCATAAGTAGTAAAACAGCTGGGAAATACAGTGCAGCCAAGGCTGGTTCTGCACTCCTGGTGCTTTTTCTGGGGAAACGAGCTGGAGTTTCTTTCTGCTTTATGAACCTGCTCAGCCTCCTGTGTAACAAGACAGGCAGGAAAGCCTGGAGCCAGCATCCATACAGCTGATTTATGAAATAAACGGAGAAAGTATGAAGTGAGGAGTAATATGGGTTAGATACAGAAATTACTAGGAGATTGTTCCTGTTAACTATTCCTTCTCCTCCTCCTCACTGTCTTCTTTCTCATCCTTGCTGTCCTAGGTGTCCCAGCTGCTGGCTATGATGTGTTGAGCAAATCAACCCTAGAGCTTCTGACCTCGTTGCTCAGCACAACCTTTGATTCAATGTAAATGCTTATCTAAAAACTCATGTTCAATTTGTTTTTATCATGTAACCTTGTGCCAGTGCTGCACGTGACAATCTATTTCGCAATAGTTTTCCTTCCCTGCTCTTGCTTACAGAGGTTTAGCACTTCCTACAATGGTGGCTGCCTTTCCTTCAGTGGGTATTTTCCTTTTCATACATCTCAGCTCTGTTCTCTATGTTGTATAATTAAATCTCAGCTCTGTTTCCTTCTTGAAAATTTTTGCTAGATACTGCCCTGGGAAATGGGAGAGGACGTTTCTGTCTGTTAGTAACACGCTGATACACCAAAATGAGATGCTCAATTTGATACCTGAAATTGCAGGCAAATACTGAGCTATACAGTGACTCAGGCCCCAGCAAGGACTCAGTCGGATCACCCCATTTACTCAGTGGCAAAGCTTTTACTGTTTTCAGCCAGACAGAAGCAAGCTCTTACACTAGTTCAGAATTGGGTGTGTGGGAAGCTACTCCCAAACCCCAGACCTTAAATAGTATACCAGTAGCACAAGGAGAGCCATTTAAGTGCCATCTTTTATATTTGTGGCTTTTTATTTTACTAACAGGAGGTGAGTTTCTGCTGTGCAAAGGTTTCAGATAAATTGGCGAGTAACATTTGGCCCCTGCTTTTCCTGTGGGGTAACTCATTTTTGCAATCCTTTATTTTTCAGTGTGTGAGAAGTGATTATATGCTTTATGTATAGTCTTTGTGTACAGTAATTTTTCATTGCAACATGTACATTATGATCTCTGTCACAGAGATCTTGGCAAACTGTATGCAGTAATAGTAAAAAGAGTGGGTTTTTTAAGTCTACATTGATACAGAAATCCTCTGTATGTTTTTGGAGTACGCTGTTCTGAAATGTGGATGTACCAGAATCAAATTCATAGCAATTGTTCCCACATTTAACTCTGAAGGAGGCACGAAAAAATATCTGCTTTTTTTGTAATAACTTTAGCATAGCAGTCTAATCATTTCATTAATGATTTCCTCCTCAGGATTACATTTTCAAAGCCGTGTGCAATCATTTAATTGTGTGCCTCCTTATTAATATTAAACGCAATTTAAGTCGCACTGTGACACTTTGAAAATGCACCTCTTGCGGTAAATGCTGCCTCCACACATATTGAGTATGCCAGTATCACAGCAACACTCCAGTATTTTTGCTTTTCAAGTCCCTTGGCACAGACTTCTGTTGCCGTTACCTTACCCACATTACCTCTGACATGTGGAGTGACGCAATGCTTGCAGTTGTTTTATTTGGCCGTGTCTGGATTTTTCAGCCAACCGCTGGCAGCCACTGGTGGTCCCCGGAGATTTTACTTTGTGATTAAATAATAATGTGAGAGCTTGTTTCTTTGAAGAAAAGTTAAAAAATAGCAGTAATATCATGAGCATGATGTGGCAGGGGCGGTAAGGCCTGTGTTATTTATTGTTTGTTTACTCAGCCCTTGAGGAGCAGCGAGGAAGGCTCCTCTAACATGCTGTCAGAGAACGTGTCTGCCAGGAGATAAGCAGCCGTCTGCTTTAGGAAGCAGCAGATTACAAAATGGCCTTCGCAGCCACTGCTTCAGCCTCCCTGAAAACACGGCCAGTTTTCAGTGCTGGCAAGTCCTTGTTGCTCAACATGGGATTTTCCGCTTTGCCAGTAGTAAAGTAAGGTGTGGGACAGCCTATCGGTGCAGTCCACTTCTGCGCAGGCTGAGTGGTGGTCTTCAGCGTCCTCCTGCACCATCCTCCTGCTGATTTGGGCAGCTGCCAACACAGGGGCTTTGGGTCCTGCTGTGTGGTAGTCGGGGTCCCCAGTACTGGGCAGTGCATCATGACTTATGTGTCATACTGTTTCCTAAAAGCATAGGAATAGAAACGGTAATTACTAATGTACATACCCGTGCCCATATATTTATATTTATGTAGAAATATACATTCACTGTCTAAAAAAAAATTATATTGGGGAGTTGAACACAAAATGGTACCACTTACCTAATCTGCCTTCTCCTCTCATTTCCCCAACCTCAGAGTCAGGGTTGTTGGATGATATAACTCGTAAAAACTTAGGAGTTTGATTTGGAAAAATAAGAAAATGAAACAAACAACAACATACAGAATTCCTCCCATCTGTGGCCATTGCCAATGTCTGTCTAGAACTACTTAGGCTTCTTAAAGCCTTTCATGGGTTAGGACTGAAACTGAGCAATACTTAAAGCCGTGTCAGATTATCTCTATTTTCTAAGTAGTATTAACCTGTCAAGGTAAAGGTTTATAATCTTACAGATGCTTGACAAGCTGCGTTATTTGTACTGTAATGTTAATTTGTACTGAGGCTCCGTGGTTGGTTGTAGTTAGGAGTATGAAACCTGACGTTTAATGTTCCCTAACTCTAAATAAAAACAAAGCCTCTTGATCAGTCTTTCAAGTAGAACACTCGATTAATCTCTTCTGGCTTAATTTAGCGTCCTGCCAAGTGCTGAGTTTAACCTTTCTCACAAATATTTATTTTCAGGAAGGCTGGTGATATCCATAGCAGAAGGGAAATAGATGGATGGACGCCGAAGTGAACCATCACGATTATTCTTTGTCTGAAAGAGGTGCTTTGTTTGTAAGGGCAAAGAGGATTGTTCTGTGCACAGAGATGATTGCAATGACTGATTTATGAAGGTTGTTTCAATGCAATCATACTTTTAAGATTTACTCCGGCTTCTATCCAGTATTTGGTTTCTTAAGGTGTTGACACAATTTTGCTGAAATTTTTCTTAAGTGGATTATGCTCATAGCCAGTTTTTCAAAGCAAACAGATGGCTTTTCAAACGGAGCATGCCCACAGACTTTTTTTTTTTTATCATGTCTCTAGAATTATGACAGCTCTGTCAGAGGGGGCTGGTTTGTCATTAATTTTCTTGTGACAGATGATTCAAAATCTTTTTTGCTTCTTCAGCTTGCTCAAATGAAACAGCTGTTTAAAAATAAAAAATACAAAGAAACTAAGACATAAATCAATTGGTCTGTACATGAATGGAATTGCACTATTTTGATAAGTCCATTTCTATTTTTAGATCACTGTAAAATAAGAATTTCTTGAAAATATTTGAAATATTCTCAGGAGGAGTGGTTTTCTTCTTGGAACCCGAAGACACATTGTGCATTGCCTCAGATGAAATCTGTAATCTGAATTGCCTGGTTACTTAAATGTGAAATCAGAATATGCATAAGGGAGAGCGGGTGGCTCAGCACCTTCACACAGGGTGTGAAGTCCCTTGGCTTCTGGGAACTTCAGATATGTCTTGGCAGGGCAGATGAGGCTGTCATCCTCCAAGCGAGGGTGTATTGAATCCCAAGTGTCTTCCTTTAAATGAGTGTCTTGGACAAAGGCACAGTTTGAGGGCCACCCTGAGAAAGATTTCCATGCTTTGCACCCACCCTGAAAAGGAAGAGGACATATAAGGAATGTGACGTGGACTCTTTTTGTGTCAGCATATGGAGGTGTATCTGTCTTGTGCTGCTGCATGATAGGAAGTCCTCCTCCATGTACAGCGTGGGTGAGGGCTCCCACTGCCTGGAGAGACATCAGCCACGGCACAGCAGAGAACAGGCTCCTAGAAGTCTTTCCCTAGACACCCCAACAAAGGGCACACCAGGTGCTTCAGGGTACTGGGCCTTCATCGTCATCATTTTACCCTTCTGTTTCACTAGCTCTTCCAGGTTTTGGGCTTAGTTGTTCTTGGTGCTCTAGGGATGTCTAATTTGAGGTGCTTCTTGTGCTAAGGTTATGTTTGTGTTCTTCTGTGTGAATACATAGTTCCAGGTTTGACTCAGGGGAGTTAACGCTGCAAAGCGTCATCACGCTGATTTTGTCTGCTCATTGGTACAGCTTTTGGTGTCTCCAATCCCATGTGCATGATAAGGAAAAGAAGCAGCCCCACTGCAGCCAGGTCTATTTCATCCTAAAACAAAACTATTTAAAACTGTATTTGTGTATTGAAGAATCTACCACCCTTTAGGTAACATTATCACATTGTTAATAATACTACTGTTGGATCTCTTTGCTTATGCTGCACTGTGGTGTCCCTGTCACTACCAGTACAATTCCTGTGCCCTTTGCAGACAGGGAGACTGGGGTGTGCTGGGTGCTCGAGGCAGCTACAGGGTTCCTGGATTCCTGCCTACTGCCTTTAACCATAAGTTCAACGCCTGTCCTAAAAGCAAGATCACAGCTCTGTGAAATATGAGCTGTGTAATTTAGTCTTGTTTTGTTTTTTCGAACCGTGTCTGCTCGCTGGATCCCAAGCTGTTTTTCTGTATTCCCATAGCTGTCATGCTGCTGAGATACAAATCTCTTCGCAAGAGCTTCATACCAAGTAGCACAGAGCTTCTTGCGCAGTCCCAGTGCTTTTTGTTATTCTTGCTTCGAGTTGGATTCCCAGCATCTGGGTAGCGATTTGCACTGTTCAGAAGGGACAAATTCATGTCACCAGGAGATGAGGCAATTACGTTGTCAGGCGCGGCTGCCATCCCTGGATGACGTGGTTTCCCATGTGGTGTTTACCAGTGCAGCGGGACTTGCAAGCCATCATTGTTCCTTTGTTGTGAGCATTGTTTACACAGATTCAGACGGTGCAAGTCTGGTGCCAGGCACTGGCAAAAAGGGAACTGTGCTCATCAGTGTGGGATAAATCTTTCCTCTTAGCTCTGGGGAAGGGGAGAGCAGAGAGATGCTCCCACTGCTGGAAAGCGTCATGCTGTGGCTTGTCCAACACATCTGGTTTGTTTTGATAATCAAAGGAAGGTTGGCAATCAGTTGCCCCTCTAGTGTGCCCCAGGTCCTGCTGTAATCTCCTGCTGTCTCCTCTGAGACCCTGAAGCATCTGTGGCTCACAGGAGGTCAGGTTGGGTTGCAGGACTGTGAATGTGACATTTCAGTCAGCAGAGATATTCCTTCTGAATATGCGTATATCCAGCTGGAGTGGGTGGTGTACTTTAAGCTATACTTTGCGTGACATTAGGAGAAGAGCAGCTCAAGTTCTTAGCACTACTAAATTTTAATAACCAGATGCATCACCTGGCTTTTATTTATTTGTATCCTCTAGCACCAGAATCTTGTCGCTTCATGGCACTTGAGATATCAGTATTGCATAAATATTCATTCTGGCATTTCTAAACACCAACTCCTTAATACAAATTTCATGTAACACATTTTTCCTGATAGTTACAAACTGGATTGACATCCTGTTAATCATCTTAACCCGTACATGCTCCGAGAAGATGCAGAAACAGGCCTTAGCTCCTGAAGTCTCTCATTCGCATTCAGCTGCTCCAAGATCCCAAACAAAATGGTTCAGATGGAGTCACTAATTCACCGTAGTGTTAGAGGGTGTTGTGTTCCACTCGTGCGCAGCTTGGCCTGCCACTGCTAAAGGAGGGCCAAACACCGGGCACCAAATCCAGGTGCAAGGAGAGATCTGGGTAACCAGGGTCTCACAGCTCATAGGGGACCCCTGACAGAAGACACGCAGCCATTGCCATGTGGGATCTGATGCCAGGACCGAGAAGTGGCACAGGGAGGGGGGGTAACATGTGCCATCACTGCCCCGTCCCTGGCAGGTCCTCGCTGTTGATTGTGGAAGAAGAAATGCCTTCTCCCACAGACTCCCTAAGTCCTGGCCCAAATTATTCCCCAAGGGGTGACCTGGAAGTGAGGGGAATCTGGTGCCTGTCCCGCTCACTCTGCCCACTATGCTGGGTGCTGCCTTCCTTACTGAGCAGGGTGCTGGGCTTCAGAAGGGGCTTCAGTCCCTTCCCTGGGGGCTAATGTTCATGATGGAGCAGAGGGAATTCGAAACATGATCTGGGACTGTTCCATGGCACTAAGCAACATGGCAGAGACACGAATGCATTATTGTCGCTTTCGGCAATACCCAAGAGATGTGAGCGATCCTTGACTTTCTCCTGCATGTCTGTCTGTGCATCCTCAGGGCCAGGGAGATCTCCTGAAGAATGCCAAGAACGAAGCCGTTGAGAACATGAAGCAGATCCAGCTGGCATGCCTGTCGTGTGGACTGAGCAAAACTGGAAGCGGGCATGCGGATGCCAAGTCCAAACGGTGCCTGGAGGCAATACAGGAGAAGGATACCGGAGATGAGAACGGGAGGCTGTGAGGGGAGGCAGAGTTGTTGCATTTGTCACAGATTTCAATAACTCTAAACTATTTTTTTAAAGCATTTAAAAATTCACACAGGAATGCCCTCTACAGGGTGTTGATAGTATTAAAATCCTCACAATGTCAGTATTTTAATGCAGTTAATTTAGCTAAGTTAAACTCTGATAGTGAGATTTCTAATGAAGCCAAGCTGCATGCAAGTGCGTGTGTGTGCGCGCACATGCAGAGCCCGTAGACACCCTTTCATGCATCACGTTCGCCGTTTGCTAATTTATTCCTTTGTCGTCTTTGAATAGGCCTGTTCGTTCTGAAGATCAAAACAAATAGAGAGTGTTTGTATCAATTTTGTGCTTTATTTTACTCTCCAGCTTTTATCATTTATCTTACAGCTGACATTACTGTTACGTTGTTCAAACAAACAAACAAAAACAACAACAAATGTCATGAACATCTGGTTTTATGAGGGCAAAACCAGTGGTTTGCTGCAGATCCTAAATGTGATTTTTAATGAACCATTCAAACCAAGTAAATGAACTATTCAAAACAAGTAAATGAGGTATTAAATGGTCAGAATTGCTGGATAGATTATGATTAGATTTGACGTGTCTATTTCACTGAATTTTAGCAAACTTCTCTTCAGCATATAGCCAGATAGCAGTACTAATGTAAGAGCTAGCTGATTTATTTCATTCCAGTAAATCATTGCTACCTTGTAGATCTGCAGACAGCTACAGTCTTTGCTGGTAGGCATTAACTGGTGTAGTAATGAGCATAGCTAGTCAGCCCCTTAGTCACCAGGAGAGCTGTGAATATCCTTCGGTGATCGTCAGCTCCAAAGGTGAGCTTCGGGCCATTCTGAAACACCCAGTGGAGCCAGTGTGACAGATTTCACTAACTGAGCTTTACTGCAAGAGGTGTGAGAGGTCAGATCTTGCTTGCTGCCTTCTGCTTAGATGGTGAAGTCAGTTGGATGAAATAAGTAGGATCTGGCCTTATGTTATTGCAGTTAAGAATCATGCTGTGCTAGAAATTTCAAGTAAGGCTGAAGAACTGCTACAGATGTAGTATAGAGAAATTTTTTGGAGAAAGAAGAGGCTACCAGCGTTTTTGGGCAACAGCTAAAAATATCCTGACACGTGTCATATGTTTAGAAGGGATATGGAGAATGTCTTGAGGCAACGCGTCCTCGTCCTTCCCAGTGTCCAGCTCATGTATGCTCACAACATTCATTTCAATTGTTTAAGTACTGTGCTTGAGTGTAGTATTTGTGTTACCTTTAACAGGACTAAGTGTTTTATGATTATAAAAAAGACTATATTTATTTAAAGCATTGCTTTTATTTTGAAAAGCTACTTTTTAAATTAATTTGATTAACAAATATGCTAATTTTCTGAACTTAACAAAAAGTAATTGCTGAAAGTTTGACCATTGGAGAATCTTAAATAGCTATTGTGTTAAGTTATTTTTGACTTCTTGATAACACTATTATGTTCATGTTGCACATTACGGAGACAGTAAAACTATGAAACAACTTTGACCCATGTTTTTAAAGTGATTTAACATATAAGGTAACCAGTGAGACTTGGATAAACATTGGATTAGAGTAAGTTGCTTGAGAGGAGGTCCTGATCTAATAGAAACTGTGTTATTGCAAAGGTTGTAACTCAGATGCCTTAAATACCATTTCAGTAAATGCCATACTTGTCCAGATCCAGCCCTAAATCCTCTGTTTATCTGTCCGTTTGATTATGTGTATATTCAGCCTTCGTTGAGATCTGGGCAGGGGTGCCTTTTGTGTTTCAAGCAAGGTATAAAGCCCAGGTCAATGGTGTAAGTGTGCGCATTCGTGTTTTGCCCTCCTGGGTTATACCTTCCTGATTTCATCATGGGTTGTGTTTATATGAAAAACAGCACTTGCCCTTCAGTATTTATGGTTAGGGAGGATGGAAACTGTTAACCTAGCACCACCAATTGTGAAGGATTCCCTTTGGACAGCATTTGTCCCCAAAGGGAGAGGTTGTTTCAGGAAGGGTGAATGGCTTGCCGCTTGGTGCTTCATTTAAACACAGAAATAGCCTGATTCTCTCAATTTAAAAGACTATCCTAATGTCTGTACAAGAATTGCTGGCAAAATACCTTCCAAGTCCTCCTTCCTTCTCTGATGTTATAAACAAATGAACATAAAATTGCATAGAGAAGGGCTTGCTTTCTGTGCTCACATGGGAAGGGTTCCTCCATAGCTCTCGCTCTGTATGTGTTTGCAGAACCAGAAGATAGTGGTCAGATGGAAATCTATAGAACACACACACATTTCATGCCACGTTTGGCATTCATGTCATGTCCTGTGCCAGGGTCATGCTGCGTGGCTTTCTGTGCCAAAATGCAGAATAGAAAACCTCGGGCACCCTGGATTGCTCCAAGCAGCTGGGGCTGCTCCTGGCGCAGGTGCCCACAGCCCCCCGCAGCTGGAGCAGCTCCACCCGCCCTCCTGCACAAAGAGAGAGTCGGCAGCAAAAGCTCATCTCACCTTTCTCTGTGCCCCCTTGAAGTCGCTGGGAGTGGAAGTGGATGATAAAGTGACAGTCAACATAATAAAAATTCAGCCTCAAAGGAAAACACATGAAAAAATCCCACCCAGCATCAACAGCAACAACACCCGGGGGAGTGACTGCCTGGCCTTTCAGGAAGTGTTTCATGACATGCCTGGCTTCTTGCAGCAGTACCACAATCTTCTCTATGCCTCGTGCTGGTACAATTTGCCTGTTGTACCACCTGAATAGGTAGGTATTATCTGTATCAGTTCTAGGGAAGTGAGGTCAGGAGAAGGTTACAGGTATTTGCAGTTGTTTACAGTGTATTTTAGCAACTAGAAATCAGAGAAGCTCTCGGGGACTGACATGCGGAGGTGTTTGCCAGAGGGAGTCCAGGAGTGGATCGATCTGGGTTCTAGTTCCAGCTTTGCCACCAAGTCCAACATCTTTCCAGTATTTATTTTCCCTGTGTCTCTCATCTGTAAGATAAGACTAATGATGTTTCCTTTCACAGGCACAGATTAAGTTACACATTTCTGAAGTCCCCTTGAGTGTGCTGGTGCTCGCATAAGAAATCCAGGTACTGTGTTTGGGCTGCCCTGTAACGCCAGTGTCTGCCAAATCCCTCCACCTCTGGTGAGGGAGGGCTGAGCTGCGACTTGCTCCCCTCTCCTGAGGTCATAGGTTCCTCCATTGCTCAGAGGTACCTTGTCCATGTGCTTGTGTGCCTGGCCCCTACCAAACTGCACCTTTGGTCAGATGTGGCAGAGGGGCATCCACTTCAGAGGTGTTAAGTTCTTACAGATTTCCCAATCAAAGACGAGGCAGGTGGCTCAGAGAGCTCCCAGCAGCACCTTCCCTGGGACACAAGGCTGCAGCGTGACCTCTACCTGTGTGTTAGACAATGGGGCCCATGAGAGAAAGGTGGATGCAGAGTTTTCGCTTGAATTTTGCTCCAGCCATGAGGCATGGGAAGAGGCTGAATTAGTCCAGCTGTTCACAGACCTGATTAGTCTTAAATCAGCAGGAATAAGGTTTATCAAATTTTGCGTGCTGAGATGACCGGCAGGACTGACCCCTTCCCCCTCCCTCTCCTGAGAGCGTGGGCTAAAGCATCATGCTGTTCTGCTGCTTTCTGTATCATTTTTCATGCATTTTATTCCCTGTTCTTAAAGGTATAATGCAACTTCCCAGTGCAAACAAGATGAGAGTTTGACGTATTCTCCCTTCTGAGATTCCTTTCCCAAAATAGTTATCAGATAATTGCATGCACAGAGAGAGCTTTCCTGTATAATAATCTGTCTCTCCATCTATCTGTTCAGACTAAAACGTTAGGTCGTAGACTCCTTGGCCTCTGCCTCACTCCTGTAGTGACAGACAGAAGCTTCACGTGGGGGACTAATTCAGGAAGTTTCAGAAAAGAGAAAGGTGAGGGGGTTGCAGGAGCGATCTCTTTTTCCCTCCAGCTGCCTGCTGTGGGACTGAACGTGGTGGCCCCAGCTCATATGACAGCAGCAGTGGATGTACACACTCAGTAAATCTGGGATTTACTTGTAAAGTGCAGTGCTTAGCAGGGAAAAGATGATTGTGAAGGATGAAAACATTTGGGGACAGTGAATGTGCACTTGGGAATGAAGCAAATTGAGGCACCCAAACGCCCTCCCTTATCAGCTCCTCTCGCCTCTCTGGGCAGGCACCAAAACCTAGAGGTTTTCATAATATTGTACATGTAAAGTTGTCTCTAAGTTGCCACATGAGGCCCAAGGCAGTGTTTCCCCAGGCAGCTGGTAAGTGCTGCCGGGATGCATTTCCCAGGTCTGAAGCATGAGTGCTGTTTGAGACTGTTCTGGCACAGTCCCATCAGGTTGCCTTTGCACAGACTTGGGCTGAGCAACTTTGCATTTGCTTTCCACAGCAGGTCCCTGAAAAAATGTTTCCTTTTTAAAATAATGTTGAGGAATATGTGAGTTCGGTAACAAGAGATGTGAGCAACCAGCTCAGGAATGTGACGCAAGCCCTGTCCCACCAGCTGCTCCTCTATGACAGAGAGCACTGCGTGAACATGCCCCAGTCAAACGGGTCATGTTTGGAGGAGCCACCACCGTCCCTGCAGTGGCAGTGAAGGGCTGTTTGGGCAGGGAGAGGGTTGGTAACCACTGGGGTTGACTTCCACCAGCAGAAGTTTGCAGAACTCAGCGAGCACTGGGGGCACGGTGGCTGTGGCAATTGGTCTCATTCCTGATCCACGGATTAGTGTGGCTGTGAGGAGGCTGTGAGAGAAATCCCCAGGGGACAGGAGCATCTGTGGCCACAACCCTGCAACCCAGTGGCATTTTCACCTTTGGAGCCCTCCTGCAGCTGAGCAGGTTCACAGCAGCTGGGGCTATGGCCCAGTGGGTAGGAGTGCTTTTCAGCGCAGTTTTGGGCTGCAGGTGTCAATCAGTTTTAAGCAACATCTCATTAGATGGCCTCATTTGACTCTGGCATGCAAAATCACAAAATTGCTGTGTTCTAGTGCTTAATGTGCCACCAAGAGCATCATTCGTATTTCTGCTTGCTGCAATGTATCAGATGTTACTTTTTGTAAGGCAAAACTGCTCTTTTTTGAACCAAAACTATTAGTCCTCAAAAGTCAACCTATCTGAATGCCTATAGTTCATCCACAGTCTCTGAAGTGTATTTAATCAAGAGTTTAGAATATGGGAAGAGATTGAATATACCAGGTGAAGCATTAATTTCAGAGGGCAACCGAAAATGCATCTGAATATTATACTAGATATACAGGATGGAGATGAGGTTAGAAGTAGACAAAGACCGGCATTAATCTAGCTCATCTGGATGTACGTGTGGGGAGAATGGAGATATACAGATGAATTATTTGTATGCTTCCTCAGATAGGGTCTGGTGGACCAGCTACGAATAACAATACAATTACAAATGAGATACAAATCATGATTCTGACAGCAGGAGCTGCTATGATTATTTACGATGCTGATGGATGGAGAAGAGTTCTGGCAGCAAAGCGCAGCAGGAGTTTGCAGCTTCGCAGTTGCAGCACAAGGGTGCTACGCGCGGGAAGAGGGTGAGCGGCGCTGCTGCACCCTCCTGCACAAAGCAAAGAGGCCAAAGTATCGGTTGCCGCTGTGTTTTGTCGCTGGGTTCTCCCAAAGTGAAAAATGAAGAAGCAGAGTGTGCTGGAGAGGCAAAAACAAAGTGTTGAAGAACACGTTTGTATTGGCAAGTCTGTTGCTTGCTGATGTTGATGTACTGCCCTTCCTGCCCTTGCCTCTGGGGTTTGTGGCTCCCTGACTCAGCCGTGCTCTGCTGGTATGGAACAGCCTTCCCACACAAGGTGTTTCCAGAGCAGCTTCCAGGGCAGCACACTACAGCTGAGCCATGCCACTGGCTCCCCCTCAGCACTGGAGGACATCTGGTTTGCTCCTTTCCTTTGTGCTCCTCAGTGGTCTCTAGGTTTGATGAAGTCCCTAGGCTGTGAGAAGGAAATTGCTTGTGCAGTGCTTTTGTGCGGGACCGGCAGGCACTCAGCCCAGGGCCACAGGAAACCTTCTGTGGGACATGTGGGGCTGCCCTGGGCTGGCAGCTTGCTCTGGGGCTGCTCCCTCAGAGACCACCTGGCGAGGCTGATTTTAGGAGGCTTAGACCAACCACACTGTGAGTGGGTTAAGCTCCCACTAAAGCCAAGCTAATTTCACCTGCTACTGCTGCGACTATGGTTCACTGCTATCTTGTCTGTAAGTAGCCGAGTGCCTGCACAAACTGGTCTCTTGATGCCTGCTGAGGAGCATCCTGGCCTCCCAGTGTTCTCTGCCTTGCCAAGGCAAGTGATACTTCGTCCCAGCTCCCAGGGTGGTGACGCTGTTTGAGGACCCATGAGGCTACGGTTTGGAAACAGAGTTATTCTGAGGTGTTTGGTGCATTGGCAAAAAAAACAGTCTAAAGGTGTCCAGGAGTAGCTGATGCGGTAGGGTACCCCCTTGTCGGATCAGCCAAAACATTTTGGAAGTGATTGAGTCTAGAGTTGAAGAGTTTTCATCAGAGTAAACTCCAAACAGCTACTCTATGAGATGGCTCCAATTTGCAAACTGTGTTTTGGGTTGGCTAGGACTTTCTGTGAGGCATGTGTCCTTCAGAGCAAACAGAACCGGATCCTGTGTCTCTGGAAAGCCTGCTGTGGTATTTAGGGTCAGAGTGGAAGTAGGTTGTGTGCAACTGTCCACCTGCAGTCCATTAAGCTGGGGGAATCAGCAAGCCCAGGTGTATCTGTGGGCCAGGACAGGAGCTGTGAAAACTTCCATCATTACCCTGCTCTGCTCCTCTCTGGTTTTTCAAACCTGTGCCATATTGACCGTTTGCAAAGGAAAGCATTTCCCTGGGGTAAGGGCATCTGCAGAGCTCAGCTTCTGGGGCAGTGCAACAGCGCTGCGCAGGGAGAGCTCTCCAGGAGCAGCCTTTGTGTCACATCTGCACAGTACCCTCCAATCACAGGGAGCTCCCCAAGAGGGGGCCAAGAGGCTCCTTCTCGGAGAAGCTGCCTAATTAGCAGCATCTCTGCCCAATGGGGTGGCCAAAGCGGGCTCCTGGGAACAGTGGTGCTGGTCACTGCCTGTAGCAGCAACTCTTGAGTGTACAAGGCAGGTTTTCCTGGGCAGCTAAACCCTCTCTACCTGAAACAGGTATTTTTAGGCAGTGGTTTGTCCTACCAGTTTTAGCTGTGCACTTTGGGAGAGAATTAGTTTTATCCTAACAGTGCCTGTTTCCTGCCATATTTTACAAGTGTTTGTAGTAGAAACCCTTGAAGAGAAACCAAGCCTTCGTCTGCGTAGAAGACATCTAGCTGTGACAGCTCGTCACAAGGTATACGTTTGTGCAAGGCCAAGTGATGTATCTCTTCAGTTGTTTGACAAAGAAAATCCAAGGAAGATGATGATGTGGGGATTCAGGTTACCCTGTAAAGACATAGGGGCAGATGCTGCTATAGTTTGCTAAGAATGGTTTTGTGATGTTGAATAGTTTGAACCTTCACATCTGCAAATACCAAAGGGTGAGGAGAAAGGGTGGCTTTCAGCTCACAGAGCTGATGCTCACTGCCTCAAGCACTGGGCCTGAGGTGGACCATGGCCCTGCCACGGGGTGACCAGTCAAGAGCATCCCCTGCAGAGAATGCCAGACACCTCCCTCCCAAGTAGGGTGGCATTTCTGACAGGTACAAAGCCACAGGGAGGAAACGGAGACCTGTGAGGAAGGTGCCAGATCTTGTCTCCTATGGTACTAACATTACAACCTGTCATGATGGGAACATGAAGATAATCTTCCAGAAACTGAAGCAGGCACAAGTACAGTGTCATCAAATTAGGAAGGTCAGTATCGGGGGTCCTAGGGTGTCTCCACTGCTCCCACATAACAGGTTTCAGCTTTCTCAGTGAGGCAAATTAAGCTTTTTCCTGGGACTGGCTGTGATTTTACGGCACATCAACTGCAGTGAAAACAGTTGCACCTTCTCCTGGGAAAGGCAAATTGATTGTAGGGAGTTCAAAGAACGAAAGCTAAGCAGGTGGCTTTCTAGATTATACACTTTTCTTGGCAAGAGCTATTTCTCTGAGCTATGTGCCTAGCCTGCAAGAGAGGAACACAGGGAGCACTGTAATTCCCCAGGATGGGAGCAGCAGCGGCTGGAGAGTGAAGGTTCTGCAGAGTGAAGCTGAAAGAATGAATCTGTTTAACTATACATCCCATTAAAACGGGCAGCTGGACAGAAAATTTCTTTTAATGGCATCCAGAAAGGTGGAGACGTCAGATGGGGGCTTAGTGTCATTGCCTATGTGGTTACGTCTGCCAGAGAGACTCGGTGCGAAGAGCAGCTGTGGCTCTGCTGCCTGCCCTGGCAGAGGGGCGGCCCTCGTTCGTGGGCAGAGCTGGGCCAGGGGCACCTGGCACACACCCTGCTCAGCACTGTAGGATGGTGCAGGGGCACAGGAGGGCTGCAAGGACACGGGGAGGCAGCGAAGAAGGTGTGCAGCCCTTTGTCTCATACTATAGTTTAGCAAGTGAATGTCTTCCTCTTGGAGAACGCACCTCAGTCCTGGGAGGTCCCCGATGAGTGGTTTGGTTTGTGCCAGATCACAGAGAATTAAGCCATGAAATCACCATTTTTTGTAAGGCCAATTTGAAGAGTAGAGAAGTTTGTCCTCTTTTCCTGGAAGGGCTCCGTGAAATATCTGGGCTCCTGGGGCTGGGATTGTCATTATTTTACTGCAATTGCACCCTGCAGTGTTTCTGCTCCCGTGCCCATCAGGCGAGGCAGGGAGTCCTCGCTGGACACGAGAGGGACGTGGAGACAGAAAGCAGCAGGGGATCGGTTAATGGGTACCTGAGGTCTGTGGCAGAGCAAGGAATCAAACTTCTCCCCTGGGAATGCAGCGCAGCCCTCTCCTTCCCCATGCAGACCACAACTCCTGGTCCTCTATGAAACACTAAGTCCGAGAAAAACTTTTAACTCGGGGATTAAGCTTTTCTTTAAGACATATGAGAGAGATATGATGTGGGATAAAGGTAATTAATGACATCAGTCTGTCTTTTGAATGTAGGTTGTTTTGCAGCTGATCGAAGAGAAATTTTTGAAAGCAGACTTTAAGCAAACATGAGATTAGCCAAGGCTAGTAAGGATTTCTGCCTGATAGCTTAAATCTAATGTCTTTCAGTTAGTAATCCTTCTTTCAGGTCAATGAATCTTCTTGTAAGAAGGAAAAAAACAGATTATACAAGAAGGCTTAGGGGTTTTGCTTGTCGTGTGAAAGAGATTTAGAACTGTTTCCAGCAGCTGAATTGCTTCCAATATTTTAGGGAACCTACACTGTCCTCTTATGAGGAAACCACAAAAAATTCTTTTCTTGTGCTATGCTGATGCTCATACGGAGAGTTGCCCACAGTGCTTCAGTTACAGAATTTTACTGATCCCTTCATATACTAGTAACTGAGCCCATCATTTTGGACAAGAGATCACAGGTACTTTCTTTCCCCTAAGACCATTTTACCTGTAACCCCTGGTCTGCATAACATCGGCATAGGCTGCAATTCATCAAAATCTATGGGGGTCAAGCAACCCCCTTTGCTTCAGTGAAACTACCTGTCTACCAGGTGCAAGTTTTGTGCTGAAGAGGAGCACTGAAAACCCAAGGTTTCCTGCAACCACAGTACTTTTTCCTCTCTCACCACAGGTAGGACTTCCTTGTGAAAGGCTCTTCACTAGCAACAATGTGCTGCAAGCTAGACTACACCAGCTGTACTTACACCTTGACACAGGCTGAGAGGCCTCCATGATGTGCCCATCTACAAGTTGTGTAGCACACTCCTTGCTAGGAGGCTGCATCTCACCATCCCTGTTGATTTTGCTTACCCACCTTCTTCCAGCTCATGTTTTGCAATGTTTTTTTGAGCAAACAAACCTTTTTTTGGCCGTGTCGGTGCAGGCTCTTCCTCAGCTGTTTCTTTTGGCCAGGACAAGCAGATGCCTCCCCAAGGAGCCCTCACGCATGTTGTTGTGGCTGTGCCACAGTCCTCTGCTTTGTCTCTCACTCTGCTGGTGGAGGGTTTCCACTGAGCTATGTGTTCCTGGCTGTGCCCAGGACATCAGCAAATTCTGAGCAAAGTGATTATGGAAAGGTTTCCAACGAGCATGAAAGATCTCTTCAGAGGGCTTCACCTCTGCTTGTGCTTGGCTTGAAGAGCCAAAGGCACTTGAAGTCTCTTCTGCATTATCATGAACTTCAGACACTACAATGCACCTGATCACTGGGTTAAAAATCCTTTCAAATGCTGTTTGAAGAGGAAACCAAAACATTTTCTGTAAAAACTGAAGGTGCTGCAGCAGCAGGACAGCTGAATTATTTAGCAAATAACTGCCTTGAAGCCACTTCTTTGCCAATCTGTCCTTTTTGTGTGAGTTTGTGCTAAAACCTCTTCCTTGGGCGGCACAGTGTGAGTAGAGGATGGGGAGGCTGTGTCCATCCTTGCACGCAGAGCCAGAGTGCCTGAGAAAATGATGAAGGCTTTTCCCCTAATGTTCAGGGGAGCCCTGAGTACATGTGTGTGGGAGACCAATTTTGAGCTGCCACAGCTGCATGTAACCATTATCATGCTGAGGGTGAAAATGCCTCCGTATGATAAATGCGTGAGGTCCCACGTGTGAGCCAGTGAGGGTACCACAGAGCGGCCTTCATGATCGTATTTTCCTTCCCAGGGGGAGGAGGTGGATTACAGCCTGATGCCACGTGGATGCTCACTTAATGGAAAAGAGGCTTGTTTCAGTGTAGATAAAGTGATCCCCAGCTGACTTGGCTTGACTGAGACGCATCCTTTCCACAGAGCATACACGTCATTTCATCACGTAGGCATTTACTGGGGCAATTTCTCTATTCATCCTACAAATTTGATCAAATTTTCCTGTTTCCAAGAGGTGAGCTAATGCTGCAGGTACTCGCTCCCTGCAGCAGCTGTGAGGCACAGCCTTCATTTAGACCTCAAGGAGAGGTGTTTGTATTAATGTGTCAGATGTCACATTTGTGAAGAGCTACAGTGTGAGCATGAGCAATTATCGTGACTCAGCTGGTCTGTTGTAACTCAGTTGTCTGCTTGTACCCAAGAAAAATCTAAAGTCAGTTTCCCAGTGGCTGAATGGTGCTAAACATACATGGACAGCTAAAATGGCCTAGATTTGAAAGCTAATTAAGATCAACCTAATTAAGGCTAAAGGAGTTATGAATATGAGTATCCCAACAGCATTTGATACAGTTTAATGAATTTGCCTTAAATTCAAATCTTTAGTTAACGCAGATTAAATTTCTTGTTTGACAAGAGCTGAGCAGGAGAACTACCCATGAATCCAGGGCAGCTCCCAGCAGGTTAATGCGTGGCTGCTGCTCAGTGACCGAAGCTGGCAGCAAGGTGAGAGAACAGGGCAGTTAACCAAAAAGCTATGAGGTAAAGAAACACCAGTCTGTGAGGCCATGTTTTGTCATTATAATCCCTCATGCTTTGGCTGAGCCATATGGCAGCAGTTCCTTTCACAGCTCATCCCCAGGGTGCAGGTGATGCCAATCTCCTGCTTGTAAATTAGCTGGTACATTGATAAATTGGAGGGCAATGTGAGCTGCAGCAGATTATTGCAGTTACTCCCTGCAGTTTATGTGGTACCGTGCTTTCATTGCTCTTGCCTTGCCAAAAGGAAGAGAGGAGCACAGAGGTGCTGGCTGGTGGCTGGGGCTCTCTCAGGGTTCACCACCAATCATCTGCCCTGCTCCTGTCCTCTGGAGGAGATGAGGAGATACTTGTCAAAGAACAGTATTTCTCCCTTGCAGAAAGGTGACTGCTGATGAGGTTGTAGCAGCAAGGACACATCCTGGGGACGTGACTCAGCCCATGGTCATATTGAGGGATGTGACTACCTCAGCACCTCCATCTCTTCTGGCAACAAGGTGAGGGCATCCCATGCCTGTGTCGGCTAAACTTGGCTGGTTCCCATTGTCTCTGGGGAAAAGCTTATCTTGCCCTCATCTTGGAGGGAGGTTGGGCATGGTACAGATGCACCTCAGCCTGGGAAGCCTTACTCAGAATTTCATGGGGAAAGCACATTGTTCAGCTTGGAGTGTCTAGATTTTGTGAGTTGTTCAATCTGGAATAAGTCTCTGACCCACTGCCGAGCTGGCAGCCTGTCCTCTGTTTGCATGAGCAGCTGAGAGATGTTCTGTGCTAAGTGAATGCCCTCCTGGCTTGCAAGGGGCAGTGCTGTTAATTCCTGCTTGGCAAGGCTTCTGCACTTGTATTTTCTTCTGAATCACATAGTTCAGTGGTGCAAGACACTCTCTCGTAACTGAAGCTCAGGCAAGCAGGAGAGCCCATGCTGCATACACAGGTAAGGTTTTAAAATGAGCTCTTTCTATTATCAATGTAAAAAGAAGTCCCTAGGAATCATATTCCACTCTTTCTATCAAATCATTAGGACATATGAATGATGACTGACTAGCCGAGGGGAGATGAGTAGAGACAGGAGTCTCCTAGAGGCCTGGAGCAAGCATGGTATGTTTCCATTTGGTGGGGATGGTGGGGAAGGATGATGTGTGGTGGGAATAACTTCATGTGCTGTGACTGTGTGGGAAGCAAGGAGTGAATTTTTTACCTTGCCTTCCAGACTGTACACAGAATGAAGCCTTCCTGGATGAGGGAAAGCTGAACAAATGTGGCTACTTTGAATCAAAGCTGCCTTTTAATTGTACTCTGATGTAAACATAAAACAAGTTGTACAGCTTTGGCATGATCCTCAGCCTTCTGTTTTTCAATATTTATTTTACATTGTTTCAGATGGATTTCAATGAATATAATTTATTCACCATCCATTTGGCATCTTTGTCTGAGCTTAATATTCATCTGTGGGTTGGGTAAAATGAATATTTCAGACCTTAAATTATGTATGCACTGCAGCGCTGCCGGCATCTCAGGCTTAAAGACCTTTGTGTAGTTATTTCAGTCTCACACTTTGTTTGGTGTCTCCTAGTAAGTTATAGGGAACTCTTGCTGGCCTGCTGGAGAGCAGTGCCTGGCTGCAGCAGATTGTGTGCTGCAGGATGCAAATGAGGAGTCTGGCAGAACTGACCCTGTGTTAGGAGCTCAAGAGTCTCCTCTTTGGACTCCAATGGTGAGCCCTTTGTTTTCCCTCTTCAGCAGCAGTGGGCTACACTGCTCCCTTCCCACTTCTGTTTTTCCCTCTGTTGTGGATTTCTCCCTGCTAAGCGTTTTCTTAGCCATGCTTTCTGAGCTGTGTGCTCCTCTCTCCCTTTCTTCCCTTCTTCCCCAGTGAGCATGGTGCAGCTCCCTGGCAGTTGCCATAGAGATAACAGAGCCTTATCTCTACCTCTGCTCCTGCCCCTCTGTAGCTTGGCTGGCTGAGCCAGCTGCGTCATCCCAAGCGTGCCAGCCTGCCCTGCTGCCCGCTGCATGACCAGGCTGTCCTGCAAGGCTGATGAGCTGCAAACCCCTGTCCTGGGATGGATGGCTGAGCCATTGTATTGTACTTCAGGCCCCCGGTAAGCCACTATGCACTGATCTGTGCACAGTAGTGGAGGATGCTGAACCTCCAGCCCCATGGCACAACCGGACCTGATGATTGTTGGCCCTTCCTGTCTCTGTGCCCCTAAATCTCAATCCACCTTCTACCTTCAAGCTGCCAGAGACCTTGGCACTCTTTGAGCGCAAGAGCTAGAGCAGTGAGAATGCCAGTGCCTATGAGCACCGAGGTGCTGTGAACCCCTGCTCACCTGACTGGGGTGTGCAGGACAGAGGCAGACGGACAAAGGAGGGACTTTAGCACAGTCGGTCCTTTCATTTCCTTCCCTTTGTGCCCTGGCCATGACTTCAGGTTGCTGCAATGTGTAGCTGACTCAGTAGCAGTACTGAGAGACACAGTGCTGATGAGTGGTTGGGAGATGAGAGGTAACTTGGTTTTCTCCCAATCTAATCTCACGCCCCAGGGGGAGGAGATCATGTGGAAACTAAGCAAAGTGCTGAGAATTAGTGTCCTCTGCTGACCTCATGAATATGATTATCTGAAAGGATGACTTGGCAGCTTGGTACATGCTGTTCTAGAGCTATTATCTTGTACGTTGATTCAAAATGATCAATATCTCTTCAAGAAGCTTGCCCTAAATCCTTCTGACAAATTATTAATGGAAGTCATTTGAGCAGTCAAACTATTCAGAAAATTTAGACTTTTTATAGTTCAAAAGCTTGACTGGTAGGAACACAGTATGCTAAATAATAATTTTGCTTTATACTTTTCTAAGAAGAATTTCTGACAGAAAAGAAGCTTTGTGCTTTTGAAGTGCAGTAGAAATAGCAACACGACCACTCCAGGCTCAGAGACTACATTTGATCAGATGCAGACAGAGGTACTTGAAGAGCCTGTATTTTCCTTCCATGATTGCAGACGTTTAGAGGTAATATTGTGTCTTCATATGGCAAAAATGAGCAGAAGAGCAGAGAACTTTGAGAGTTCCGAAAAGGGAGTGTATTTGAAGAGGGTTTTTCCAATACTGCAGGATAAATTGGAATAAAGGAGTGGAGATTATGAAGTAAGTGATATTCCTAATGTGCAGTACTAGTTAACTGTTGGATGTTACAGAAAATACTATCTTTGTCACCTTCAGTAGGGCACGGGGGATTTGACTAGAGGTGGAATCACAGGGAGATGACCGTCTTTCCTGCAGAGACTCAAATGGAAGAGATGCTTTGACAGGGTAAATTAGATGCAGGACAAAGACCTTCTGATCGCAGCAGGTTTCAGTGGGCTTATTTTAATGGGAAAACTCTGAGCTGAGGGTAAACTCTGCTGATGACTCAGAGTTGTGTACTGCAATAAAGGAGTTGTAGGGGTTTTATTTTCAATACCTCTGAGATTTCCTGTTCCCTACTGACATCACTACTAAAATGTTAAAAGACCTGAGGGAATGGAGAACAGCCCACTTGTAGAGTTGCCTTCCTGTCAAGCAGCTACTAGCAGAATGATTCTACCAATCAGTCACAATCCAAAGAAAATGTTGCTGCAAATATGTAAAATCTGCCTCTGTTGTTCGAGAGAGGAAGAATTGCCTGTAGAGAAGGCACTGACTTGGCCCTCTGACGCCTAAAGCTGAGTTTGAGACATCCTGAGTTGTTCTGAGCAAGTGTCAAATCTTCATACACTTTCTTAAACTGGGACTGATACTTTCCTAGCGAGGCTGGGCTGTTCCCGTTGCAGGCTGTGTCTGGCAGTGACAATACTGTATGTTCAAGGTCCTGCCACCACAAGATCCTGATCTTGTCCAGAGGTTTTTTGCTCCAGCCGCAAGATAGCTATAAAAATCAAAATGCAGGATGTGGAAAATGTAAAACTAGTTCATGTAAAAACAGCTTCTGTCATCAGCTTACTCTCCAGTACACTGGATTGCGGGCCAAAGTTATTCAGCCACATGGCAACTGACAGTACCTTTGGATTTCAGGCTCTCCCTTTCTTTTGAAGATTACTGCTTCTCCTGTGGCAGATGGATGGGGTGTTTTAGGCCTCAAAACTGTTCCAGCAAAACTGAGCCACTGAGATTTTTTTTTAACTATTTCATAGCTATAAAAATCACTACTTTCTCCTAATGCTGACTAGAGAAAATAGATAAAACAACAGAACCTGGCTGTGGATATGTTTCCCCCATAACTGGAACCTTGTGTGTATTTATGATCACAACAGCTGTACGTGTGCACGCCCCCTCCAGTGTGACCAAGCTGTTATCCAGTAGAAGTGACCATTGGCTCAAGCAGCCTGTCTGGTGCTCAGTGCACTGGCTGCTGTAGCAGCACCAGGGTAGAGACTGACAGGTTTAATACGGTTATAGCTCTGCTGAATAATGTTGCTGGAGCTGAAATAAAACTGCAGTGGCTGCAGCTAGCGGCTCTGCTGGCTGGGTGAAGGATGTTCCAGCTGTACCGATCACTGTGTAGTTTTCAGAAATATATCTGCCTTTCTTCTCCCAGAGTATTCTGAAAAAAAGCTTCAGGGCAGCAGTGAAAGACACAGGTAGCCAGTGGCTCCAACACAGTCCTAAATTTTCCCCACTCCTAAGGACAGAACTCGTCTGAACATGTAAAAGTGTGTCTGTGTGCATCTGTGTCTGATGCAGACACTGTGGATTTTTCACTTCTTTCTCATGCCACTGAGCCAGAGGGACTGCCTGCCTGGCTCGCAAAGAGCTCTAGGCCAGCCTCTGGAGCAGCCCAAGCACCAGCTTGTTGAGGGCTCATTTTGGGAAACTCGTGGTGACCTTGCCTTTGTAAGTGGCTGGTTATTCATGCCTGTGGTGTCTGCATTGCCCTCACCTTGTGGTGCTTATGGATATGGCCCTGTACAGCTGTCTGGGGTACCATTGTTCTGGCTGCATAAGCATGCGTGGTGTCTACTTCTTCCAGAGACGGTTCAGAAAGCAAACGAGATTAATATGTCCCATATTAACACATCATAAGTAACCAAGTATACAAAGGAAGAAGGTGGTGGTCTCAATGGAAATCATCTGAGTGAAGCCAAAGGTTCTTCTAAATTTCCACTATGTCTTGCCAAGATCCTTTTTGAAAAAAAAAAAGGTACATTTTGAGCATAAACTCTGCCTTGCTTTAGGATTGGAGAATCACGTGTGTGTGTTTCTTTTTGTTTCTTGCACTAATTTCCTGGCTATTCCTGTTTGATAGCTGGATAACGACTGAATCCTTTTGTCTTGCCTGACAAATAAAGATCTTCACAAGCAAAACATGTCGTGTATCATGTTTTGCAGACAAACTGGAAAAAGAACATGGATGCTTTGCTTCCTCTGAACTTGCTGCCAGATCTCATGGGCAGTCATATTCAAGCTACAGGGCAAAAGCCTCCATTGCAGTAACTCTGTAGGAGTCTCACTGAACTGTCTTAAATAAAGACTGGGCCATATGCCGAGCAGCAGTCTGACTTGTGCTGCCTTTGTGCACAGAGATTGTGGTGGTTCTGCTTCATGAAGGGTCCTACATAGTTCAGAGGGATTATCCGGTGAGTAGAAGGGTTTGTGTGACTGGATGTGCAAGGCTCTGCACTGATGGAAAATGCACCCTTTGTACTCAGTGTTTTATGCCCTAAAAACCAGTGTAGTTAAATGCTGATTGTAACAATAATCTGCCTTCTGCAAAAAAAATATTGGAAAAGAAGCTGGATCAAAGACATCTTTTGGACCTAATGACTTAGAATTTTCCTTCTTTTGAGACCACTGAGACAGGAACGTTTTTCTGGGTGCTCTGTGCACCCAGCAGCTGGATGTCCATCACATCAGTATAGATTTTTAGTGCTGTTTCAGGAGCTCTGCTCAATGCTTGTTTCCCAGGAGAAGGTCAAGGCAAGGTACTGGTGATCCCAAAAGCTGAGGTCACTAAGTTATCACAGTTTCTAGTGGAATATTGCAATAAGGTACCTGGAAACAAACCTGCTTTAATGAGAATGATCTAGAAAATCTTACGTTTGTCATTAAGCATTGCTCTTCTGCCAACTGGGTCACCGCAATGCCTAAGCCTGCTCTCTCAGATATGCTTGCTCAGTGTCTTTCTAGAGCAGAGGAGGTCTTGTCTAGACCTCTCTACAGGCCTGAGTGTATTTGATCTCAACCAGGTTTGCTTTTGTCTGTAGCTGGGCAGAGATGGGGCCTGGGCAGCCCCATCTACTAGCATATATCTTCTGCTCAGCCATTGCTAAATGGAGTATGCCTCTGTGGCCATGATAGAACTGGAATGCTAGCCATTGGTGTAGGGAGAAAGCAGGTAGGTTCTAAGGCTGAGTGAGCTCAAATATGCATCCTAGAGCATATGAAAGGCATCACACCACATTTGCAAGGGGCATGTTGCACCTGCCTCCTCACCCAGTGCAGAGTTGAGGAGTTTGAGTTTTGAGGCCACTGGAATTTGAGAATTTGAGTATGAGGCTGGTTCTTCAGAAGTGACATCTTTTCTTAGCCCTATCTCAAAATCTTTGTGCAAATTCACTAGGTAAAATTTCCTGAGGAAAGTCTAACCAGTTTTCATCTATATGTTGCAAACAGCTGATTATTATCACTGACTTTTTTTTGCATTTTTGTTTTTCAATCCAGTCTTATCTGTCTTGTGTGAAATCTGACAGTGTGTGTAGGATCTGAGCCCATTCCCATTGAAATCAGCGTAAAGGTTTCCACAGGCCTGTCAGCTTTACAGGGTCTAGTCACCTTTGCAAATTTTTTATCAGGCAGATATGCTTTTACAGCAACTGATTCTAAATCATTGAAATTATTTCTTGGAAAAGAGAAGATTTGTCAAGAAAAGAAACTCCTTTAAAATTTCCTAAGAAACAGCACTCTGATGACCACTAGCCTCCTAAATGCAAAGCATAAAGGGAAGAACAATATGGTATTTGATTTCCTGGGTGCTATGAAACTAGCTAAGAACAACCAATATTGTCCCTGTTTGGTTTGAAATGGAGCCACCCACGTGCTGCTGCTTCTGCATAGTCTTTGCAGTTCTGCAGTGTTTTCCCACTGTGCTTGCAGCCTTTCTACAGACAATGTGTGTGTGTGTTTGGAGCTTCCCATAGGGGTTCATGCTGCTCACCTTCCTCCCACTCCTGATGTAAATATAGATAGGTTGTAGCTCCTTTCTAAGAAAACATGTTTAGTTTTACCAGGCATTTAAAGAGTTCTTCTGTTATGTCTGGAAAACAAAAGAGGAAAACTATAACTTCGGCTTATATTATTGTTCACATATTATTGCTTGTTTCTGTGCAGTCCACTTTCTTGCTTCCTCAGAACTTGGTATGATAGAGCTACAGCTTCACTGCGCAGATGCCCTTCTCGCCTAATAAAAGCTGGCTATAAAGCAGCCATATAGTGTTTTCACAGTGTTAGGACACATCCAGAGAGGAGGTATGAATGGGCAAATTTAGTCAGTAACAAGCCAGACTAACTTGAAGAAATTCCAGTTTAAACAGAGACACTTCAACAAATTTCCGTTGGGCTCTGAAGAGGTTAGAGCAGGGCATGTGAAGGGCAAAATTGTCTCTCAGCACTTAATAGGAGCAGAAGGTCTATAAACCCTGGAGGATCATTGACATTTCTTCCTCTTCGCCTCCCATTTCTTGTCTGAAAATCATCAAGGCCTTTTCAGATTCTCTTCAGAGCTTCATCACTGCAAAAGACAGTCTTCACTGACAGTCTCAGCTGACTTTGGAATGGAAAGATCCACTGGAAATGTCCCTGGTGCACCTCAGTGCAGATATATTGTTGCACACTCATCTCAATATCTTAATGTTTCCTGCTAAAATGAGAAAATGCCCACCTTCATTACATGGAAATGTTTTCAGAGAGACAGAAAGAGATACCAAAGGATGGGAGGAGATGGGAAAGAGAATGCTGCTCACTTTTCCATTTTGGGATTGGGACAGCTGAGTGTCACTCAGCTCTTTCAAGTCCTACCTCTCTGCTTGGTAAAGAAAAACAGGACCAGAAATGATGGTTTAGCTGTAGCAACACTGCATCTGGGAACTGCTCATTACAAACAGCCTGTGCCAATATGGTGATGTGGAAAAACTCTTCAGTACCTCTACTACTGTTGAAGCGCTCCTTATTTTCTTTCCCACCTCTCTGCATGCTCTTGCAGCCTGCTGCTAGGAGGCCTTGTGCATCCTGCTTTGTGTTTGGCCTGCTACTCCCAGTCCCTGGCTCTTCCATCAGCTGTTTTCAAACATTTTGTGCCAGGCTAATGAACACTAGACATCTAATTTTAGAGAAGGAATGATCCCAGATGCTTTTCTGACTTGCACTGTAATATAATTTTTCATAAAAAGAAGTTTTGTTCTTAACCTTCTAAAAGTGATATAGCACTTAGAAAAGCAGCCATGTCTGGGCCTTCCTTACCTGCTGTCTCTCATTTCCCTGAAAAGAATGATAAGTAAAATTACATGACAAAGTCTTTAAGCACAATCTGAAAGTTAATACCAAGGGTTTATGCTCCGCATTTCCCTCAAAGCTTAGCAGAAATGCTTGATTCTCGTGCATGCCACAATTGCTGTGCTATGCCGGCTGTTGCCTGGTTATTGTTGGCTTTATAATAAAGAATCACATGGCTGGAGATAAAGCTGAGCTGTGACACAGCAGTGCATATCTGTGGAGTTGTGAGTGGGAAGCCTTGATAAAAAGCCCTGCTTAATTATGTAAATGCTCTCAAAATTTGCTTTAGGAGACATTCTTGTTTTCTTTCTGTCAGCCAGAGACAAGACACCTTATGATTTTGCACAGGAACTGGTTCTTAGCCCAATGAATGTTTGCATGCTCCCAAGTAAAAGGAAACTGGTATTCAGCTGAGGGGTTGCATGTGGCAGGGACAGAGCCATGCGGTGTGCTGTGCTGCTGATGTGAGAGCAGGACAACTCACCTCTGCAAGGCTGAAAAGTTCAGGGGGGGCAAGTGAGCCCTGTTGGCAAGCAGGTGCCAGCATGGTAGAGCTACCTGTGCTGTGTGGCATGTGGCTCGGCAAGTCACTGGTTGGGCCAAGTTGGTGAAGCCCATTTTATGATGATATGAAAACTTGAGTTTGTGACCAACTGAACACATTCAGCTTCTGGCAGTGAATGTGTCAAAAACCTGCACAGCTGGCCAATGACTCCCTTACGTCTTTCCTGGAGATTTCTTACCAGAAAAGAAAACTGATTCACTTTGCCTTCCTCAAAGGAATTTGATCCTGTGCATCTTTGAACCGCTCATTTGGAAATGTGATGTTCAAGGAGATCAGTTGTCTCCGGGTAGATCAGTATATGCCACTTCTGTTACTATTTTCTATGCATACTTTAAACTCAAGAAGCAGGAAAACCAGCTTTTTCTCCTTACACCCTCTGCCCAACAACAGATTGAAAACCAAACAGACATACACATACTTACAGTCTGGTACTTCATCTCTATCTCTTTAATAACAATAGTGCACAGTTTTCTGAGAACAGAACAGTTTAATTACTAAAACTCTATTGCTTCTGTTCTTTAGCTCTGCCCACCCTATCGTAGATTAAAAAAGAATTAAAGCCGCTGGCACAGGTTCCTCCTGGGCCTGGCCTGCCATTTCATTATGAGTTTGGCTGATACACATGGTGGAAGAGCAGGAAAGAGGGTTGTAGATCCAGTAAGCCCAACAGTAATTAAGCACGTAGTGTTACTGACCAGTATCACTCGTCATACTGGCTAATACTTCTTGGTTCTATCTGTAGGATGTGATGAAGGTGTCTGGACTGGCTCTGAGGAGAGCAGCTCGAGCATAGGAGCTGTATCAGGGCTGATCACACTGAGTGACAGCCCTTGTTGGGACACCTAAGCTAGTTCATTGGGAGATAGTCTAACCCTTTCTCCACCACATTACCCTGTCTCTGCAGGCACACATTTCTTTCTGCTCGCCCGTTTGTCTCCAGCCACCTGTTGTCTCTTACACTGAAATGACAAGTGCTTTCAAGCAGGAATAGTCTTTAGTTCTGCTTACGCCTCACTAAGCACAAAGGGATCCTAACCCAGGGATGCTACTGTGATAGCTGTAAATATTCTTACTGGAAGCCACACTTAAACCAAAGATTTAAAATGTGTTGTTTGAAGTGTGATTGTCTGGCTTTGCTTCTAGGGTCTATATGAGCACAAGCCCTAACCTGCTACTACATTGTTCAAAAATAGCCACCAGAGACTCTCTTGGGTGGACTCTAAAAAAGTGCATTTCTCACTGTCTCAAAATGTGAAGCCATGATGGGAAGGTATGATGCAAGTTGTTTGTGTCTTGTGTGTGCTTCCGGTAATGAACATTGATGGGTATTAACCATGGGCTAAAGTGGAGTTCCTCCCGGTCCGAACTTGGTAAACCTTACTGGCAGGTTTTTTTGTTGTTCCCTCTAAATAGTAACATGCAGTGGTGGTGTAACTCTACAAAGTTTTAACTCTCTTTTACAGCAGTTTTTATTCCCCATCAGTAAACAGATTGAAAGCCACATGTAGTATGAAATACTGATAGCTCTTGAGATAGCCAATGCAACAGTGATAATACGGAGGAATGGTTTACAATCAATAGAAGTTTGGATACCAAAGCTGAATATTCCAACTCTGGGTAAAAAAAAAAAAAAAAAAA